>PKRV01000547.1:709253-739712 GCA_003709505.1 Hyphantria cunea | reverse complement strand
TATAATATATATATATATATATAATATAATGAATAGTGCTAATGTTAATATTAGTTTTTATTAAACACGAGCCAAATGTGGTGCCTGCACTATTACAGGCATGTGCTAAGATTTAGATCTCTCAATAACAGTTTAACCAGATCCCTCTTATTTCATACGTAAAATCATAACACACGGTTTTATCTAGTTCCTTTCTGATACATCGTCCCACCACATACCCTGGCGAGTTTTCCAAATTACGCATGAATTCAAAGTATTTACCTTATTATAGTAACATTATTTTACCATCATAAAATCTACTATAATAATAATATATAAGAGAAACAAGTTATTAAAAAAAAAAACCAGTATTTTGACCTAAAATATTTACCACGACATTTTTTTATCACAAATAAACCGGAAACCAAGGCAACAACCATTACAATAAGCCACGCAAAATTTCACAATATACAGTAAAGTAAGTACATGAAAATAGCAGTACCTATTGTTTTATCACTGGTAATACATTAAACAATACTTAATTTGTGGCACTTAAAATTTAAAATTAGACGTTCAGTAAAAACGTCCAAAGCAGGACAATTCCCTTGCGAATGTCGAAAATTTGCAGCATAAGCGGCAGATTTTTTCAGTTCTAAGAGACAGTAGGCCTGAGTATTAGTATTATTACCCCCACGGATTCTTGAGAAAAGCGTCATGAGAGACAGACAGACGGACAACAAAGTTATCCTATAAGGGTTCCGTTTTTTCTATTCGAGGTACAGAACTCTAAAAAGGCCTCTATAACTACTGAACTAACAAATTTATTAAAGCCGCTTTAGTTTTCCAAAAAATTACAGCACATGAACTACTGTCGTGTTTTTTATCAAAATTTACGGTCCAGCCCCTTAGCTTTTAGAAGTGGAGACGACCTATTTCACTAAAAAAATGTGATTTTAAGCTAAATATCTCCCAAGCAAATACCTAAATTGAAAAATCGTATTAGCAACTTCAATGTTTTTAAAATACCTATCTAATGACACCCCTATCAAGCCGAGAACGGACTGACGGATGGACGGATGGACGGACATAACTAGTAAGGGTATACATACTAATAAGGGTTCCTAGACGTGAACTATGGAACCCTTAAAAGATAGTATCGATCATGTTAATTAGTTGTGAGACATTAACGGTGATAAACCTGCATATATATATAGAAGAATGCGGTGAGATGAATTGTAATTACTAACAAAGCCTTCGCTATACTTATGAAAGCCACGCGCCAGTCCTATCAGTGACAAGCGTAGAAATGAAAAGGGCAATCTTTTTGGTTGCAGGGATGGCCCAGTAGTTTAAGTAGTCACTACACTGCTGTCTACAGCGCGAGTGTGGTAGGTTCAAACCCAAACTTTATTATTCTGAGTCTGGGTAGGAACTGTCTTGAAAAAAACTAAAAAAATACTAGAAACGTTTCGGGCTCAATATGAAATTGTATACATCCTATTTGGTGCGAAAATTTCGTTGTCGCGATAGAGGGTTAGCAGTTACTCCGTTTTATGGTGTTTCTTTGGTAGATGACATTGTAATACGTGCTCTGCAGTCATTAGCGATCGAAGGCTGATATATAGGTCAGTTGCTATGTATTAATGAGGTGCGTGCCAGTTGTGAGCATGTGACTGAGTAGGAACTGAGTACCTCTAGATCCATTGAATCCAAACTGGGTGCCGATAGTCCTAGTCAGTGTGGCCTGAAGTCACTGACCTCATAAAGCCGGGATTACATGTGTTGCGATGAAGTCCCCAGTGAGTTGGGTAGTTGTCCTTATATAATAAAGGGAAAGGTGAGATGACAATGCCTGGCGGGTCGCAGGCCCCACGTTTAATGTTGGGAAGTTATGTATAATGTATACATAATTTCGCAGAACAAAATCAAAAGTTCTTCTTTGTATGTAGCTTCGATAGATGGCGCCGCGGTATGTTCTTGTTCTTGAAGATGCCACAAAAATATTTTAGTTAACAATTTAGCATAGCCTATTTTATATCACTATTATTAATATTATTACCACATTGACATAAGATGACATTTACTATACACCTGACAGTGACGTCACGAGTTCTAATTGACGTTGATTATAACGTGACTAATTGCTGCGATAAGTGTAGCAAGGTTATGTTTATTTCAGTTACCGTTTGTTATATTTACTTTAATTTTATGTTTGAGCGTAACTTACTGATAAATGACTGGTTTTTTTATTGTTACGATGTTATAAGAGTAATAAAAATGTATTCTAAATCGTCCCCACTCACCAACAGACTTGAAACTTGTATATTCGAAGCGTTTAGACTAATAAATAAATGAGTAGAGAAAATGTATGGGGTTTAGGTGTTCTATAAAAAAACTTTATTTTTTGCTTACACATTTTCCGTCTTTGTTAAGAGAACGAGTTATTAAACACTATTTTGATAGCTAAACTATAGTAATGCTTATGAAGGTGCCGAAAATGGCTCAGATCTTAATGAAACAAGTAGAATGTGCGCACAGTGCTTGCGACTCACCGATTCTTACCGGATTGTTTACCGGACTATTATAAATGTTTGCGTTTAACCTTGACGAGTTGAAGGACTGTGGTTTAAGAAGATCACACCATAAATAATAGAAACAGGTCACTGATGTGTTGTGCACGCACTCTGATCTAAAGCAGTGATGACACATTTTAAAAGATAGCTTGCTTTGAAACTTCTCAGCATTGGCTGATTATACGACTATATGACGGTCCTGAGGAAAATAATGCAGATGTTGATTTGCATCATCAAATCAACATCAGCATAATTTTCGCAGATCGGAAGTCGGTAAATGAGGGAACCATCCCTCAGTTCCCGACTTCCGAGAAGCCGGATTACAAAAGGCGTACTACTACAGAACCCACCAATAATCCAGCCTAAATGCTTCGTTATAGTGTATACTATACATAAGAACAAATGCTGAAAGATTGTAAACTTATTTTAAATGAAGTCTTTTTTCGGAAGTAATCAACAATTTGTTTTCCTTATTTGAAAACCTCATTTACCTATTTATAATTAAGTCATACTTTATACTCATACGTTGATATAAACATACTAAAAAAACCTCACATCTGTTAGAGGGCGGAGGCGGTGCAGTATATTAGGTATTTACAGATGTAATTGGCGTTTTGTATTGGAGGTATGGCGACTTCCACATACCGCGCAACAACATAAAATATATAACAGCGCCATCTACCGAAGAAACATCGAACTACGGAGCAACGAAGAAAACTAAGAAACTACCAATCCTAAATCGCGCAATAGAAGTTCTCGCGCCGATTAACATATATACAACTTCCCAACATCAACCGTTGGGCAGTGGCCCGCCAGGCATGATCACCTCGCCTGGTCGGAGGATCCTCCCTTTGTGTTGGAGGAACATGACACCCGTTCCTCCACAGTGGTGACCCCGACGTGATTGGAAGCAGCCTTCGTAGGAGCAGATCAACAGCAAGAGCGCCACCATCATGTTCACTCCCACAGCAAGTCTCAGCCAGCCAGCAACCTCGGCCTCAACAGGGATACACCACATGCAGGAAGCGACCGCTCCAGCCTGGTTTACCCCTACGGCCTCAACAGCGTCTAGGCACAGCACACTGCAACTACGGTCCATGTAAGCAGAGCATTTCTCTCCCGTCTATGCAGCAGCCAGCCACTACGCAGCAATCGCCCCGACTCACTGGGGACCTCACCGCAGCACCGCGCACCGCATGCGATCCCGACTCACTGGGATCAGCGGACTTCAGCCCCGACTCACTGGGACTAGCGGCATTCAGTTCCGACTCACTGGAACTTGCGGCACTCAGTTCCGACTCACTGGAACTACTCAATCCTGGCAACTGGCAAGTTCCGCAACAGCAGACTCATCCAGATATCAACCTCCGGTCTAGGAGGGGAGTGATATGGCGACTTCTACATACCGCGCAACAACATAAAATATATAACAGCGCCATCTACCGAAGAAACCTCGAACTACGGAGCAACGAAGAAAACTAAGAAACTACCAATCCTAAATCGCGCAATAGAAGTTCTCGCGCCGATTAACATATATACAACTTCCCAACATCAACCGTTGGGCAGTGGCCCGCCAGGCATGATCACCTCGCCTGGTTGGAGGATCCTCCCTTTGTGTTGGAGGGACATGTCACCCGTTCCTCCACAGAGGAATATAAAGTTTTTTTTAGATATTTAATTAATCAAAGTATGTATCATTGTTATCTATGCACTTTTGCCATCTCAAAGGTAGTTCATTGATCCCTTTACTAAACAAACCAACGGGGCGAGAATCAATAAATTCTTTGAAGCCAATTTAGACTGCCACATAAGAGATTTTTTTGTTTCCTTGTAAGAAGTTATCCAATTTTCAAGGAGCAAGGTCCGGGGAGTACGATGGATGTCGCAGAAATTCCAATTGCAGCTCCTCTAGTTTAGCGTCTCTTGTGCGGTGTGTGGTTTAGTGTTCAGCTTTTTAATTTTCTCTATTTGCTTTGAGTGGATTAAAAGAGTTTTATCACTATCGCATGATTTTAGTGAAAACAGTAAGTCTCCTAATCGGCACTGCACCATAAGTCGTGATGGCATAGTCTTTCATCATTATACTACTAATGCAGTAAGAAAACACTATGATGGCACACCAAACAGAAACCGAAAAAAATAATAATATTTAAAGTTCCATAATATTCCAAACGGGTTCTTTATCTGCCTAAGCTTACTTAGAAAATAATTCATTTTCTGCAGCAAATTACATATATTAAAGTCAAACGATAACAAAGATTACCAACTTTTAAGAATAACTTCAGTCTTAAATGTACCAGTACACATGGATTCGAATTTGTTTCAATATGGTGCAGTAAAATTATAAGGAAAGTTGATTTCGTAGTGCTTAGTAATAACGTTTCAAAATCTTAATTGTTCAGATAATAACATTCATAAGTGACTGCAGTATCAAATTGGCACAGCCTTATACCTACAAGGTTTTTCAATATCAAATTGTGAAAAAAGGGTTATTTAAGTTGGCATTATAAATTTTGATTGTTATTTTCATCAAGTAGCATTGCGAGTTACATTATTATTTATCCTTTATTTTTAATTTGGTATAAATTGTAAAGTTACAAAGAGGTGAATATTATATTACTATTTTATATCTCTATCTCTTATTGGGTAAGTTGGATACCACGGCCTCACAGAAAACCGGTGTGAA
Organism: Hyphantria cunea; assembly: GCA_003709505.1. NCBI lineage: Eukaryota > Metazoa > Arthropoda > Insecta > Lepidoptera > Erebidae > Hyphantria > Hyphantria cunea. The sequence continues at coordinate 734,474 of PKRV01000547.1, read as the reverse complement.
ACAGCGCTTACGCTGTGTTTCATCGAGTGAGTGAGGATACCGGAGGCCCATACCCCAATCCAACGCCCCCTATCCCCCTCACCATCTCCCTTCACCCCAGGCCGCCATAGTGTGGGTCACCATGCTGCATTGTTCTTTTTCGCATTGAGGATGGTGACCACCACTCTGGGATTCTACTCATGCTTTCCATCAAGCAGGGCAGAGTCATTTTGGCAGCTTTAATATAAAAATAAAATAAAAAACAAAGTTAAAACACAACCCAGTAGGTTTTATTTATAACCACCCTTTATTGTTCTACATGTTTTACTTATTATAGTCTTCTTTCATTAACTCTGCACCTCTTTCTGCAATCATCATGGTTGGCGCATTAGTATTACCGCTTGTTATAGTTGGCATTATACTCGCATCGATGACTCTTAGATTTTTTACACCATGCACTTTTAGTCGACTATTTACAACTGAAGTTTTTGGATCCATTCCCATGGCACATGTTCCTACTGGATGGTACACAGTTTGTACCGTACTCAAACAAACACATTTCCAGTAATCTCTGCTATCTAATTCAAAGTTATCACAAGGTGACCACTGTATTCTGGCTAAAAATGCACCAATTGACTTGAAGTACTCAGTTTCTAATACCTTAGTAATATGTTTAATACCAGTAACAATTGATTCTAAATCAGAGCGATTTTTAAAATAATTAGGATAAATGAATGGATGAACTTTAGGATTTTTTGATCGTAATGTAATGTTTCCTCTTGACTTCGGATGCAATAAATTGAACCCAAACAAGAAGCATGTGTAGTTCTTATTAAGTTTTATCAAATGGTTTGCTACCGTGTCTTTTAATCTAAATATATTTGGTAATGCATTTGCTAATTGTGATGTATTCTTCCAAAATAATAAGAGATGATTTTCAAAGTCTGGATAAGAAGCATTCTTTTCAGGTGAAAAAAACGCCAAAATATCAGCAACACTACTTTGTGCTAAATAGCCCGTACGGTTATACAAATATTTAAAAACATCGAAATTTTGATCTTCAATACTTTCAGGATTGGATTCGTTATTAAAGATTGGAATAATTATAAGACTATGATCTTGTAGATTTTGTCCCACCGTTGGCGCATGAACTATAGGCTCAATTTTCATTGAAGAAAGATAATCTTTGTCACCTACTCCTGATAACATCAGTATTTGTGGTGAATTTATAGCACCTCCACTTACGATAATTTCCTTAGTGGCCAAATATGTATAACGCTTTAACCCACGTTGTACCTCGACACCATAAGCGACTTTTGATGAGCGCCTTATTAAAACCTTCGTAACGAAACTATTTTTCAGAACTTTTAAATTTTTTCTATCCAGTACAGGATTTAAATATGCTTTGTTAGAACTTTGTCTTTCGCCATTTGCAGCTGTTACTGATACTATACCTGAACCCAAAACGTTTGCAGTATTTAAGTCAGGCACATTCTCAATTCCAATATCATCATAAGACTTAAGAATTTTTGCCATCACAGTTTTATATGTGCTATTAAAAGTGTTGATTATCAATGGACCGTCGTGGCCGTAATGTTTATTGATTTTTAGATCTTGTAGCAAAAGCTGATTTTGATAGCTTTGTCCTTTCTTAAAGCACCGGCGAACATCTTGTATACTCCATTCCAAATTACCAGCATCATACCAACTTTTATAATCGTGGTCATTGCCTTCTATGTAAATCATGGCGTTTATATTACTCGAACCTCCAAACATTTTACCTCTTGGCCAGTTTATGGAATTATTTATAATAGCTTGATCTATTTCTGAATCTTTTGTGGTCAAATATTGCCAATCATATTTGGTTTGAAATACACTTTTATCTAATGCTGGAATCTGAAATGTAAATATACAAAGTTCATTCTTTTTTTTAAAAAAAAACCACTAAATATACATACTGTATCTTTACAAACATAAAAAATATATACTTAAAACAGACACAAAGAACACCCAGACTCAGAAAAACAATTTGTGAAACCAAGATCACATTTGAACACATACAGGCTCGTCTGTCTTGGTTATATGGAGGCCATTCACAAATTATCTAAGTTCTAAACGTTTCTACAACATCAGCCAATCAAGTAGTAAGCTGCACGAGTTAACATAAAATATTTATAAAAACAAAATTACTTTGGCACCAAAAATAATGTAAAATATGGCCACAAATTGTGTGTGCGGCAGGAATTTAATGTATTTATTACTGATGTATGCATTTGATGAATGTACTTAGATTTAATTTAAATTAAATGAATCATATAACTGAGAACTGGCACAAAAGAGTGATATTACCATGTTGCTTATAACTTCTTAAATAAAGATAAAAATAAAGAAATTTGATGTCGGAAAAAGAAAATCTAATTATATTGTGGTACTTACATTGGATTCTATAGGAGGGTCATCTCCTGCTTCTAAAAGTAGAACATTCCATTCACATATCTCGCTCAATCTATTCGCAAGTACGCTTCCTGCTGATCCACCTCCTACTATTATGAAATCGAATTTTGAATAATCTGTAAATGTGCATTCGTAAGAATCAGTGAATGTGAATTAATCTTGATAAATTTGAATTATTACTAAAATAAAAATTCTTAGTTAAATTTTTTTTATTATAATTTGAAGATTTTTGGACAAACCGATCTTATGGATCTAATTAAATAATTTTTTAATTCATTTCATTTTACGCATGATTACAGCGTAAAGTTTTTTAAATCATCATCATCTCCTTATCGCAGTCCACTGCCGGACATAGGCCTCTCCAATTTCACGCCAGTTGGTTTGATTTTCGGCTTCTCGCATCCAGCTCCTGCCAGCCGCTTTGCGCCGATCATCACTCCAGCTGGCCCATGAACTTCCAACACTATGTTTACCGAGACGCGGTCTCCACTCAAGAACTCGTTTAAGAACTTTTTATAAGAAGCTTTTATAACAAGCGGTTGTAAATATTTAGTTAGAGAATTAGTTGCGCGAGATCGCTTGATTCAGGCATTATGTTATTAGTTGTAGCGTGCAATCCTTGTTATATGTTTCTTGTTAGTACACATCTATATGTATGTGCTGCGAAATAACCCTATGGGCTGGTGTTCGATGTTACATTTATTACACCACATATAATGCAACCCTTTACAAAAATATTGCAGGGAATATTTAAATGTTAAGAATGAAGTTGGTGTTGGTGAATAACGCTTAGAGTATTTTAGGGCTCCGTGCCTCAAAAAGAAAAAAACGGAACCCTTATAGAATCACCGTATGTCTGTCTGTCAAGCCTAGTATAATATATAATATAATATAGTAGGAACTAGTCTACTGGTCCTTGGAGCTGTGGATAAATACTTCTAGACGAACGCAATCAAAAGATACGGTCTTTTATGCTGCAAATTTTCGATAATCTCACGGGAATAAAAGCCTACAGGGTACTTCCCATGAATGAAGAAGAAGTTTGGTACGAAGCAACCTCTTATAGAAAAAAATTGCGAAAATACTGGTTCGTACGGAACCCTCGATGCACGAGTCCGACTCGTACTTGGGCGGTATTTTGACATCACTTCGATACTTACTTGGAATATATTCTTCTTCTACAATTCCTTCTGTAAGTAAGCACTGACTAGCTGCGAAAAGCTGAACAGCAGAAGCAAAAATATTAGGAAACCCTCCCGTAGTCGGTAGCTCACATGATGTATTGTAACTATCGTAAAAAATTAATCAAAAAATTAGTTCACTTTAATCTATTTTAAAAAGAAATAAACTGAAAATTAGTTCACTTTTTCTTTTTTAAAAAGAAAACTTGTGACTGTTTCGGCGGCGCAGTGGTAGCGTGTGCGACTGCTGTGCTTGAGGTCTCGGATTCAATGCCTGGGTCGAACCAAATGTTTGTATGATCTGCAAATATTTGTTTCCGAGTTTAGGTGTTTTCTATGTATTATAAGTATGTATTTACAAAACAATGTACAGTATGTATTTATATCAGTTGTCTAGTACCGATTACACAAGCTCTGCCTAGCTTGGAACTAGATGGCGTTGTGTGTTAAATGTGCGAAATATTTTTTATTTATTATTATTCCTTACTAGGAATATTCCTGAGACACGGAAGTTTTTATAAACTTTACCTAACATGAAACAGACATCAAAAACATATAACTGTAATCTAAATATATATAATAATATTAATATGTTTTATGATAATAAATAATTATAATTTTATTATAATATAACAGAATGTATTAAATGCAACATAACAAATAATATAAATTATAAGTACTATAAACAAGCCTAATTTTTGCTAATAACGTATTTACAAAAAAACAATATAAACTATTGCATTATATATCTGTGTTCTAAACTTCTTAAACCATTTTTTTCGAAATGAATGTATTTAAATTTTTCTATAAAAATTTACGCTTTAAAGAATTTAAGTCAAAGAACGGCTATCAAAAATATATTTATTGAATCACATTAGGTTAAGAAAAGGCTTGTATGCTGAGTGATTATATCATGAAGCTGTGAATTCCAGAACGGACTTCATATTTTCAAATTAAGGTAGTTTATGTTGATATGCCTGAAAGTTGCCACCTAAATGTGATGCCCGCGCTTTTAAAGGCGTTCATTAAGAGGGGCCTCGATTTCTTAATAACAGCTATAACGGGATCCTTCTTATTTCATGCATTGAATTATGGCACATTGTGTGGCTTTAGTCAGTCCTTTCTGATACATTGTTCCGCCGCATACCTTTTTTTTCCGCTGCAATACGGGCGTACCTAGCACTCGGTTGCTGAAGTCTTTCCTTCCATTCCTCCACGAGGACTTGGAAGACTCTCTCGCCTCCAGGTCCCATAGTGAAGTTCCGGCCAGCACACTTGCCGCCTCAAATGATCTCGTGCGGTGCCCCCTTCTGATCCTTATGGCTAGCACCCATTGCGCTCGTCACTATCGTGTGACATTACTGGCCTTTAGGGCCTCCGTTCACACTAAGGCTCCGTAAAGGGCCAAAAACCACACAACCCCCGTGTAGTCTTTGGCAGGAATCATCGAGCCTCCTTCTGTTTGGCAACAAGCGCGCCAATGCACGCGCTGCGCAAACTAGCCCCGATGCATTTTGCAAGCAACGCATGAATTAAAAAAGGTTACGTTACTTTTTATTACTGTGGAGAAACGGGTCACATATTTCCCCAACACAAAGGGAGGATCCTCCGACCAGGCGAGGTGATCATGCCTGGCGGGCCACTGCCCCGGTTGATGTTGGTGCTGTTGATCTGATCCTACGAAGGCTGCTTCCGATCACATCGGGGTCACCACTGTAGAGGAATGGGCCACATGTTCTTCCAACACAAAGGGAGGATCCTCCGACCAGGCGAGGTGATCATGCCTGGCGGGCCACTGCCCAACGGTTGATGTTGGGTAGTTGTATATATGTTAATCGGCGCGAGAACTTCTATTGCGCTATTTAGGATTGGTAGTTTCTTAGTTTTCTTCGTTGCTCCGTAGTTCGATGTTTCTTCGATAGATGGCGCTGTCATATATTTTTATGTTGACGCTGTAAGTGGGGGTGTGTGGGGGCGAACCACAATCTTTCGCCCCCAGCCAACCTCACTTGCACGCGGTGCACCCTGCTAGATAACAAACGAGGCTCTGGCGACCGACCGATGGCGGTATATCCATCCCAAACGGCGTAACTAAATACAATAGGCCGGTGATGGGCAGCAGCGTCACCGGTGCAACAAGTTACGCCCTGCGATCACCAACCCGCCTGCCCAGCGTGGTAATTATGGGCTGAAACCCCTCCATGAGTAAACAGAAGCCACGGCCCCCAGTTCCCGGTAGTCCCGCTATTCCTGGTCATGGTGGCGACCACGGTTACGGCGGGACAGGGGGAGGAACTTGGGAAGATTAGGTAGCTTATCTTAGGGTTATGTGAAGTCCGAAGAGAGGGGGAGGATACCACAATCCTGGACTCAGGTCACCTGATGTATTTCCGCGAGGGAGACCAACGATCCTAAGGTGGCGTGGGGTTTCTGGTAAACAAGTCGCTTTCTGGCAACGTTGTGGAAATTTCCAGTGTGTCGAACAGGGTAGCGAACCTCATTGTCAAGCTTACCGAGAGGTATAGCCTCAAGGTAATACAAGTGTACGCACCGACCTCGGCTCACTCGGACGATGAGGTGGAGGATATGTTCGATGACATATCGAGGGCCCTCCACTCCACTACTAAAACCCACTACAGCGTTGTTATGGGTGACTTCAACGCCATAGTGGGAGTACAAACCTGCGGCGAATCGGTAATAGAATCCCATGGATTTGGAAACAGGAATCATAGGGGGCAAATGCTCATCAACTTTCTCGAGCGGGAGGGGCAGTTTTTGATGAACTCATTTTTCGAGAAGCGGCCCCAAAGAAAGTGGACGTGGAAAAGCCCGGACGCTATGACCAAAAATGAGATCGATTTCATCATGACGGACAGGAAGCACATATTTAGAGACGTCTCAGTGCTCAATAGATTTAACACCGGTAATGATCACCGACTAGTCCGAGGTTCTCTGAATGTCAACTTCAAGGCTGAACGTGTCCGCATGATGAAGTCCAGGCTTCGACCAACTCTGCTCCAAGTCGAGATGGGATCTGAAAAATTCCAGTCAAATCTGGAAAACCGATTCGTTGCCATGGAAATCACAAGAGACGTAAACCAGAACCTTGAAAATGTGGTTCGAATCCTCAGGAGTGAAGGTACGAGATTTTATCAAATGCAGCGTACAGGCACGAAGTCGAAACTTTCAGAGATGACACTAGGGTTAATGAAGTAAAGACGTGAGAACCCGCCAGTCACTTCATAGGCCAAGCGGACTCTAAACCGAGAGATTAGTAAGCGTGTACGACACGACCTCCGATGCTCCAACACTCTTTTGATTGAAAGAGCAATCGAGCAGAATCGGGGGTCAAAAGTGTTTGTGAAATCTCTTGGAAGAAGCCATTTGACGAAGCGACCCAAGGTAAGCGGAGAAGTCGTTGCTTCCAAGCTGGCTGTCCTTTCGGAAGTAGAAAGCTTCTATGGCGATTTGTGCGCTTCGCATGCATCTCGACCTGATCCCGAAAATGAGGACCCTCGAGCCACATTAACACGCCACTTCACCGAAGATCTGCCAGAAGTCAGCATTAACGAAATCGAGATGGCTCTTAGACAGCTGAAAAATGGAAAAGCCCCTGAAGAGGATGGCGTTACTACAGAGCTGTTAAAGGCTGGAGGTAAACCCGTATTAAAGGCGCTACAAAAGCTTTTCAACGCTGTCCTGTTCGAAGGGAGGACTCCAGAGGCGTGGAGTAGGAGTGTGGTCGTCCTGTTCTTCAAAAAGGGAAATAAAACCATGTTGAAGAACTATCGGCCCATTTCCCTGCTGAGCCACGTCTATAAGCTGTTTTCAAGAGTCATCACGAACCGTCTTGCGCGAAGACTCGACGAATACCAGCCACCGGAGCAGGCTGGGTTTCGGAGCGGATATGGCACAATAGACCACATCCACACAGTGCGGCAGATAATACAGAAGACCGAAGAGTATAATCAGCCCCTGTGTCTAGCATTTGTGGACTATGAAAAGGCCTTTGACTCGATTGAGATCTGGTCTGTTCTGGAGTCCCTGCAGCGTTGCCAAGTAGATTGGCGGTACGTCCGAGTGTTGAGATGTCTCTACAAAGCCGCTACTATGTCCGTCCAAGTACAGGATCAGCATACAAGACCCATACCATTGCATCGAGGAGTGAGGCAAGGGGACGTTATATCCCCGAAATTATTCACTAATGCAATGGAGGACCTGTTTAAGACGCTGCACTGGAAAAGGCGCGGTATCAACATCAATGGCGAATACATCTCTCACTTGCGATTTGCAGATGACATCGTCATCATGGCAGAGACGTTGCAGGACCTACAACAGATGCTGAACGACCTGGCTGACTCGTCTGTGCGCATCGGCCTACGGATGAACTTCGACAAGACCAAGGTCATGTTCAATGAACATGTACTACCGGAACCGGTTGCGGTACACGGTGCCGTTCTCGAAGTTGTTCAAAAATATGTATACCTCGGGCAGGCTTTGCAGTTAGGTAGAAACAGCTTTGAGGACGAGGTGAACAGAAGGATCCAGCTAGGTTGGGCAGCGTTTGGGAAACTTCGTCGGGTCTTCTCATCATCGTTCCCACAGTGCCTAAAGACGAAAGTCTTCAATGCGTGCGTCCTACCCGTAATAACATACGGAGCCAAAACGTGGACACTGACGGTTCGACTGGTCCATAAGTTCAAAGTCGCTCAGCGTGCAATGGAGAGGTATATGCTCGGCGTTTCTCTAAGGGATCGCATTAGAAACGAGGTGATCCGACAAAGAACCAGGGTCATCGACGTCGCCCACCGGATTAGCAAGCTGAAGTGGCAGTGGGCTGGCCACATTTGCCGAAGAACCGATAACCGTTGGGGTAAACGAGTTCTTGAGTGGAGAACGCGTCTCGGCAAACGTAGTGTAGGACGTCCACAAGCCAGGTGGAGCGATGATTTGCGAAAGACTGGCAGGAGCTGGATTTATGTTGACGCTTTATGTGGAAGTCGCCACATTACTATTTAATTATGATATCATCTAATTTACCCGTGCATTTGGAAGCTACGCATGAATTAAAAAAGGTTTCCTTACTATATCATAACTATTTAATTATTACATTATCTAATTGACGTGGTAATATAAGAGATGTAATTTATCTAAATAAATAAAAAAAAATAATAGTAAAATGAAAAAAATGACTTGTATTCTGAACTAAAATACTTACCACGACATTTTTAAACAATTATCAACAGGAACTAACCAAGACACCAACCATTACAATGTAATATAACCGGCACAAAATTTAGAATATAACATAAAAGATAGCAATAAAGTGAGTATATGAATATAGCAGTACTTATTGTTTTATCACTGATAACACTTTAAACAAAAACTAATGTGTGACACTTAAATTATAAATAAGACCACCTGACAGACCAGGTGAATAAATACACCTTCGTCAAGAAAATACAATAACAACCGAAATCAGATAGTGAAAAAATAGGCCAAGTGCGTGTCAGACCACGCATAGAACAGGGTTCCGTAGTCAATTAAAAAGTCAATATTGGAACGTTTAGAAGTCACGGCTGGTATTTATTATTATAAATATTGTTTATTTTGTTTTTTTTTCATTGCTTAAGCTAACAAAGTTATCAAAGCCGCTATATTTTCCTTTAAAATCTATCGCATTGAATACTGATCTTTTCTTTCTTTTCTTTCTTTTTTAGGTCAACCGTTTAGCTTTTATGGGAGGTGGACGTCTTATTTTAGCAAATAAAAATGTGCTTTCATCTTAGCTTCTTACTTCTCAATGTTTTTAAAAGATCTTTATAGTGACATTCCATGCCGTGGGGTTTACGCGAAGAAAAAGGTATTTATCCCCGTTTATATGTAGGGGACGTACCCTAATTTATTTATATTTTAATTTATTTTGGCACTTGGTCGATCTGGTAAATACTCATTTCTATGCAAAGTTTAAAAGGTGAGCTGAGGACGGACCGATGGACGGACGGACACGCAAGCAGAAAGACGCGCATCACAACGTTGTGTATATATGTTTTTTTTATATTATTTAAGTATTTGTACGTATTTATGTATGTATTATGTGTGTTAAATGACATATTACAAATAACTGCATCACCTAAAGATTGACTGGTAGAGAAAGCCTTAGGCATTAAGCTCGCCCATGCACCTAAATTGCATGATGTGTATTAAATAAATAAACTACGGAACCTCTAAAAGGTGGTAAGGATCATATTAATTTGTTTATTCGCATACATTTTAGATAGATAAGATTTTTAATATTAGCCTTGTTACACTAGCTGTGATAAACCTGCATATTATGCCTGCTCAACACATACATCGGCGGACGCATCTGTCTATGTGTAGAAGAGGTGATGATGTTTGTTTATGGTAGATATTTCACGCCCGTAGATGCGCCCGCCACTTATTCGTTTGCTGTTGGTTTTATGCCACGGATCAAAGCGTTTTAATGCAAACGCTCGGTGACTCGGTCCACACGTCCGCGGACGCATCAATGTTTATCGGGCAGCGAATGAGAGATTTTTAACTGAGCAATGAGTGACTAAAAAATTTTTCACAATAATTGTTAAAATTGTTCACTGAGTAAGTAAATGACATATGAAAATAAATATCCAAGCACAACTAAGAATAGTTGTGCTTTGGTCTTATACTTATTAGTACAACTTGATTTTAGTTCGTTTCAGTTTATTCTAGTAATTTCACTCTAGATTGACCGCATTATTTTTTTTATTTTAGAGAAAAAAATATTTTGCTTTAGGAATTTGAAGAAGTAGACATAATACTCGGTTCTTTTCATTTATTTAATTTCTTTTTATTACAATTTGATTACAATGTATTGTACTAATTTAAAAGATAATATGGAAATAGATAGGGAACGTAGGTCGCTGGCTATTCGTCGCAAGATGTTAACTCGCAGATTTGCGTACTGAACTGATACTGTGAAAATTATGCTGTTCTAAGCTTTATGCCGATCATTCTACACGTAGAGTCTATGGACTAAATTTACGCAGAAGCCAATATGCAATGCAATAACAATGCATTAAGAGTGCTTGCGCAACGCGCTATAACTCTATGGCAACCCTTGCCATAGAGTTATAGCGCGTTGCGCGCCTCTGGCGCCCTCAGAGGGTATTGGCGGTCAGAGCCATACGCGGATACCGCACGGTGTCGACAGAGGCGGCGTGCGCCTTGGCCGGATCACCCCCGTAGGATTTGTTAGTCGTCGAGTTGGTGTGATCTTCTCACTGGCGTTGCTCAAGGCGGTATATAATCTTAAGTGTATGTTTCGCCTGTGCGCTGATGACTTGCAAGTATACGCACAGTCAAGGGTTGAGGATATTTTTACACTATTAAAAAAATCAACGAAGACCTGGACTTCATAAAGATTTGGTCGGTGAGGATTGGTTTGTCAGTAAATGCAACTAAATGTCAGGTGACCGTCTTGGGAATTAAATATATGATCAGTAAGTTGGACATGGTGACCATCCCACCAATCGTCTACAGTAACACGAGTTTACCTCTGAGTGTAGTGGTTATGAACGTAGGATTATCAATCGACTCGACTCTTGATTGGCGGGTACAGATTTCACACGTGTTAGGCAAAAAGTAACCTCGTGTCTCCGCTTTTTATATCACCTAAAAAACTTTTATTTTTTTTCCTGATCTGATTGTGTGTGAATATTTCTTTTATTAGAGGCGCTCATAGCCCAGCTGCAATCGGTGGTTAGAAACAAACAGCAAAGGTAAGCAATGCTTGCACGGTCGGTACCTGGACAGGTGACCGCTGGTGGAATAATACTATGAGCGTCTCCGTGATTTGGAGGTCATGTTAAGCAGTTGAACCTGGCTGTTATTGCAGGATAACAATCGAGGAGCTTAGTTGGAGGCCTTCCATCCAACGATAGGATTACGTAGCCACAACGTTGTCTTGCTAGTTCCCAGTCCGCAGTTGCCCTCTTCTGAGATGACCCGACTCGAGCGCAGCAGTAGGACGTTTTTAGTTACTAGTGATAAGAATATTTTTTCAAGTTATAACTCATTACATATAATAATAACAAGTAATTAGAATGTCTATGACGTTTTCATTAATTAAAATGGGGCGGCTCGACCGAAGTAATACCATGACCTCGCAGAAAATCGGTGTGAAACAGCTCCTGCGCTGTGTTTCACCGAGTATGTGAAGATAAAGAAGGCCCATACCCCAAGCCCTCCCCCATCGCCCTCCTCATCCCCTTTCATCCCCAAAGACCGGCAACACTTTCGTGACGCCTCTGGTGTTGCGAGTGTTCATGGGTGGCGGTAATCTGCTCGTATGCCCGCCATTCCATAAACGAAAAGTTTATTATAGTAATTTCACTCTGGTTTGAAAGAAATTGATTTTTTTTTTGTTTTGTTTAAGAATTTTATGGAAGCAGATGTGGTATTCAGTACTTTTTATTTATTTAGTTTATACTTACAATTTTTATTAAACTGTATTTTAATAATTAAAAAGATAATATGGATATAAGTAGGGGACGCAGGTCGCTAGCTGTTCATTGCAAGATGTTTGCGCGCTGCACTGACACTGTAAATTATGTTGTTTAAAGTTTTATATCATTCTCCACGTGCAGCCGGTGGACTAAGTTTACGCAGAAGGCATTTAGTGACCAGCGTGTCCAATATGCAATGCAATTACAATGCATTTAGGGTGTTTTTAGGGTTGCCATGAATTTGTAGCGCGTCAGGCATGTTCGCGGACTTTTACCGTTCACCGCAATAAAGCAAAAACATTGCGCTTCCATGCTTGCTCGTCTGCGCTCCTCCTACAACAGCATCCCGAATGTTTTTTTAGGTAGTTGGGACCTGCGACGTTCTCCTTATCTCCAGGTGGTTTTACATCCACCCTCATTAATATGTATAGTACTAATACTAGGTTAAGTCTGAGCTAAATAACTTGAATTGTGAATATCCATAAGTGTGACTTGCTGGATAGTGATGGACCGTGGATTTTATTTGTATAATTTTTATTCATCTTAATCAACATGCTCGTTTTTTATGTATATAAGAATTATGAAGTGACTATACCCTGCCTAATGGAAAGCAAGAGCGCAACGTAAGAGTAGTGGTGACTATACTCATTGCGGATGCAGACAATGCACCATGGCATACCCATAGTCGCCTCTTACGACACTGATATGATGAATGTGACACCACGTGTAAGGAATAACCCATATCTGAATTATATTTCTAGAAAAAAAACGCTATAAAACAAATAAAGAAATAAAATAGTAATATTTAAATTAAATAATCCATTCATTTTAAAATATTTGCGAAGGTTATGACCAAATCATCTTGAATAGCACTTTAGTGTAGAAAACTTCTCTGGGTGAAATTTGATTTTAGTACGAACCATTTTGGTAGTGATTGTAACTGCTTCCCTTGTGGTCTCTGATTCGATTATTGCATATATATACTGATTAAATATTTATAGTAGTACCCGAATAACTGAACACTTTTGTGTTTATAAAAGTTCTACTTATTGTAGTCTTCTTTTAGTAACTCTGCCCCTCTTTCAGCGATCATCATCGTAGGTCCATTTGTATTACCGCTTGTAATAGTAGGCATCACACTTGCATCGATAACACGAAGATTTTTAACACCATGTACTCTAAGTCTGCTATCGACAACAGAAGTATTTATATCAGCTCCCATGGCACATGTCCCGACTGGATGGTATATAGTTTGTACCGTATTCAAACTAACACATTTCCAATAATCTCTGCTGTCCAAGTCATATTTGTGACATTCCGGCACGTTCATTCTAGCTAAAAATGCACCAATTGATTTGAAATATTCAGTTTTCAATGCACTAGTCAAGATTTTAATACCATTCGCTGCTGATTCTAAATCATGATGGTTTTTTAAATAATTAGGATAAATATACGGATGATCTTCGGGGTTATTAGAACGTAAAGTAATATTTCCTCTTGTTTTTGGATGTAGTAAATTAAACAAAAATAAGAACATCGTATAGTTTTTGTTGAGTTCTACTAGTGGATTTTCTATGAAGTCTTTAAATCTAAACAACTTAGTTAATATGTCCTTGAAGTCGGATAGGTTTTTCCAAGCAACAATTAGATGACTTTGATAATCTGGATAAGTAGCATTACTAGATGCAGAAAAAAATGCTAAAATATCTGCAATAGAATTTTGTGCTAAGTATCCCGTACGGTTGTAGAGATATTTTATGACGTCGAAATTCTGGTCCTTAATAGATTCAGGGTTTGATTCATTGTTGCAAATTGGAATAATTATAATTAAATGATCTTGTAGGTTTTGTCCTACCATTGGTGAATGAACTATTCGTTTAATTTTCTTTGCAGCCAAATGATCACTGTTGCCGATTCCTGACAACATTAATAGTTGAGGCGAATTAATACTTCCGGCACATATAATGACTTCTTTTTTTGATAAATACGTATAAATTTTTGATTCACGTTTTACTTGAACACCGTAAGCAACTTTAACTGATCCTTTAATTAAGATTTTTGTCACTAAACTATTCTTCAAAATTTTTAAGTTTGTTCTATTTTGCACTGTCTGTAAATATGCTTTACTTGAGCTTTGTCGCTCTCCATTAGCAGCTGTAGCTGTCATTATTCCTGAGCCCATGACGTTTGCAGTATTTAAGTCAGGTACATTCTTAATACCAATATCATCCCAGGATTCGAGAATTTTTTCAGTAACTTTCCTATACGTGCTATTAAAAGTATTAATAACAAGTGGACCATTATGACCGTAATGTTCATAAATGGCCTGATCTTGTAATAAACGCTGGTTTTGGTAGTTTTGACTTTTTTTGAAGCACCGCCTAACTTCTTTTACGGTCCATTCTGCATTTCCAGCATTATGCCAATTTTGATAGTCTTGGTCATTACCTTCAACATAAACCATAGCGTTTATATTGCTAGAGCCCCCGATCATTTTTCCTCTAGGCCAATTTATAGAACCGTTTTTAACACCTTGATCTATTACTCCATCATTTGTAGTTAAATACTGCCAATCATATTTAGGACGCCTCAAACTTCTATTTAAACTTGGAACCTGCAAAATGTGTTCTATAAGTTAATATGTGAAGCAAAGACTTTGCACCCCGTTTTACGAATTTTTTGGGAACGGAGGAGCAAGTGTTAAGTGTGGAAGAGGAGTGCCGATAGTTAAAAATAGGTCATAAATAAACTAATTATTAATTTAAAAAGTATTACAAGTATTAAGTAGTATAAGCTTATATTACCTGTTAATAAAAAAAACTAACTTAAAGGCCTTTCATTCGATACCCATATTGGGTGGGTTGTTCAGAAATATGTACACCGCCATTTTGTTACCGCGGCCATTTTGGTTTTATAATAATACAGATTGAATATGTTCTGATTTGCATTTTTTCATTATATCACGAAGTCTTCTTGGCAATCTTCAAGTCAGCGGAATAAATCTGCATGTATATTTATGATATGGTGTTATGTAAATTTTTAATTACAATAGTGCTATTTAAAGAGTTTGTTTTTCTCACTAGCTCACCCTCACAACCTTTTTATTGCCCGTATATATTAAATAGCGTGGACAAAAGTGGCTATACTGAGAAACAACACACACCGAGATCTAGCCTTAAAAGATAGGCGTAATTATGGCGTTTATAAAACAACAAGTTGTAGTTTTAGGTATATAACTATAATTATATCAGTTTCTACTTCATATTAAAAATTTTAGACGGCGTAACAGGTGTTACATACATTTGTATCAATATTCATTTAGTAAATTTATCTATTTGTTCAGTATGATTTGATGTAAATATAAGTGTGGCCACGCATTGAATAGGGTTCCGTAGGTACCAATTTATTATGTTTTTGTTCTATATTTTACATGTTTACTGCCGAGGACGAACGGGCGTACGTGACGAAACTATAAGGTATCTGTGACGTGAACTACGGGACACTAAAATCTATATATGTACGCAAAAAAAACCTTACCTACCTAGATTATAACCTAGATTGCAAGTGAAAACGTCAAAGGGAGATTTAATTTGCAATCCACAGTACGGGGAACTTTTGTAGTTCATTTTTAAAATATTATGAATAAATCAAAAATATAAGGATGGTGCAGTGCACGTATGTAACTCCCTCACTACTCCCACTTGATTCAAATGTTGTGGTCAGCTTATTTGATCAAAATGGATGGCATGGAAATGTCAAATCAGTAGCCAATATTTTTTCTTCAGTAATGGATCAACGGTGATTAGGCAGATGTATCTGAAAGTTTTGTACTCATATATGTTAAATAAATTGAATAATTTCTTAAACAAATCATAAAACTTACACTGGCTTCAATAGGCGGATCGCCTCCAGCTTCCAAAAGTAAAATATTCCATTCCCCTATTTCGCTCAATCTATTGGCCATAACGCTTCCTGCCGACCCCGCTCCTACTATTATAAAATCAAAATATGCTCCATCTGAAAAAATAAATTCCACATAATCAACACCTCAATCGCCATCTTTTTTTTCAATATTAATAATAATATTTAACGTTTCATACTTGGCTTAGGCCCGCATAACACATATATTACCCCTCAAAAAAGAGAGATAAACTTAAATCATAATAATAATTGACTTATTCAATAAATGAGAATGTCATGAGGGCATATTTTCGGGCTACATAGTTGGGGACAAACCTTACTGCGTACCGTGCTCGACTAGTCTCTCTGTTTCAGGAGCTTGAGCCAACTGTCAACGTCTCGGCACAGCGATTGTCGGATCAAGTACGAGCTATACAGCGATGTCACCTGCTGGATGATGCCGTACTTGAGAGGATACGATTGGACGTACGGAATACTTTGACTATCCCTTCTTCGTCACATGCAGATGCAGTGAATGTGGCGGTTAATGCTGATGATGTTGACGAACAAGTGGAGAGTGAAACTATATCCGTAAGTACCCAATGTAATGATAGGATATGGAGTGCTTTGGAAAATGCGATTCAGGAGAACCGATATGTTAATTTTAATAACAGACCCCGGTTACCCCATTTGGCCATGCATAAACGCAATTTAGCATTGGTGGGTGCCCTGAATTCGTTGTTACCGGATTATCTTGGTGATAGCAAAAATCTTAGTGATACTCATTCTATTTTGTACTGTGCGGCTATTGCAGTTTGTCGAGTAGCTGGTGTAAAATTTATTGAACAAATCACTACTCGACCTAAAAATACTGTGCCAGCTTGGCAGTACAGAATAGAACGTCGTATTGCTGAGACCAGGACACTCATCGGCAAATTAATTGCTTTCAAATTTGGTAATACGCGGCCAAGGATCATGCGCTTTGTGAAACAGGCATTCTTAGGGACTACCATCAGTCCTCAAGAGTACATGTCGCGTGTCNTTCAGGGTTAGGCTATAGGTTGCAGAAAGATGATCAAGTTATATCGCACCTTCTATATATGGATGATTTGAAACTACTTACCCCACTAAATTACAATTGACAGCGTTAATAAAGGTTACTGAAAACTTTAGTAATTCTATCAAGGTGGAATTTGGTGTAGACAAGTGTGCAATCATGTATGTAAAGAAGGGTGTGATTGAGGAATCTGAAGGAGTAGAGCTTTTAGATTCCACAAAACTTCGATTTCTGTCTGTTTCCGAAACCTACAAGTATTTAGGTTTTTCACAGTCCTTAGGAATACCAGAATCTAAAATGAAGCAAACGTTGCAGGAACGCTTCTTTGGCCGCCTGAAAAAAGTACTAAAAAGTCTTTTATCAGGGGGTAACAAGGTGCGAGCCTACAATGGTTGGGTCATACCAATTCTGATGTATTCCTTTAGAATACTTAGATGGACTCAGACCGAATTAGATGCCCTTGATAGGAGAGTCCGTACACTGCTGACTGCATTTCGAATGCACCACCCACGTTCATCGGTTATGAGATTGTATATCCCGCGAAAGTGTGGGGGTCGTGGACTATTGAATATCAAGACCCTGCACAATCGCGAGATATACAATCTTAGAGATTATTTTCTACGTACTGATGTGGGAGTGCATCGCAGTGTGGTTACAGTGGATACTGGGTTCACTCCACTCGCTCTGGTTAAAGACAATTGGCGCAAACCTGTAGTACTTAGTACTAATGATCGCAGGGAGATATGGAAGGGCAAAGAACTCCATGGCCGGTTTTATCGGGCTCTTAATGGGTCCGATATAGACTTCAAAGCGTCGACCTCCTGGCTACGGTATGGTGATCTCTTCGGAGAAACCGAAGGTTTTGTTTGTGCGATTATGGACGAAGTTATCATAACGAATAACTATCGGAAGTATATCCTAAAGGATGGTACGGTTGATATATGTCGGGCATGTCATCGTCCCGGAGAATCTATTAGGCAAATTATTTCTGGTTGTTCTGGTCTTGCTAACGGCGAATATTTGCACAGACACAACCAAGTAGCCAGGATAGCACATCAACAGCTTGCCCTTAAATACAAACTTGTGAATTCAGAGGTGCCATACTACAGATATGTGCCCGACCCAGTTCTCGAAAATGGTCGTGCTACGTTGTATTGGGATCGATCTATTATCACGGACAGGACTATTGTTGCCAATAAGCCTGATATTGTGCTAATAGATCGATTAGAGCGCTGCGCAATGATTGTCGACATCGCCGTTCCTCATGACGAGAATCTCGTGAAAGTTGAAAAAGAAAAACAATTGAAATATTTGGATTTATCTCACGAGATTGTCGATATGTGGGATCTAGATTCGGTGATCATTGTTCCGATAGTTGTGTCTATTCACGGATTGATAGCCAAGAGCCTCGACCAACACCTCAAGAGGCTCACGTTAGATGGTTGGATCAAGGGTCTGATGCAGAAGGCAGTCCTTCTTGACACGGCTCGTATTGTCAGGAGGTTCCTTTTTTTGGAGCCCTAACCACCGGTTTCTTGGTCCCCGTACCCGAATTCGGTGGTCTACTATTTTTTATATTTTTAAATATATATAAGATTTTTTTATGTATTTTAAAATGTAATTAATATGTATATATAAATAATAAAGAGAATAATAATAATAATAATAATAAGGATTATGATAGACAGTAAAACATAATTAACCCAATGATATTTTACAATATTGTGGGTTAATTTTTTTTTTAAGTTTAGAGGTTTTACTATATTGCAATTTCAAAGATTTGAACCTTGTCCCTTATACTAGGCAATGTTTGTATCTTAAGAGACAAATTACAGCAATAAGTTTTCCCATTAGTGATTTTTGTTGGGCCTTGAGACAATAAAGACTATGTCGGAATTATCCCTAATTATTATTATAATAATCACGGACACAAATAAAAAAGTATTTTAGATTTTATGGACACAAGTGTATTCATCCGCAAATATTTCGAGACCGAAATTGTCTAAATGAGACCAGAGGCCCATTGACGCAGGAGCATCTCAATAGACCGCCACAGTATGATTATCCACACTGCAATGTTACATTATCTGCATTCGCAATAGAGCACAGTACTCTTGGATTCTGCTCATGCTTTCTGTCAGACAATCCCGACCATAAGTAAGAATAACGTACAGTGATTAATATTTATAGGAAATAAAAATAAATAGTAATTATAAGAATATAAAACAAATAATATCCACCTGAAACTTTAGAAGTCTTTAATGCCTTTTCAGGAAGTAAACACTCACAGTCACAGTATGGTTATCCACGCTGCAATGTTACATTATCTGCATTCGCAATGATCAACGCTATTCTTAGATTCTGCTCATGCTTTCCGTCAGGCAGAGTAGGCACTTTGGCGGGCATAAAATGGACCAACTAATCCCGACTTTCAATAAGACTAACGAACGATTAAGAAACAAAAATAAATAGTATAAAAAATTAAATAACACCCACCTGGAACTTCAGAATTCTTTAAAGGTTTTTCAGGAACTAAACACTGACTCGCTGCAAAAAATTGCACTGCAGAGGCAAAAACGTTAGGAAACCCGCCTGTAGTCGGTGGTGTGCACGATGTATTGTAGCTGTTTTGTGCATAAAAATATGTTTACATTATTTATTTATTTATGGATTGCTTACAGTCATAAGATTTACTTACTTTAGGCTACATCTACTACAATTTTGACAAATGTATAACCACTTTCAAGCAAACACAACATGCACTAAAAATTTAGGAATGAAAATAGGAAAATGTGATTGATTTACACTACAAAAATACAACAGGAATCGAATAAAAATAATGACATTGAATGTTTGATTGATCAACGTGTAATCTGTTTTAGTGTTTAGACAGCTTAAACTAACTTCCTTTAGCCGTAATGGTATAATAACATCACTGTAAAGTGAATGATAACTTGGAACAAATCTTATTTCAAACTTTCTAACCAATGTGGTATAGCAAGCCAAGATGAATTTCTCTCAGCAAAAATAACGTCCATAGACCTGCTCTACATAAGTAAATAAGTATACTATGAAAACGATTAATATAAAATTAATATGTATCTTTTATTTCTGTACCAAACTTAGGTAAATGTATTTTTTAAACCTTTCTAAGTTAAATAAATACCAACTTACCACGGCATTTTAACTAGAGGTGTTGATACGACGAGGCACCGAACCGAAGTGATATGACACTACTTTTTATTGAGACCATTTTGGCTCTGTAAGTAATAAGTGATGGTAAGAAAAATTAAGCCAGTTGTAGTCAAAATCGAATACTGTGTAGGTTTATAGAATAATTTTCTATTTTTTTTGTCTGTGTCATGCCATAGCAAACTAAGTCAGACTATGGCCAAGCGTTCCTTGGATGGTTTATTCGAATTTTAAGATTTTTCGGTCAACTTAAAAAAAAGACAATTTCTTAAAAAATATTACCCAAATCTAACAAAAAAAATAACATAATAGAAAATCAGTTCCTTACCCACTTTATTTAATGAAAGTAATAACCAGTATAACTCTAACTAGTGCAAGTGAAAGTTCCGTGAAAATCTATTCAGCTGTTTCAGAGATTATTTAGAGCAAGACAGACAGACAAAAACTCTAAAAATGAATTGTTTGATGTAAGTACCGCAAGTTCTTTCCTATGCATTTAGTAAAAAACTGTTAATTCGAATTTACCAACGAGTTCAATTTTATTTATTTGTATTGATTAAGTAAGTTTTTGACTTGTTCGGCTTAACCTTGGATATATCATGGCACGGAAGTGTTAGTTCATTATGCACTGCGTCACCTTGGTCCAATAGAAAACCAGCGTCAGACGCTTTGTCTGACATAATGCTGAATTGGGTCCATTTTTGGCATTTTGCAAAACTATTGTGAGTTACCTTTTGTATTACTTTTTGTTGCCAAAATAAACATTTCTCTTTCTTTCTTTAAATATTGTAATATGTATCTATAAATATTGGAATATCATAAACGTCTTTTCTAGTTCCTTAATAGTACTCATGGTTCGTATCGAAGGTTTCCTGTTGTATTCAGTTGCGTTAACTACTTCGGTAGCCTGATGACATACTATCGAAGAGTCTTCGTTTATATATCTATATATGTTGGAATACCATATACATAATTTCTAGTTCCTTAATAGCACCCATGCGTGCATTGGTGGCTCCACTTACTGCCATCAATCTACGGGCCCGGTTCAAAAATTAATGGGTCATATACAAAAACAAGGAGTCCTGGAGTAGGAATACAAAATCGAATGACCAAAATGACCGAGAGATTCGTCGGGAAATAAAAAAAAAAAGGTTTCAACTTTGTGGCGCAATATTTTTGAATGGCATCGGTTCCATACAATTTCAATACCTCTTTTAATTCATTATTCCGCAACTCCGTACAGAAATCATGTGACAAGGGAGAAAAATCGCGGGTTGCTACCTGCTCCCCTTCACCTGTACTCAGTTGAACTGCTTACAAGTGACGGCAAAGTGCTGAATGTTATTGTTTTATGCCCCTGTATCTTTCCAAATAGGATTTCGAAATGGGCCAGTAGGCTATATATAGACAGACCCAAGTATGGCAGTTGAAAATGTTTCACGCTCGTGCCCCGGAGAACACGTTAAGCCGTCGGTCCACATTGTCTTGACAATCGTTATTGGGAAGTCAGTGCCCCCAAATATGCTGAAAAGTACATAATTTTTTTTTGTCTATCTTTCTTTTTTCTTCTAATCTTTGGCCGGACTCGATCGATTTTGACTGGCCTTTCACTGGTAGATATCTGAAGATGTAAAGAATAACTACTTTTAATTAAGACTAGTTTTATTTAACTGTGGGTAACACCGCGGGGCGAAGTTATTGTGGATTAAATAAAATAGGTTAATAGCAGTCTGAAATCGTTGGATATAATAAAATATATAATTACTAAAAATACAATAATAAAAAGTTCCAAAAACTTATTTTGATTAGTTTTAAGGGCAAAATATACTTTTTGTTTCTGATATATTTTAATATTATTTATATTTTAGTATTAGCGATTACCGCCGCCCATGGACAACCACAACATCAGAGGTGTCACAAGTGCATTGCCGGCATTTTAAGAAGGAGTACGCTCCTTTCTTGAAGGATTGAATCCTTTCTTTATTGGTCCAGGAATACCGCAGGCGACAGTTCATTTCACAGTTTTGTTGTGCGAGGCAGAAAAGTCCTTGAAAAGCGCACAGTTCTGGACTGCCAATCATATAATAATTATAACGTGAGTATATGGATAAATAAATATGATTCATTATAAATGATTACACTTTAAAAATCCACTGCTGGAAGCTTCTCCTTATAAAAGAGTTTTTTGGCCTTTACCCTCCTTTTTTTAACGGGGGGAAATCCTCATGGATATCCTCCGCTCTGGAGAGAGAGCAAATGGGTCTGTCAGAATTTTACTGACTAAAACCCCCCGGTGTTCCGTCTCTTACCTACGCCAGGGATCATGGGAACTTAAAAGGCATCCGCAATCCCCGACTGGTGCCGGCCCGCTGCTGCGGACCACATATCATCAGCGAGAGGAGTGAGGTATTTGACTCCCCTCGAGACTTCTAAGAGGAGCGCACAGGAACACTAAGCGCCGCCACCAAGGGTCCGGTTGGTTGGGGGCGACGAACATCTCATCATTTCCGCAGCCTCCTTCTACGAGATGAAGGTTTCGCAGAAGGACAGCCCCGCGTCCCAGGACTCCTCGCCGTCGACCATAGAACGAACTATGGACGGCAGCGAGAGGTCACTGCCTACTACAGAGATGAGGGCACGGCGAGGGCCTTCCCGAGTGGCACACTCTGCCAGCGTATGCCACGCCGTATCCTCCCTGCCTATGTGACACAGGAACCTCCCGAAGCAGCCATGCCCCGAGAGGATCTGCGTCAGACGGAACGAGAGGGAGCCGTGCCTGCTCCCGAGGCCCAGGTTGAACACTGGCCGAATGGTCTCGACAGTGACTAGACCGGCGAAAGGGCTTGAAAGCCTGTCCCACCATTCCACCACCAGGAGCCTTTACCCCTCCTAACCCAGACGGGTTAGTACTGTATTTGTTGAATACAACATTTTCCTTTATTTTATTCCTTAAATTTTTTATTATTTTTTTTTCCCTATGTAATTCTCTCCCTAAGTCGACTCTTATGATATTCATGGGAAAAATTGAAGTGGTGACACGTATTTTAAGTCTGTCACCGTACGGATTATTGTACAACAATATATTAACAATCATATCTAGGACACATTAAACCTTTAGTAGCACATTGCCAGCCTTATCACAGACAACCTTCGGATGACCTTACACTTCGTACGTAATATTAATGTGTAAAGTAATAATATAAGACAGAAGGTATGTCAACTATGTTTCTGTTTAGTATGTTAATACGCTATAATTGAGGCGAGTGACGTTTATGAGTATACTGACTGCGTTTCATGAAAACGGCGCACATACAGCGCCGTCATCATTCTAACTTACCTCTGCATTTAAGAACCTGCATAATACGCCTTAAATCAGTGATAGAAATTATACTTTTACAGGCCTTAAACTATTAGGATTAAAATATCTTTCTTTTTTATTATCTTTATGTCTTTTTATTTGCATATATTCAATACTGATACTCAACGAAAACCTTTGCAGAACTAACTGCTAATTCGTTTACGGATTAAACGAGTTCAATTTGGAGTATATGGAAATTTGTCCTTCGCGACAGAAATTTTATCCCGATCAACTAGATGGTTGGCAGTCCACAACTGCGTGCTTTTCAAGTAACTTTCTGCCTCGCACAACAAAACTGTGGAATGGACTGTCGCCTGCGGTATTCCCGGACCAATATGACCTTCAATCCCTCAAGAAAGGACCGTACTCCTTCTTAAAATGCCGGCAATGCACTTGTGACGTCTCTGGTGTTGCGGGTGTCCATGGGCGGCAGTAATCGCTTACTATCAGACGATACGTCTGCTCAATTGCATCCTAAATCATAAAGAAAAAGTTTTTACTTTGCATGGACATCTAAATTCAGTCGTCATTTTTTACATTGTTAACTTAGAACGTGTTATTCTATTGTTATAAACTACAATGCTAGTATAGATTTATGTAAGTCTTCTTCCTAGCCTACATTATCCCCAAGATTGTTTGGGCCGGCTACTACCTCAACCGTTTTTCCTTAATATCAGTTCGCGAAGCCACTAGCATCGGACCATCGCAACCCTGAGGGCAAATTGTATTCGAAGGCTAAACTAGTTGTCAGTGGAATTACGAGGCGGGCAAATTGTTCGAGAGGGTGCTCTCTGCCCGCATCGTCCGGCACCTCAGCGAGGTGGGCCCAGACCTGTCGGACGCACAATTCGGGTTCCGAGAGGGGCGTTCGACGGTCGATGCCGTGGTGCGCCTGAGGGCCGTGACCGAAGAGGCGGTGAGCTGTGGCGTGGTGTGGTGTTGGCGGTGTCTCTGGTCATCGCCAACACCTTTAATAGTCTGCCATTCAGCTGCATCAGGGAAGCACTCCAGTACCACGGGGTGCGAGAGTACCTGAGGCGGCTGGTGGCAGACTATTTGGAGGAGCGTACCGTCGTGTACGAGGATCGAGAGGGCGCCTTGAGACGGCGACCCATGTCGTGTGGCGTTCCGTAAGGGACTGTTCTAGGAAGACTCCTGTGGAACGTGGGGCACGACTGGGTCCTTAGAGAGCGTCTCCCTCCCGGGCTGGGCGTAATTTGTTACGCCGATGACACCTTGGTCACAGCCCGGGGGTGAACTTCCAGGAGGCGGCGTGCCTGGCCACCAGGGGAGTCTTTGTAGTGGTCGGGCGCATCGAGGCGCTGGGCTTGCGGGTGGCCCTAAGACGGAGGCCCTGCTCTTCCAAGGGCCCCATCGCAGGCCGCCCCCCGGCGCCTCCATTGTGGTCAACTCGGTCCTCGTACCAGTTCGGGCCCAGATGAAATATCTGGGCCTGATCCTCGACGGTAGGTGGCTCTTCGACGAGCACTTCCGACAGCTTGCTCCCAAGCTGGTCGACACTGCTTCCGCCCTAGGGCGACTTTTGCCCAATCTGGGTGGAGCCAGTGTTGCAACGCGAAGCCTCTTCACGGGGGT
>PKRV01000547.1:689050-708598 GCA_003709505.1 Hyphantria cunea | reverse complement strand
GCATTCCAATAGGTAACAAAAAAAATCAAAAAAAAGTTGTCAGTGGAATACGTGCGTCCTGGCTGACTTCCTAGTTAAGATTGCTATAGGTTTTTATGATAAACGGTAACGACAGTTTAAAGTTCTCTCCACCGCTAACTTCCATACTCCGAACTGCTATTAAGAATTTCTTGTGAGAAAAACCAGGCCCGACATTTGAACCAAAGACCTCTTTATTGGCATTTGCATATGCTTACCACTAGACCAAGAAGGCAGTTTTAGAAAATCAACAAATGAGAGTGAATAATTTACATTTCACTAAACTCATAGCTTTTGAACTCTTGTTCAACTTTAAAGGGAAGAGCAAGAAAGAGATTAAAGAACATTACACATGTGAGTTAATCTTTTTAAAATGCTTCAGAAAATTCAGCACAGATACGCCAAAAAATAAATATGTTTTTGAGTTCATCCCAATAATCTCTTATTTAAGTCGGAAAATACTGTTAACAGCTTTTATAATGATATGCGACATGTTTATACAAACGAAGATTTAAATTACCGAGTATTTTGAACCCTTGACGCATAAACATTGCGTAAAATGTGTACTGAACCTTTTTTATTAGCTCTGTCAACACATTTAAACTTCCCCAGTTTTAGTAGATGAAAAGCAATTTTGTCGGTCACACATTTTCGTTCTCATAATTTTATATAATGCTGAATATGCTTTGTTTTTAAAAAATTTAAAAAGCACATGTAAGTTGCGCTTTTTACCAAATATATGAAAGAAATGTACAGTGAAATATATATATTGTTATAATAATTCTGAAGGTTTATTAAGGTGTATTATTTCGCTTCGTTTCGGACTTTATTGTTCAAAACCAGTTGGCTTGGATTAAAACTTGAAATATTATTTTCTAATATGATATATTGAATGATACTTAAAGAGGATTTTGTAATAGTTTAAAGTGAAGTGTTCGTATTCTTAGTCGAAGAAATTAGATACGATCTATGGCCTAGGTGTCCAAGCTAATAAATGAGATGCATCGAATTGTAACACAGGCAGAAAGGGTTATCTCTGTGTATAGCTTGTTTTGCCGGGTATACATTCCGTAAAATAAAATTATATATTTGTATCGCTCCCCTCGGTTGAATTCTAGGACATTGAGTATTTCACAGCCTCTATTGAGGTATTTCGCTGCAATACAGTAAGTAGACGTAATTAGCGTTAGTAGTAACTGAAAGTATAGGATACAAATAAAAATTATATATAAGAAACATTATATCAAATCAAATCAATAACCTATAATGTCCTACTGCTGGGCTCGAGTCTCCTCTCAGGAGAGAGTTAAGGCCATACGTCCCCACGTTGGCCGAGTGCGGGTTGGGGACTGGCAAGACTACGTTGTCGCTACGTAAATCTTGCCGTTGGATGTTTTTAAGCCGCCCAAAGGCCTCCAACTAAGCTTCACGACTGTTATCATATGATAACAACCGGGACCAACTGCTTAATGTGACCTCCAAATCACGGAGACGCTCATGGTAACATGCCACCAGCGGTCACCCATCTAGGTACTGACCGCGCCGTCGTTGCTTACCCTCGGTGATCGTTTCTAATCACCCATTGTTCATTAACTCGTCAATATCTGCCATCTTTGTTAAATTCAGGTTTATTTTTATATTTTCTTTTTGTTTTCTTTCTGTTTTGACAGTGACACTGGGTTTCATGGCTAAGACAAATCTATTGACACCACTCGCATAAAAATACGGCAAGCCGTTTAGTCTCTAGGGCGTGCCAAAGAAATATACATACATTCATATACATACTTACATATAAACATACATACATACATACATACATACATATCTACATATGCTTGTAAAAATAACCAGTCGGGTCCTTCTTTCCCAGTCGGGTAAAAATAAAGTGGAAGCTGTGAGACTACTTCTATTATATAACTATGCATATCTTTACAATTATACAAAGTACCTGTTGCTTATTTACCTTTATAACTTAAAAAATATGATTTTGATGTTAATGCACTTCCTTATTGTCTAGTTTTAAATTTCTTAACAATGCAAAATCTTTTTAGTAAAAAATCAATTTTAGCATTGTAATTTAATATAACACAATGACATGTTCAAAGTTAAACTTGTGAATATATTGTGATCGATTTTCGCTATCCTTGGAATAAAGGTTAAAGTTCCCTGAATTGTGTTAAACTTTAAGTTATTGTATGTCTAGTGCAAGTAATTTGCATGTCTACAATTAGACAAAACATGTAATAACCAGAAACCTGTAACACTAAATTGTACACACTGTTTAGGCAAAAAAAATCATCTCTATTTTTAAAACTCAATATCCCTATTCTTAAATTCTAACAGTTTCAGCTCCTGTGAACATATTTTCATCACTGCTTCATGCCGAAACAGGCGTGTATTATACAGGTTTTCAAATACATATGTGTTTACAAATGTCATTCGCTTTAATTGTCCCGCATGAACATATTAAATAAATACAAAGTTAATACACATTCTTTCATACATTTCTTTGTAGTTTAATATTTTGTAAACAGTGTAGTTCATCAGAAGGTTGTCTGTGTAAGGCTGTCAAAGTGCTACTCAAGGTAATGTGTCCTAGATACGATTGTTAATATTATGTTGTTGATTAGTTAAATGACAGATTAAAAAAATGTGTCACCCCCACTATCCCGTGCATTCTATAAGAGTCCAACAAGAGTAAGCAGGGCAACAACACAACAAAGATAACGAAAATTTGGCACTCTGGCTAGAGTGTACGCCAAAACCATGTGATATTTCCACCAGTGAAACATTAAATTCTTATGATGCGTTGATAATGTGCGGTACATTTTGTTATGGAATGGGGTGCAAACGCCCATAGACGTCCGCAACACGCCTTTGGTCGCAAGTGTGTTGCCGACTTCTGGGGGACGAGGGACGGATCGGGGTGTGGTCCTTCGGTATCATCACTCACTTGGTGAAACAAAGCGCAAGCGCTGTTTCACACCGGTTTTATGTGAGGCCATGGTATTACTTTGGTCGAGCCGGCCCATTCTTGCCGAATTAAAATATATATTTGTCTATAAACCCATGTCTAAATTATCCTACGCCTTTAACAATTTAGGCAAAATTAGGGCAAGTAATTTTAAATCTAATGATTTGTTTCGACTTCTTATGAAAATATATGTGGTAACAATAATAAATGCAGTATCGGTCCTCATTTATTCCTTTGGAATTATAAACTGGTCTCAAGGCGATCTCATTAAACTACAACACACAATCAACACACACATGACAACCAATAGGAAACATCACCCAAGATCGCGCACACAACGCCTTACATTACTCCGCCAAGGTGGACGTAGAGGCTTAATCGACATACAGAATTTACATAATATACTCATAGATTGTTCGGCTTTGGTATAAAAATAATAGGGTAGCTTCCCTATTATTTTTATACCAAAGCCGAACAATCCCAACTTCTCAAATTCTTAACTGATAGACAAAAAAATTACTCCACTCAACTTATATGACAGAAACATTCACGCAAAATTAACAAATAAGCAGCAGAAATTAGATTTATGGACACAAAAGTCTTTAGATGGCAGACACCTCGCCGATCTCAGCCAAACACATATCAATAGAAAAGCATCGTACAAATGGTTGTTGCGTGGAGAACTCTTCTCAGAAACCGAGGCTTTTGTGATTGCTATTCAGGATCAGGTTATAGATACTCTTAACTATCAAAAACACATAATCCGTCTCCCCAATATTTTTAACGGCTTATGTAGACGGTGCCATAGTAGTTCTGAAACCATCCAACACATCACCGATGCTTGTAAATCTGTTGTACAAACTGATTACAAACACAGGCATGACCATGTTGCCCCAATTATCCACCAAAATCTGGCTCAAAGATATTCATTCATTCCACATAAAACGACCTATTATAAATATAAACCCAGCACAGCTCTTGAAAATAATGCATTCAAAATATATTGGGATAGAATAATAATTACTGACAAAACCATACACTAAAATAGACCTGACATAACAATCCTGAATAAAGTTAACAAGACTATTTTTTTCAATTTACACAATCTTCTTACGACGTACACAGAAAAAGTTTCAAAATATATAGTATAAATAATTTATATATACTTAGCAACTGAAATCAAAAGACAGTGGCAGGCAGATAGAGTTCAAATTGTACCCACTGTCCTGTCTACATCTGGTGTGGTTCCAAAGACTTTATAAAATAGCTTCAAAAAGCAGTTCTTCTAAATACTTGCCATCTCACATGAAAATTTCTCGCATCATCCTCATCCTATTCTTACATCATACCCCTCTGGTACACTCGGTGTGAGATTTAGCTTCTTCTTTAAAATAAAAGAGAGACCAAAAAAGGTGAACGATAAAACAATAATAATAATAGATCTTTTTATTGTACACCAGATTCATTGCAAGGTTAACATAAATTTAGAGAAGTACAATTGGGGGCCTTATCGCCTGGAGGCAATCTCTTACAAGCAACCATTCTCATGGTACATCATTTTTTTCTTAAAACGTAGTAATATGTTAGGCTTAATCCTAGATATGTTATGTTTTACACTAAAGCATCTATCACTATATTCTAATGAGCTCATCTATCCTCATTTCTCCTTTGATACTTTGGTATTTACTTGGATAACTTTTAAATAGGATGTGTATTCATCGTGTTCATATCTCTGTTTTTTGTCAGTCATAATCTTTACAAAGATACATACATTATTCTCCTCTTCTGTAAAACATATGCGAATATGATTAAAATAAAACCGGTTAGTAGTGTTTGTGATAGAAGCCCTAACATTTATGTTCAAAAATTACAAAGGCATTTAAGATTTAGATTTTTTGGCAGTTTTATGTATGTTAATCGGCGCGAGAACTGCTATTGTGTGATTCAGGATTGGTAGCTTCTTAGTTTTCTTCGCTACTCCGTATTTCGATGCCTCTTCGGTAGAAGGCGCTGTCATGTGTTTACATTGTTGCGCTGTGTTTCTAAGCATTTTGTTGAACTTAGTCATGTCAAAATTCATAATCATATTATAAATTCGAAAGTAACTCAATACTCTAATTTTTGAGGAATGACATAGACTAGGTTTTACCGCGATAACCAACAATGTAATTAATTATATTTTTTAAAATAAATATAAGATATTACTGCTAAATGTTACAATTAACAGATTGAAATATTAAACATATGACCAAAGTTTTAAGTTGTCACGTCTACCCAACCCGAGATAAAGATTCCTAACAGATACATAACCTTAGATAAATATTTTCCTTTATAGTTATGAACGAGAAAATCATTCATTATTTTGTCAATCATAACAATATTTTTCAAACAGTAAAATATTGAAAGTATTATATAAGAAAAACGATTATAAAAATCAATAAGGTTGTTGCAAAAATAAGCTTTCATTGTGTTCTCATTGTTTATGATAAAATTGCAACATTAGTTATTATCAAACACAATGTTTCCATTATCAATGAAAATATGTTTAATACCGCCACTGAAATAGGTACCCGGAATAAATTAGGGTAGCAGGCCCCACATTTAGCCTTTCGGTAAAGGTATATTATAATCACTGGGATTAAGTTCGGCTACAATATTCAAGAGGAATTACGCCTATACGGTAAATTATTTTTTTATTGTTATACCAATAAACGAGGCAAATCGTATAACGGCTTAAAATAAGCAAATAACTTTTTTGCGTATTTGTTTTTAAGGAATGAAAAAGGTCATTGATCCGATTGATTGTAGGCAGCCAATGAACTTATAGATAGTGACCTGTTTTAGTATATTCGGGGGCCACAGCCAAGTTGATATTATATAAATGTAAATGTTATTAGAAAACTAATCAAATTTATGGGAATGAAGTTATCTCAACGTGACTCAATTATATGTTTGAAACAAAATAATAGACGAGTATGAAGGTATTAGCCGTTGTAGTAAGAGATGTGATGCGAAACACTTGAATGTAGGCTATTAACCTGATCTTTAATATAACAGTTAGAGAATTTTTCATGATTTAAAATTCACGCTGTAAGATTGGTTATATTAAAGGCAGTCTTTGGTTATTTTAATAGGGATAGGGAAAGGTTCACTAAATTTAGGTGTTGTGCTGACTAATTGAGCTAAATTTAGATTTAGAGAAGAATAGGAAGGAAAACTCACAGTCACACAGTTGACCTACTCACAGTGAGTGGTTAGTATAATCGACTGCAGTTCAAGAGGTCTCGTGATCGAATCCCGAATCGGACTGCTGTAGGGTCTTTCTTACAAGAAATTCTTAATAGTGCCCAGAGTATAGAAGATGGCGGTGTTTCTCGCCCGTGCCTCGGAGAGCACGTTAAGCCATCGGTTCCGGTTGTTATGAATAATTATGACAATCGTTACTGGGAAGTCAGTGCCCTCAAATACACTGGCAATTAGTTCAACCTTCGAATTCAGTTCACGCTTAGGGTTGCGGAGGTCTGATGCCAGTCTATCTGTGTAAAATTGATATTCAGGTAAAACAGGTTGAACTTAGCCAACCCCCAATAATCTTGGGTATAATTAAGGCTAGGAAGATGATGATGAAAGTCAAACTTAATAAAATTGTAAAATATAAATAACTTTCATAGAAACAGCGTCAAGTGCTACGACTATAATTTTTGTAATATCAAGTTTCCGTGTTCCACTAATTTGAACACAATGGAAGCACCGTTCCCGCTTTTACGAACTTCCAACACCTCTACTCTCGGTTTTAATATTTAGCAGGCGATCGTTACTATAGTAAAAAAAATGAACAGATAAAAATACCATTGTCAAGCTTACTGACAACCAGAGTTAAAAAAAAAAACTTTGAGCTAACCTTTGGTGGTATAAAAGTGTAAAAAAATATTCAATAACAAGTTAGTAAGAATGCTTTGAATATTTTTTGAGACATACATAATGCCCTTTGGCAAATGTAATAATTCAGAATAATTCAAAGTATTCTTACGAAAATGGCTGCAAAATATTATAAATGTAAAATAAAACACCTATACAGGTCTGACTCGCTCACCAAAGATTCCATAGAAACTTAGTAGTTGAACATTCTTGGAAATCGATTCCTGTATTTAGCTATTTTTTTCTAAGATAAATTTAATTTTTAATATTCCCAGAAAAGTAATATACCCTGTATTTATAGGATGAACTCTATTTATAGGATATCATACAAGACAACCCCTGCCCTCTTCTTTGGGAGGTAACCGCTTGCTTTTTTTCGAATAGATTTACAAATAGTTTTTTTAAGTACATTTTTTTTCAATCATAATAAATATTTTATCATGATTGAAAAAAAAATTAGTAACAAATACAAGTGTAGTACCTGCCTACGTCACTCCTAGAGTGTCGCTTTCTGTTAATGATAGAATTTTAAGGATCAGATCAGTACTTCCGATTGGATTAGTACCTCTTTATAATATTAGTGTAGATTGTACTGTACTCTTTAAAAACAAAATCAAAATTATGACATATATGGACTAAATAGATATATTCTAATTTACAAATATGTAAATATAAACCAATTTCTTACTAGTGGTTTTGTTTTTTCTTAGATTGGCAGGCTATAATAGTTATTAGATAAAATAGTAATAATAATGCATTTATTTCTCTCATCACAAAGGAAGGTAGATAAAATATATACAATACATCACAAAAACTCGCCCACTTTTTCTATGAGTCTATACTAGAGTCACTCCTGTGTACCTCCAAGCCCCATCCCACACATATAAAATTTTACACAAAAGCAGTGAATAAAACCAGTAAAATACAATAGAGAAGAGTGCAGTGAGCATGTTTGTATATGTATGTATGTCTGTATGGGAGTGTCGGTATGATTGAGGTCTGAGTGAGCTTAAGAACGTGTGTGAATGTATGTGTATGTCTGTTTATAGGTGGGTGTAAGCTTATGGTGTTGTGTGCATATGATATGTATTACAAATAATTCAAGGATAGTAGCCATTTCGATATTGCTATTTTGCATTGTTGTCTAATTAGGGGATGTATGGATAAAATTCGATTTATTTTGTTATATAAGTAAGATCCAAGAATTTCATAGTGTCTTTGTGAAAAAGTAGTTGTAAATCGACCACTTGGTCTTGGTAATAAATTAAAAAAAATATATTGAACATGCAAATCCAAATATACATTATGGCTTAAAATAAAATCTCTTGGACCACATAGCTTAGGTACTTATCATTCGTCCTTTTAGATGACACTTACCATTGCTTGGCACATTATAGTTCAAATCAGCCTTAAAGCAATATTTGATTTGGGTTTGGCATATTTCATAAGATCAATAAGATTTCGAGTGATGTTCAAGCTTTCTACTGACTGTTTCGAATAGTGATATTAATCCGTTTAAAGTTTTTTTTAACAATTTTACAACTAAGTGGTAGAGGGATTTAGAGTGAGTTATAGGGACTCATAACCAAGTGGGGACCTCGTCAAAGCAGTCTATGATGGAACACATTCTTAACATATTACGACCCATCCAACCGTTAAGTCATCGGTTTTAACTGCTATAGTTGGGTTCCAACTATAGCAGTTAAAACCGATACCGAACCTATAAGTACAACAATAGTCTTTCTTCACAGTTTCAATACCTCCTAGAACTTGGGTTGTGGAGGTCTGCTCACAGTAAGCACTTAGTCTTAGTCTTAGTCAGTATCATAAAGCTAACTCAAACATAATTAAGGAAATATTACTTTGCAGGAACATACAAGTTAAAGTAGAATTTAATATCTTCTTAGAATATCTGTCTGCAATGAATCGCTGCTATTAAAATGTATTTATGTATATTGTATTCATAAAACTGACGTACGTTTAATTGATATTCCCAATTTAGTTGATTAACCTACAATGCAATGAAAATTTTGTCAAATATCAGTTTAATTATAACTTTTATAGTTACTACTTCAGTCAAATCCGTGGTAAGAATGATGAGGTAATAAATTAAAGGTCTCCCTCTACCCTTGTCGCGGAGTTGTCTCTATGAATCAGTTGGCCTTGTTAATGAAGAAATAGTAGAATCCAGCATAACCAAACTTCTTTTTTCTTCAAAATGACTTAAAATTATTATTGAAGAAGCTGTAAGACGTGTTTCTTTTGGTACCAAAGTTGACAGGCTACCTATAGTCAGTGTATCAGTGCAGTAGGTGTTTCTTATACTACTGAATGTACTGACTGTACTGTAAAGGCAAAGGTATTAAATTAAAAAAAATATTTTGTATGCGCTTACGTAACCTATTTTGCGTGCCCAACAAAACATTAAAAGTTGTAGTCCATAGTTAACCGCCTATGAATTTTAATGAGGAAATCAAACAATCTACCCTCTCCGTTCCTATTAACGCACAAATCACAAGTCTCCCTAATAAACCATATACTTACTAATTATGCTTCTATCACTATTGTGGTGTGTGGTGTCAAATGGTTGGCTGAATAGTAGATATAACACTAGAGGTAATAGTTATACCTAACTAGATATAAGTTTATTTCGAGATCTACATAATTAATTTACATAAATTGTGCTCGAGTATTGAAATCATTGTTGTTGATGAAATGAAATGTTTACCCATATATAAAATAGTTAGAGCAAGTATCATTTGCATTTTATATTTCTTTTTATGGGATTAACTGATTTTAGCGTTCACGAAGTTAATGTCTTCATACCGTGGGAGAGCCACGCTTCGGCATGAATGGGCCGGCTCGACCGGAGTGATACCACGGCCTCACAGAAAACCGGTGTGAAACAGCGCTTACGCTGTGTTTCATCGAGTGAGTGAGGATACCGGAGGCCCATACCCCAATCCAACGCCCCCTATCCCCCTCACTATCCCCTTTCCCCCCAGGCCGCCATACTGCATTGTTCTTTTTCGCATTGAGGATGGTGACCACCACTCTTGGATTCTGCTCATGCTTTCCATCAGGCAGGGCAGAGTCATTTTGGCAGTTTAAATATAAAAAAAAAGACAGCAACCCAAACGGGTACACACGTCCACACGTCATTGCCAGTAGTCGTGTGGAAAGTGATTTTTTTGGAATGTAAATGTTTACCGCTGAAGATTTTGGTTCTTTAAATTCAAGGTAATTTAGTGATCTTTATTCATTGACTGTTTGGCGCCGACTCAAAGTTACGTACATAAGTTTAAGAACTTGGTTATTATGATTAATTAAAAAATGTTAACTTTTTTTTACTTTTCAGTTTCTTCGGCGATTAAATTTTTTGTTAAAAGTTTTTATTTTATTTTTTTTGTGGCTATAACCTGTATAGTTTAAAGCCACAAAACACAATTTAGCCACAAACAAAAACATAATTTTCATTTCAAGACTGAAAGGTCTACTTACAAGAAACTAAAAGGTCTAAAGCTCATTCACCGTGAGGTTTTTTTGTAATGTTATATAACTATTATAATGTCATGTTTTACTTATATTTTATATTAATACACAACACAGCATTAAAATCTGTAAGTATACAATAAGTCACCCCCTTTTTATTTTCTTTTTTTTACTTGTGGAAACTCCACTGGGGTTTGCGGCGAGGCGGTGTCTCGGAATCAAACCGACTAAAACCACACGGTATGCCACTCTGCGCCTGAGACGAGAGCGATCCGGGAACAGCTTTCTTAAGGCATCTGGACCCCTCACCACAAGTCACCTCTTTTGTTCCAACCTTAGGGTAGTTTTTTTCTTCAAATATATATAAGACCAAATTTCGAGATATTTCCGATCCCTATCCAATTTAATAATGATTATTAAAATCTGTCTGCTCTGTATAATTTCATGCGTGGCCATAAATAAAAAAAGAATATACTCGTCGACTTGAGAACTTCCTCCGTTTTTTTTGATCAGTAATTTTTGAAAAAAAAAAGTTGCACTGAATCCCGTAACCACCCTCGACGGTGTTGCTCTTAACGTCTTAGAGCCCAACAAAATGCCTAATAGCCTGCCTGATTAGAACTCGTTACATGAAAGACGACGATTGAAATTAATTGTAAAGATTTAAATACACCCACTAAGACAAACAAGGTATATAGAAATAGTTAGTGCGCACCTAATCTTAACGACATGCAAAGCATCCCTTTGGTCACCTTAACAACTTGAAATAATACAACTAAGGCCCTACTCGTATATTTGCTACTTAAAGAATCATCCTCTGACCCGTAATCGTTTTAGTTTCAATCATTGACTCGAGTGAATTATTGAATGACAAACAAATTAATGTCGATGCGAACGTATGATATAAAAATCTTCCAGCAATTCCTAACTGCTAAGGAGTTTCGTCTTCTATCTGATGATAGACTATTCAAGTTTTTAAGATGAGCATATTATACAACTGTATCTAAAGATAGTGTGAAATTAAAAGAATTCTTCTCGAACTCCTAGCCATTCTGGAGTTGTACCTTCCATCATTAACTCATCTAAATTACTTAAAAGAATACGATTAAAGGTCACATAAATACGCATGACATTTGAAGATTTATCTACCAACTCTTCACCGTTAAGAAACTGTATCTTCCGCTATTAGCTTATTTCATGATGACCACCAAATGTAAATACCGTAATAGCTTTAGAAAAATATATGAAAAACATAAAACGTGACTATAAAATTTGAGGGTTTCCCTTGTTTTCCTTGAGATCCCATCGTCAGATCCTGATATGGTGGTAACGGAAT
Source organism: Hyphantria cunea (assembly GCA_003709505.1). Taxonomy (NCBI): domain Eukaryota; kingdom Metazoa; phylum Arthropoda; class Insecta; order Lepidoptera; family Erebidae; genus Hyphantria; species Hyphantria cunea. Next base: position 696,860 of record PKRV01000547.1, on the reverse strand, counting down.
CATCTCGGGAGCATACCCTTTGAATACAAAAAGAATAATTAGAAACACATAAAAACATTGACTTGAGAACCTACTCTATTTTTTTTGTCTGATAAAAAGTAAGAAATGTCCCGTACAGCAAGTAGCTATAGTAAATAAGAAATAAATTGAACATTATTACATAGGATATATTTAGTGAAGTAAGCTCTGCTTATACCCAAGTAAGATTGACTTGAAATAACATCGTTAGAATCTGAGATTGGATTTTCAACGTAAATAGACAACAGACTAAGGGGAAGGCCCGTGATTGAATTTATAGTGAATGCCCTTTTCAGATAAAAATTTACTATTTGAAATGCTTTTTTTCAAGTGTAATGACGTTGAAATAAGTTAGTGTATTCTTTTTAAACATAGAGTACTCTATAATATTATATATTTATATATTTATTTATAAGATTAAATTTACTAGAGAATACATTTGTAAGACACGTTTATATCATCCGCACTATAGTAATTAAGTATAATATGAAAAACAAGCAATAAACATAACTCGACCACTTCAAAACTTTTAATAAAGTTTACATTGCCTTATGGGTAATTATTACGAATCTATTGAAAACGGTTTCATGAAATTAGTTTAGTAGTGGATTAGGCACTCCGGTGGAATATTCAAACATACATATGTTGTCAAAACTATTGCCCTTCCTTTTGACTTTGCCGTAGTCGGGTAAAAAAGTCGTATAAAGAAATATGAGCGAATTTATGGTGCTTGTATCTCAATTTATTTTGATAACATGCATTTTTCATAACTGGATTCTTCACCCTTTTAAAGGCCGGCAACACACTTGTGACGCCTCTGGTGTTGCAGGTGTCCATGGGCGGCTGTAATCGCTTACCATTAGACGATGCGTCTGCTCGTTTGTCTCCTATATCATAAAAAAACCCTCAGAGATGGTGAATACCAGTTTTCCAACGTCCCAATTGTGGGGTAACAAAAATAATCTCAGTGAAATCAATTAAATTGCCAGTTCGATATGAATTCTGACAAATTGACAGAAATAAGACCTCAAAAGGCATTACTAATACCTTGTCTAAGTATTGATCCCTACCATCATTTCCAAGAGTTTTCCTGATGTACCCATTATGTTAACGCCGAGAAATATATATTAATTACTCAGATTCTCGAAAACCCCGCAGACTAACAGAACAAAAGTAGCTATCGACTAAACCGTTTTAATGAAACACAGTGGTTATGTCAACATTTCATTGTTCGTTACTAAGACTACGCTTATGATTAATGCTCCGGACTAAATTAGAGATATGCTCCTTTACTAAAGTCCTTGTTCTAACTTACACAAAACATTTATAAATTAAATTCTTAGAAATATTTACAAATTATCACCTGACTATATTCTGCCACGCTTTTAGTACGTTCATCTGTATACATTGGAATCCTTGAGTGTGATTTTATTTATTTTCATTACTTTATAAATGTTCAAATACACGCATCGACAGGCTTCATGCCTAAGGCATTCTCTACCAGTCAACCAATTGGGCGATGCAGTGAAAAGATAAGGTAGGTGCACTTATGGGCAAATGATCGATTATAGACAGATTATAGTTTTCACTCGAAAATTATTGAATTGAATCATCAACTACTTAATTGAATTGAAATTTCTCAAAGCGATCAAGAACCGATTCAAAATTTTTGATGTAGATTCAGATACTTCATTGCTGCATGAAATACCCTATTTTGAGATTATTTTTAGATTTTATTTGGTTTGGTTAACTTTAATACTGAAAAGATTTTGGCTGTTTTATTTTTCGTCACTTGTTTAACGGAAATACTAGCGAGTGTTCCCGTTGAACGTTGGATGTCCCCCAGACTGAAGAAGAATGGAAATTAATTGGCGGGAGGAAAATGAATAAGAAGAGCGATTGAAATACGAAGACAGCCGAGTCTGGGACTCGTAAGTACAAACGGCAAACAAAATACCTGCTCACTAATACAGAGTGTAATTTGAATGAACTATTATTTCTAGAGTAATTGAAGTAATGACGCAAAACAGTTTCGTTGTTTTCTTCATTTATTTTAAATATATTGTTATTTCTTTACCATTTTGCGATATCAAATAAATAAATTTCTCTAGTAATAGATTCATCAGAATTTAACGGTTGAATGTTCAAAATTTATTTACTGTAAAATGGCTCAAAATATAACATACCACATGTACTATAGTTAGTGTCTGCTAGGATTGGCAGTAAGCTAAGGGTTTGAAACAAACTTTATGCCAAGTGAATCCCATTCCTAAATAATTCGGGAGCTCTACCCCCTTTGTTTGATCAGATGAAACTTGCTTTGATAAGATGGTAGCATTATATGGATTAGTTCCCAAGGCTTTATTGATTGAGCAAGTCATTAGTATAGTAATAGGAACTAGCCAACTGAGAAACAAACGGTTATGTAATGAAAAGGAGATTGTTTCAACATTTTCCTTACTTAGGAAGATAATATAATCCAAATGACATGATAAAATAATTTGGGTAGAAAGAATAAGACAAAAATCATATTAGAAGTAATTCTGGTATTTTTTCTATAATATTTTTTTGTCTGCCAAAGTGACTCTAATCTGCCTGGTGGAAAGCATAAGCAGAATCCAAGAGTGGTGGTCACCATACTCATTGCGAATGCAGCCAATGCAACAATGCAACGTAGTGACTGGTCATCCAACACAAAACTCCTAAGCGTCACTTTGCAAAATAATACACTAATACTATCAAGGACGTAGCTGGGGAACAGAAGATCAATTTGACGTATCGACGGATGAATAATTTAATTTAAATACTACCACACCATGAAGGCCTAGATAGATGCTTCTGCATTATTGGGCCTCCGGTCTCGTACTCACCAATGAAATATGACAGCACGAATACTGTCATTTTAGATTTAACTTCTGTTCAAAGGTAGTACCGCCCCGGTCAAGCTCCCGTGTTCGAATTTATAACATTTGGAGTATGGATGTATTTATGGAGTATGTATGTATTGGAGTATGTATGTTTCTCTACATGGAGTATGTATGTTTCTCTACATTATTCGATAAACACCAGTCGAGAATTCGCTGTGTCTGTAAATTGGACTTGTTCATTTGTATTTGTGTTGTTCATCAGGCCCTTTTATTTAGACGTTATTTGTTAGTAATAAAACTAAATAGATACTTACTGCCTATAATCAAGAACTAAAATTCTAGAGCAAAGTGTGAATAAAGACTGTCTCTCTCTGTAGTATATATACTACTATATATATATATATATAGTAGTCGGTAAGTGGTTTGGATATTAAACACATTAAGCATGCTTAGAACTCCTTGGATCTTAGGCGATGCATGTAATATCCCCTGGTCACTTAAAATCTCAAATTAAGACACCTCGGGAAGACAGTATTGACCAGAAAAATTGTACAAAGTACGAAAATTAGAGAAAATTTATTTTACTTTCTATTTGTACTTCCTTAAAAAATTTGGTCGTGGTGTAATTTTTATGAACATAATACGAAGTGGATAGAAATAGATATTATTATTTCCTTTTAAAGAGCAACACTTTACGAAACGCATTTTATTTTACTACAACTATTATTCGTACTTTTTGATTATGTTTTGCACCTTAAATTGGATGTAGTCTATTCATTCAAGGTAATAATGACTCCAAAAATGTAAGTTAAATCAGTCTTATGTAATTTATTACTTAATAGTATATTATCATCAAAAGCCTGTAACAGTCAACTGCTGGACATAGGCCTCTCCTCAGAAACTGGCCTACTATACAACGTTAGCCAAATGAGTTAGAAAAAAGTTTGTTTCAAATTTTCAATTTCTTTGCAGTATTGTTGTCTTCCATAGTTCTTTCTTTTTTAATTAATAAAGACACCTTTTCCACACTATGAATAAATCCTATGTCGCGGTCACAAAGAACAGCTAGACTTAGAACAACAATTTGTGGATCACACAAAGTGTTGTTCCATGTAGAATTTGAACCCACAACACTTAGTAGGAAGCGGTATGATGACTGCTTAAAGCAATAGGCCATACATGCTGTCTCCCTTTTCTCTTTCCGCAGTTTTCTCCCTTAGTCGCCTATTACGACACCCATGAAATAAGTAGGGATAGTAAACCTCCATATTCTGTCACCACCCGAATTAAATAATACATTATTTGAGTCTTTAAAATTAAACACACGTAGTATTACATAGGTTCCGTTTCCGGCTGTCGAAGTGTCAACATCATAGTGATAACCTCCGATAAAAATTAACCAAATGAAATAGTTAACGCGATTTCCGGCGGATAGACTCCGTCTTGAACAATATTATAACTGTTGTGAAGTGATTATAAATAATCGGTGGTGCGTGATTACTGGTATCCAGCAAGTATTTACAAGTACAAGATCAACGATTCAAGGTTAGAAAACACAAAAATATATGTGGGTACACAAAAATAAACATACGTTACCGAATCTGTCATCTCAAAATTGGTGCCAGTTAAAGAAATCATTTCTACCATTTTCTACCATCACGTTCCTTTTTACGTAGATAAATTTCAAAACATATACAATGGAAGGCCAATTCAAAATATTATTTGAAAAAATGAAAAACGAGATGCAATACCAAAATGCTGAATTAAAAGACTCGATTACAAAGACTATTATGGACAAAATGGACGAAAAATTAATAATCATTATGGAAGAAAATAAAAACTTAAAGATGAACGTAGAAAAGTTAGAAAAAGAGATAACGTATTTAAAAAGAGTTGAAAGAAGCAACAATATGATAGTACACGGATTAGAAGAAACAGAAGAGTCTTCTTGTGAACTTGTACAAAACCTTAGGAAAATCTTTAATCAAGATTTAAAGATTAACATAGAACAGTACGAAGTCAACAAAATCCACCGCTTGGGAAGCAAAGAGAGAGTGACCAATAAACCAAGGCCGGTATTGTGTTCATTCATAAATAACTGGAAGAAGAATGAAATTATTAAAAACAAAAGGAATCTTAAAACAATTTACGTTAATGAGGACTACTCGAAAGAAGTGTTGGAAAGAAGGAAAGAGTTACAACCAAAGTTGGTTGAAGAGAGGAAAAAGGGCAATACGGCATACTTGAAATATGATAAACTAATAGTTAAAAAGAACAATACCAGTCAAGAGAAAAGGAAAAGAGAAATATCCGTTTCACCTAGTAACTATAACAACCAGCCAAAAAAGCAACAAACTATAAACACAACTAAGTCTAACAGAACTGATGCTTTTGATATAATGAGATCCAGATCTGACTCCTTTCCGAAACTCAATACTAAAAGAAATCAATAGCAACTAAAAAGCCGTAAACGGAAACCAAAACCGATCAAAGAAGCAACCAACAAAGAAACAACAAAACAGCAAACTCCCCCAAGCCGACTGGTCCTCGTGGGGGAAAGAGACCACAACCCTCCAACACCAAAAGTTAAAAAGCAACAAAAACCAGTAATATACATAGCATCCCTTAATGCAGATGGGATGACGACATTACATTGACGGCTGTCAGTAGCTGGAGTCACGTGGAACAGAGTGACACAGGAAAGGAAAGAATGGAAAAGGTTGGAGGAGGCCTTTGTCGATTGGCAAACAGGTCTGGGAAGGATAACCAAGCAACAGATGTTAGTTTTAGTAGTTTATCTAGTTTAAGAGTCCAATGTTATTATTTTGTAAGAGAAACGCATTGTGGTTAATTAAGAGATCTGAATAAAAGGCTATATTATTATTATTATTATATTATTATTATAGTATTACATAAGTTCAAAGATTTAACATTAAGCTAATCCATCTGATTTAAATTGTAAAAATTACTAGCACTTTAAGTGCGTCTACAATTCTAAGCTATTATAGTTAGCTGTTCTATTTATTTTACCTGTTACAACACACGCGCACAAATCACGCAAGAAAATTATAACTCCTTTATGTGTACAACTTATATTATTCGCTATAATCAACTACAACTTCATTATAAAAAAAAGTTTGTTACTGTATATTAGAAGTTTATTATTCGCAATCGATGGTTGATCTTTGGGAAAAGTATCTGCATTATGATAAACACGAAGAATATTCTTCAACAGAGTAAACTGAATAAGCATTTTTTTGTCGAAAACAAAACTTTCTCAAGTTATTGTTAACTACCAGCCCGGCCAAGCTTCGCAAGAAAGTTTTTGGTTTCTCCGATTTCCCCAATTTTAAAATGCATGTATTTATATATAAAAAAAATGGTAAATCTTTCTCTTGCTGAACTCTATCTATCGCTAAAAACTGCATTTAAAACCTTTGAGTAGCGGAAGCGATTTCAATTTATACTCTGTAGATACAAAATCATAATCAAGGCGCTCATAGCCCAGTTGCACTCGGTGATTAGAAACAATCATCGAGGGTAAGCAACGATGGCGCGGTCAGTACCTGGATGGGTGACCGCTGGTGGCATGTTACCATGAGCGTCTCCGTGATTCGGAGGTCACGTTAAGCAGTCGGTCCCGGTTGTTATCATACGATAACAGTCGTGAAGCTTAGTTGGGGGCCTTCGGGCGGCTTAAAAACATCCAACAGCAAGATTTACGTAGCCACAACGTATTCTTGCGAGTCCCCAACCCGCACTTGGCCAGCGTGGGGACGTATGGCCTTAACCCTCTCCTGAAAGGAGACCCGAGCCCAGCAGTGGGACATTATGGGTTGTTGTTTGTTTTTTTTGTTTTAGATACAAAATTACCCGCTTATAGCCCACTGTTAAATTGTATCCAATTCATTCTGAACCCCCAAGATTACAGTATTTTTTCAAAAGTAAATAAATTTCATCAAAATTGATCTAGTCATACGTGTGAAGAAGTAATCAACGTATAAACACACATATTCACAAAGTTTAGCTTTCAATGTATTGATTTGGTTCTTTGACTGCTAAAAATATATGGACAAATCTCAAGAGAAACATCAATATGAACAAACTCGTATAGCGGTAAAATAATCAACCAAAATAAAGGCCTCGGTTGCCTAAATTCTCATTAAAAAACATTTCTAATTTATTTTTAGATTTATCATACAGAACATGATTGGCTGTTACAAGTATTGAAATCTCCTTAGAGAAAAAAATATACACATCAAATCAGATTTGGTCATCATCATATCATAGAATTACCGAGAAAGAACTCGACTTAACTTTTAAACGGGATCACGTTAAATTTAAATGTGATTGTAAAGATAACTGGAACAGAAAAAAAAAGAAAAAATATTTATATTGACACAGTGCAGAAACACATTGAGAATATGACATTTTTACAAAAAAAAAAGAAACAAGGCTAAAACCGTAATAAATTCATTGTCTTCTTGAAATTAAAAGATAACGTAATAAAAACGTAAGTCGGATCGGGTCCGAGTGGAGATCGTCCTCCTGGGCCTTCTCCGCCGCCTTTTTCTGCGAGATGACTTCCTCGCAGAAGGTCGCGACCGCGGTAAAGCTGCTCTCGCCGCCGGCCATGGAGCGTACGACGGCCGGCAGCGAGAGATCTCCTCCGATGACTGCAGTGAGGGCCCGACGCTGCGGCGCTCAAGCGGGGCACACCGTCAGCGTGTGCTGGGCCGAGTCCTCACTGCAGTCGCAGTGGTGGCAGGCGGGACTCAATTCCCTCTGCGCGACCGAGTGCAGGTACTTCCCGAAGCAACCGTGCCCGGAAAGCACCTGCGTCAGTCGGAAAGAAAGGGTCCCGTGCTGCCGCCCTGCCCACTCGAGGATGACGGGCTGGAGCGCCTCCACGGTGGCGAAGCCAG
>PKRV01000547.1:589125-688982 GCA_003709505.1 Hyphantria cunea | reverse complement strand
GTGGCTCGACGGGCGGCTTCACGCCACTCGCGTACCTCTTCGGGCGGAGGGCGCATGCCACTCTCCGCCCGGAATTCAGCCACCCGTCGATAAGCTTCGGCGAGCACTTCCGCCTCCAAATCCCACGGGGGTGTACCGGCCAAGGCGCACACCGCCTCGGTCGACACCGTGCGATATCCGCGTATGGCTCTGACCGCCAATACCCTCTGAGGGCGCCAGAGGCGCGCCTTATTCTGGGCGGTCAGAGCCGACACCCACACCGGTGCGCCGTACAGCGCCTTCGACCGGACAACCCCCGTGAAGAGGCCTCGCGTTGCGACACTGGCTCCACCCAGATTGGGCAAAAGTCGCCCTAGGGCGGAGGCAGTGTCGACCAGATTGGGAGCAAGCTGTCGGAAGTGCTCGTCGAAGAGCCACCTACCGTCGAGGATCAGGCCCAGATACTTTATCTGGGCCCGAACCGGTACGAGGACCGAGTTGAACCAGTATTGTGACCGTGTGAAAACCTCTCGTTATCAATATTTCTTATTCCCGTACTGCTTCATATAAAATGATTAGATATAAATATAATATATATGTATGTACTCGTATATGAAATTGTAGAGAAATATATATGTCCCCTTTTTAGTTGTTAGCTGGGCGAATAATAGATTTCATAGCACATACAACGACAATGACAAATTAATCCGTCAGAAAAGAGCTACTAGCGCTAGAAGCAATTTCGTGTCGCAATATCTTTTTCTATTGTTTCTATGTAAGTGATTTTAGTTTCGCTGTAATTATTACATCAGTAATGCTCTTAATTTAATCATTCTTAAATTGGATAATAACACTAGTGATTTACTTAAGTTATCTTCCACACTAATTAATAAAATATATACGGTAAAAATAAAAGCATATACGGTACTTACATTCTAAATATATTTTTATATTTTTTGTCTGTCTATCTGACTGTTAGTTCCAGTTAATCTCTCGAACGGCTGGACCGATTTTGATTGTACTTTCACTGATAGGTAGCTGATGATATAAGAGAAATTTAGACTACTATTTTAAGACTAGCTTCACCCCACGGCGTTATCCGCGGTTATTGTCGTACCGCGAATAATACCGTGGTGTTCAGCTAGTTTAGAATATAATAAAAAAAAATTCAAAATAAAAAAGACAGTCTAGTCTGTGTTTTTTTTTATGGAAAACATAAGTAGAATCCAAGAGTGTTGGTCACCATACTCATTGCGAATACAGAGAATGCAGCATTGTATTATGGGTAACGCCGCAGGGCGAAGTTAGTGTGATTTGTCTAGTAAAAGAAGTTAAAGTAAAGTAAATTAAGTGCAAGTAAGTAAGTTAAAGTTTATGTAATGTTCTCTGCTTAACTTGGGACTGGATGGCGTTATGTGTTAGATGTCCCAAAAAATATTGAAAGATATATATAAATTTTAAAAGTAGCTTGTTTAGTCACTGGATGATATTCCCATTTTTAAGTATTTTCAAGCTACTACAGACTAGTTTCCAGCCTGTACACTTCCGGGAAAGCTACGTCAGGCAGATGGTTGGCCAAACGATTCTTTGTAATATTATAATAAAGGTGTAGTGTTGTTAAAATTATTATAAAAAAAACAATGTTATTAAAATCATATTTAACTATTATCTTATTCCTTATTTGACTTACGTTAAAATTTACACTTCTCTTTGTTTGAATGACTAACGTAAACTAGGACACGGTTCAATCTATTCATAAAAATACAAAAAAGTATCATCTGAATTTAGTATATAGTTTCAAAACTAAAATTATATATTTTTTTAAAATTTTGTCTATTTAGGTACTTATCACTTATATTTCAATTCAAACAACTTTATATTTAAACAACTATCATGAGAATTTAATAACGGGTTAGGTTCTTCGGGTCTCCATTTAAGAAAGGCGTAGAGTATGATTCAAAATATCTAGCCGGTACTCTGTCTCCAAATTGACCATATTTAAGTACTACTGCCCGTAGTAAAACTTTATGGCGTTCAGTTTTAGGGCTGAAAAAAAAAACTATTTTAATAACTATACTGCTTAACAACGACAAAGAAGTTGTTGACTTAAAACAAAAACTAGATTTTAAAACCATTGCTTTAGATTTGTATTAGCTGTGTACCATCAAAGTTTTTTTTACGTGTAGATATCATCGTAGGCCTTATCCTCTGATGTGGTTCACAGCAGTGAGTTATTTTGAAACCTGAAAGATCTAAGAACCATTTTGTAAGATTGCAATGTGGCAATATATACTTTGAAATGTATTTTACCGCTGAGACTATATTTTTAAAACACATTATATATATGGTGGAGTTTCGTGGTACCTACAAAATACACATTCATTTGTTTTGTAATTTTATTTTTCATATTCAAATATTAATAAAATAAAAAGGCACCTAATATTGGACAATAGCCGTTGTTCTCCTATAATTGAATTTATTTTAGCACAGAAAGGGTGTCATGTATTTATTACCAGAAGTATCTAACTTTGTTAAATTAAATAAAAAAGTTTGGCGGTAGTTTTCATTTGGGACGTGGAAAAAACGGGATAAATTTAAAAGTTTTAATTGCCAATTCAGGACACGGGTGCGAATGAACTTATGTTTCATAGTCGTCTAAATATTAAATTTATATTGTAAATGGTATAATGTATACAAAGTAAATAAATCATCATTATATAATAGTATAAAAAACATTGTTTTGAACTGTTTTACTAGATCTATATTAGATAAATTTAGTTAATATTATAGACTATTAGACTCGCTTTACAGTACAGAATCGTTTAACAATATACATACTTTATTGAGATTCTACCGTGAACCAAGATGATTTTGTATCACTGTCAGTGTTTAATTTGCTAAAGAAATAGCAGAGTTTTAAAAAAATCCATACACATATTAAAAAGTTTTAAAGCTAAATACCCAATACAAACCTGATCTCTACAGTCTTCATATTCAGCAAAACATCCGAAGTGAGGTCTTTTGCCGCATACAAGCTTTGTATTACGATCTACAAAGAATAAATTACAGGAAGATTAAAGGTTTTCTTTCTTTAAAATAATACTAAAATATTTTTACATATGTTCCTAAGTAAATTGTGTATATTATTTGTTAGAAATATCTTCAGATACACGCTCATTCGGTATATACGTGCACGATATACATTTTCTTCAAGCGTTCCAGTTAAAAATATAAGATTTGCTTTAGACAGAGTAGAAATAATCTAGTTAGAATTGTATGGGGTAAATGTTGATTTAGGGGTCAATAGAACTATGTATAATATTATGTTTTTGCAATAACTGAATAATTTTAATATGTCTTTATAACTTGAGTCTACTAGTTAAATGAATGACTAGATTAACAAAATAGATTAATTGTAAGTTAAAGGGACCGGCACGTAAATTGGCCAAATTCGTTAGATCATTTTTAGTTCCTTGGTTGATAGAGAGACGCGAGGATTATAATAGCACCGTGTCGAGCAAACGATTGGAGCATCAGTCGACTACACTTCGATTTTGTTCGTTTTGATTTGTTGCATTAAGTGTACTACGCTCGAACTTACCCTGCCCTGCGTGAGTGAAATCTGGCCAAGTTACGTGCCGGCGCCTATAACTATTTGTCCCGTGGATGTCGCAAGAGCATATTCAAGGAACTTCTCAAACTATGCAGAATAATAACACTGTAAAGAGAAAGACTGCAAAAGAAGAAAACGACTAGCGAGGTGCTGTAGACCATATTCTCTTTTCTAATTAGAGGTCTATGTCCAATCGTTGCCTAGTAGAGACTATTGGTGTAGTATAAAAATATGTTGTAATAGTCCGACTATACACGATTTGTCTATCAATAATAACATATTGCAATTTGCCTAAAAAATTTGTCTCTCTTGTCACCTTCTTTCGTAACAAATTAATAGTAATCTTGATTTGCAAGTTTTTTTTTGGTATTTTAATGTATTATTTGATCATCAATTTCACAATACTAGATAAACAATAATTAACTATGATTTTAGGTTTTTTTTTTCTGGATCATAAATATTTTTGAAGGGATTTTTATTCTGAATATTACTGATATTGCTTTCTTCTTCGTATTTCATAAAAAAAGACTGAAAATGAATTAGACGTATTTTTTTAAAACAACTCCTGCATTAAGAATAAATCATACATACAACAACAACATTTCATTTTGTAAATTAATTTAAACTTCAAAATGAAAAAGTTCAGCTTTTATAAACGCTGCTCACACTAAAAGCTTTTGTGTGATGAACTATCAAAACTGTTTGGTCAATTTACATGATATGATATTTGCATAGTGCATTTACATATATTCATTTATGCACATCATTATTCAAAAATTGAAACAGTTTCAATATATTGAACAGTCAAACTAATATTGCAGCCACGTGAGAATAGATAGATAGTATTTTTTTTTTTTCGAAAATTCATATGATATTATCCATCACTGAAACGTAATCCCATTGACCACTAATATTATATTATATATAATGACTAATATTATACTTATAATAGCTGACCAGGCAAACGATGTTTGCTATATCGAAAAAAATGCAAAAAACACTAGGGGAACTATGGGGGTATGAAAAACAAATGTTGGCAATTTTCAGATCTACCCGATATGCACACAAAATTTCATAAAATCGATAAAGTGATTTCGGAGGAGTTTGGTTATAAACACGCGACACGAGAATTTTATATATTAGTAAAACGGTCGTGTAGACGGTGCGTCTAATGCTATGTAGTAAATGTGGCTAAGATGTTGATGCAATTTACCACAATATTTCATACAGGCACGACTATTATTTGTAAGAGAGGCTTTAGACTTGCTCGAACTAGATCTTGGGACATTTTGTAACTTTGTAAACAAGTCCAAAAGTCGTTGATTTATTAGTACAACAGGGACTTTGTATGTTTATAGTACTTTGTTACATGGTGTACTTAAAGTTAAACGACAGTTAAAATTAAAATAACCTTTTAGTCAACATAATGATTGAGAATAACGTATGGAGGAAATAAATTATATTTGTTTAGATTGTAATTTTGAGTAAGTTTAAAGGAGTGCGTATCTAAATTACAATGGGGTTACATTTTCCGTTCCGTTTTCAACCCGTTACAACCAAATTAAATGTGATTATTTGATTAGTATGAAAGTAGATACGTTACATTGATAAATTGATTTTAATTAATTAAATTATTTTTGATCATAGTTTCAATACATTGTTAAAAGTCAAATATCGTTAAAGTTATTACGGGCTATATTTAAATCTCTCATCAGTAGAGTACTGTTATTATCAAAATTTGTTATGTTCATACAATGTCATTTAGTTAGTTTAAAATAAGGCTTGCGGGTCTACCTCATAAAAAACAGATATCCATGCTAAAATTATAATTATAAACAACCCATAATATCCCACTGCTGGGCTCGGGTCTTCTCTCAGGAGAGGTTTAAGGTCATATTTCCCCACGCTAGCCAAGTACGGGTTGGATACTGGCAAGACTACGTTGTGGCTACGTAATCTTGACGTTGGAAGTTTTTAAGCCGCCCAAAGGCCTCCAACTAAACTTCACGACTGTTATCCTATGTCACAACTGGGACCGACTGCTTAACGTGACCTCTGAATCACAAAGAGCTCTTGGTTACATGCCACCAGTATGTATTGACCGCCGACCGTCGTTGCTTACCCTCGATAGTTGCTTCTAATCACCGAGTGCAACTAGGCTATGAGCGCCTCAAAAATTATAAATTTGAAAGTTAATATGTCTGAGTGTTACTCCTTCACGGCTAATCCAGTGAAGTGATTTGGTAGAATTTCGATATAGAGACAGATTGGACCTTATAGAACATACTCTCGAGTGGAGCCACGGGCAAAAACTACTATTTGTATGAAAATTTTTGTGATTTATTTTCTGAGTCATTTATAAAATACACAGTGATAAAAAACTATGAAAAAAACTGATTTTACCGCGACAAAATACACAACACTATGCGCAGCACGTACAATTTTGATGTTCATTTTTACGTAAATATAAAATCGTATGTAAAAATTACTTCGTCCCGTTTTATGATATATTTTATGTTGGTTTTATTTCTTTACCGAATCAGGATGTGTTATTGGCACCATGCATAAAATAGGAATGGTTTAAATACTTAACTGATTAGAAGAGGCAGAAATTGTAGCTGCCCTGTCATACTATACTCAGTTTCATAACCCTCGTTTAGTTGTAACTAAATTATTATCATCAAGAGCTTTTAACAATCCACTACGTGTCCATCTCACTAATAGTTTGTTGTAAGTAACAAGGTAATAACAAGCACAAAAGTAAGAAAATGCGATCGAATTGAGAACCTCCTTCTTTTTTTCGGTCAAAATACAATTCGGCCTCCGTTCTCACTATCCTGTCTAAATACGTGTATGTATATACTTTAAAATTCATTACTTTTTCTTTTGAAGACTATATATTGATACCCAATGGACCAGTAAGTAAAAAGTTGAATAGGTATGGTGGCAGTAACCAAGAATCAATAAAATTTATATTATATTTTATTTATATATTTATCTGATGAAATGAAGATCATGAAAATCATATTTATTTTTATATTTAGAGTGAGATTAATAGCTAATTAACAAATATAAAACTACAAAATATAGCAATCCACCATGTTAAGTTGAACACCAATCACGGCGAGTTACGTCACGTTTCTGTACAGATCGTTTTGTTAGGATATAATCGACAATCACTTTGCTGTTTTAAGTGTCATAATTGACTCTAGTTGACAAATGGTGAAGTCACTTCTGCGACGTGACGTCACAAGCAGACGCCATGACACCACCGAGATTTTTTCGTGAATTAATCTTAAAATTTAAATCGAATTTTATTCCTACTAGTTTTTTTTATTTTTTATAGAAATATGATTACTTTTGACAATAAGAGATACTTCTGAATATCTTAAAGTTTTTCAAAATTAGTCATGGTGCCTATTCAATATACTTTGAGTTTTTATAAATATGAGCCTGCCAAAGTGACCCTTCTCTGCCTGATGGAAAGTTTGAGCAGAATTCAAGAGTAGTGGTCAGTATACTCATTACGAATGCAGACTATGCAACAGTCTAGCACGATGACATACACTATGGCGGCCAATTGGGATACTTCGGCATCATTAGGCTTCCGGTCTTGCACTCAACAACGAACCGCGACATCACTAATACTGTTGTAGGGATAGTTTCCCTAACATTACTAATAGTTGATTTGATAAATGAGTATATAATGTACAAAAGTATGTGTTTAAAGAAAGTCCATAATGTAACATGAGTGCAGTATAAATACGATGATATAAGCTAATTTTGTTAACTATTACAAAGGTACGACTTTGCTCGTACAGCTGTCATTTGATTTTATTTCGTTGCTCCTGAAGCAGATTTTATGTATAATATCCATAAGTTCATTTCACCAGTTTTTATAGTATTAGCATCAATTTATTCGTTTTGGGCTAATTAGCTCTTTGCCTATGTTTGAATTTACTGCAGGAAAGTATACTCTACGGTATATTCATATTTTTTATTATTTCGTTCGCTTCGTTATGGTGCCCATTTTTTTATGTAATTTCCATGTAAATTTCACCAAGCCTTATATTTATATATTTCATGTCGTAACAAAGTAACACACAACACAAACCATTAAAGTATTATTTTTATATCAGTTAAAGCTATTTCTGACCTTGAAAAATGTTACACAAAGCATTGATATGTATTAACATGTTAATGCAAATTGTTTTTGTTTGCCTTTCTATAATTGGTACATGTTTTTATTAGTTTCACCTGTGTACATTTTCTTTGTAATCGATTTTTGTAAGCGTGTTTTAAGCTATTTTTATTCTTTCATTTCATTTCACGATTGTATTACTTTAATTTTACTATTTTAATATTTCCTTTCTTCTAGCTTTCTTAATTTTTGTATCATTTTATATTTGAAAACTCTCTTGCATAGTCCACTTGTTGTAAGTCCTTTACGAAACGTGGACTGTAATGCAAATAACCGTTAAAATGTTTTAACCAAATTTCATGACTTTCTCTCTAATATACATTCATTCTAATATACTATTTAGTAAAACAAAAGGCAGATCTATTTTGAAATATTACTGCTATTATTATAGAAGTTTATAGCTATGCTAGTATTATAGTAGTATATTTCGGATAGTAGGCCATGTAAAACTTATATAATATTCAAACCGGAAGTATAACTTTCACACTTTTACATCATGTAACATGATCGAACTATTAGAAAATTGACGTCATATAAAATAAAAATGTCTATAAATATTTCACATCGTTTTATTTTTTGCTTGTTGATACCTATAACTTGTAGACAAGCTAATATTGCTTTTAATGTACGCCACATTCCACTCCGGCTGCGTGTGTCCCTAACGTCCCTTAGAGCCGCTGGCGACATTTCAGAAATAACAGTCATCGTTACAGCGTCACCTTGTTTAATTACGCGGAGAGGTTGAGGTCAGGACGTGGCATCAAAATGAAACGAAAATGCGTATTACCTAAGTCATTTCATTTATTACTTGTCAAGGATAGCGAAGGTGTAGTTATCACATTTTATTAAACTCTACTATATAAAATGATTTAGCATATTAAACCGTCGGCCTAAGTTGGTTGAAAGCGCCTTTTCTGACATAGCGTAGGGTACTATGATTAATTAAGCTCTGTTACCTTAATTATAAAACCATGTGCTATCCTGTGTAGGTCAGAATAAACGTTTTGTTTTTCCTTTTTTGCTTTCTTACGTGGTTTGTAGAGGTCTTATGGCAATTGCTATCTCTAAAAATCAGAGTTCAGCAATATCGCAGTAGAATTATACTACCAATCTAGGTTTGGAATAAGGCTAGGAGAAGAAAGATCTTTAATGGTCTTATTATGTAAACACACATAATGCTTACTTTTTTAAACACAAACTTATTTTGTAAACACACATAATGCTTACTTTTAAATAACATGTAACAAAGTAGGAATACATACCTATAAATCGATAAAATTAGAATCCGCAGCATATTTTCACTGATTCCATATTTAAAAAACAATGCTGTACTCTGTTTATCAAAGCGTGCTAATTCCACATTTGTCATTTTACCATATTACACACGGCCGTCATTTTTATGTTGACTGACGCAGTGTTAACATATTCTTTGATTATTTGTAGGGGGATCGTTTTTTATTTTTCGAAAAACGGTCTCCATTTCATCTCATCCATATTTTTTATCATTATTTTCATCACGACGAAGACTTAAAAACTCAAGATTTGATGACTTTTAAACACTTGAAATTGGCAGAAATAACTGATTAGCTAGTTGTAATTTCACTAGAAGAAAAGTCGATAATTTTAGCAATTTCCATAATAATTACACAATTGCACCATTTAGATGTAAAATAAAAGGACCCCAGTGACTATTTTCATGGTAACTTTTTGATTTTCTTATTTATTTTTTACTTAAGGTAGCAAGAGGTATTTAAAATATGAAAAAAATATTTAAAAGATTTCCATGTGGGATAGTTTATTACTTACCCAAAATTACCATAATTTTCTAGTAATAGATCGAGACTTTAACATTACTGTACTGTATAAATCTTCAGCCAAAATCAGAACCGACAGCTTTTAGCAATACTGACAGTGTTCTGGAAACCACAATTGTCACTATTTTGCCCTCACCGGAATCACCAAAAATTGACCTTTCTGGTTTTACATTTGATATCACCTTTAACAATTAGACATCGCAGCTGCTGACAGTGAGCTTGAATCAGAACTATCAACTACTCCGAAATCCCCAACTGTAACTTGGACCTCTGGACTGTCATTTACTGATGCTAAATAGGGTCATCAGCTATTTTTTACATAGTCAACTACTAACTGAAATAGATATTATTTTTTTGTTTTCTATTTCTATTTATTCTATAACTGCACAAAACAATTGCCCATGCTCAGATAAAATATTTTATCAGAATTGACAAATATAAACAAATTGAAATCGGAATAAAATTCAGGTAAAAAATTAAAAATCTTTTTCTCATGTTTTACTCTTCTTCTTCTTAACTCTTTCTTCTCTGATCTCTTCAATAACTCTTAACTCTTAAATTTGTGCCCTTTAGTGGTCATCTACTACCAGTAAGATATGAGCACCAGCTCTTATGTTTGTATTTGAATAATTCCCAAGGTTCAAATATTTGAAATCATTTTATTGGAATAAATGTGTGTTTGCTTACTAAAAATAATATAATGCACTTGAGTTCCAATAATTAATTTGCTACTTATTAAACCATAGTTTTAAACCACTCTGACCATTGTACTAAAATGGGAACTATTTAATTGGGATCTATGAAAAATTTATTACAAATTTTCAATATTTTATTTTCAAATTACTACTGTGGTGAATGACTTCTGAAGAAAATTGTGTTATAGTAACTAGCTTTTTTTTTGTAAGAACATATTTATTTTCCGATCAGGACGTATGAGGAGGTCAGTTTAGTATTTTAATTACTATACTAGTATTATAATAGTTACACAATAAGTACTAAATAACACAAACTAATTATGTAAATGACGTTGGTACAAACTTTAATAAGATATTCTCAAGTACAAGACCAAAAGAATTACACGAAAAAATACTCTTTCGATCATTACAGCAAAGAACTGAGATTCATACCAGAAATGGTAGCAGGTATTTTACTCATTCATGAAACAAAACGTATATACTTGGTCCACAAGCTCAATGTCACTCAACGTACTAAGAAAAGGGCTTTGCTCGGCATTTCTCTGAGGTCATCGTCATAGGCCACCGGATTAGCAAGTTGAACAATTTCTATCCCAACGGTTGCCAGTTCAACGGCTACGTAAACTGATATTAGGGTAGGAGAGTTTAAGAGTGGTGACCGCGTCTCGGCAAAAGTAATGTAGACATACAGGCTAAATGGACGCAAGATGTGTGGCAGGAGCCCACTACAAGAAGCCCAAAATCGATCACAGTGACGTGCAATGAGAGAGGCATATGTCTTAAAGTAGACTGCAATAGGCTGATGATGATGATTGACATGGCTATTTCAAATTTTTGACAATTTATATGTGTACTACTTCTTCGTAGTGATGCGCAACTTTATTTTAGACGTTCCCTAAAAAAGTTATATTTCCTTCTTCTAATTTTGATAGAATGCAATTGGACGGTTTAATCATCTTCCTGAAAAGCTGCCTAAAGAGGTTAGATGTGTATTGCGATATAATAAAATTCAACGAGTCTTCAAAAATTGCAGAAATACCCTTAGCATTGATAAATCTTGTTTCACTATTTTTCACTTACAAGTAGCCATTGTACCAGTTTGGGAACACAGGGGGTGGGGTATTGTTCCTGAAAAATATTCTGGAATTGGTTTTTACATAATTTTTCATGTATCAGTAACAATGATTTAATAAATAAATTTTGAAATTATTTCTTCTTGGGTGAAATGGGTTAAACAAGCTTCTTGAATTTACATATTCGAAAAAGAATTGCAATTTTATTTTTTTTTCTTTCTGAAAACTTTAACTTTTCTGAAATTTGCTGAATCAATTCAGCAGGGATATTTTATTTTAAATTATTGAAATTTTCTTCGTAATTCATTGTAACTAGATTTTTTAAAGTTTATCGTGCTAAGATTTTAGTTTGTGACTACCGGTCAGGTACTAGTTCAACCGGTTTTAACTGAATATTAGTATTTCACTGGACGACTAGCATCGAACCTCCGCAAACTTGAGGGCGAACTGAATTTGAAAGTTGAACTAGTTTTCAGATAGAGTTGAAGTAGTTCAGTACTTCTAAGGGCACTAACCTATTGCTATAAATGTTCCTGTCAGATGGCTAACAAGATTTTCCACATAAAATTATTTTTTGTTTGAAAATAGTTTTATTTATGGGATTAAAGTATAAGTGGCATAGGTAGACTAATATATTAAACTATTACATGCTAATAATTTATATCCACAACAGTACTATGGTTGTTTGTGAATAGACGCATCATCGCTTGGATTTAACCACCATCACGCTTTTGGGGCAAAGTTCAATTTTATAGGATTTAGTTTCTTTGCACAACTAATTTCGCTTTTACTATAATTCTTTAATTTTTTTAGTATTTATAAAAGATCTGCGTTTTATATTCAATTGACGAGATAATAATCTCTAAGGATTCATAATAAATGGTTAAATTTATTACCACCAATAAATTCAACAAGAAAAAGTTTAAAACCCTGTAAACCGACTACGTAAACTTAGTTTTTTTAAATATTCTTTAATACGTAAGCACTAAATCGAGTAATAATACGCAAAAAAATCCTTAAATCATTTTGGAAAAAAACTGATCCTCTTGCACTGCTGGAACAATATTTACCAAACAGCTAGTAACCACCGCATGGGAGACTGACATTAAAATAAAAAAACCCACACCGAAATCAATCCATCCGTTTGAGAGCTACGATACGAGAGACAGACACTCACACACATACACAGACATCGAAGTCAAACTTATATTTGCACGGGGGCTAAAATCAAAATATTTGAATGAGGCTAAAATGTTAAGTCATCCGACAAAGAACCAGGGTCATCGACGTAGCCCACAGGATTAGCAAGCTGAAATGGCAGTGGGCTGGCCACATTTGCCGAAGAATCGATAACCGTTGGGGTAAACGAGTTCTTGAGTGGAGACCGCGTCTCGGCAAACGTAGTGTAGGACGTCCACAGGCCAGGTGGAGCGATGATTTGCGCAAGACGGCTGGCAGGAGCTGGATGCGAGAAGCCATAGATAGAACTAAGTGGCGTAAAATTGGAGAGGCCTATATCCAGCAGTGGACTGCGATAGGCTGATGATGATGTTAAGTCATCTAGCCGTAAAGGTATAAAATATTGAATACCTGCTTTACTGTCGCCCGTATTTATGTCAGTTATCCTCCTTCCTCAAGAATCAAAGTTTCACCATGCCAAATTTCATTAAAAACGTAACAAACAGACAGACATACAGCTAGTTTTGAATTTTTAATGTTAGTTTGGTTTAATCTTTTCGTAATGCTATTGTTCTAACTGATATATTAATGTTCATTCTACTGTTTATATGGTGAATGGATAACAAGTCGCGTACATACTTATTTTGATAATTTAACTTTTCTACCGCCTTCACTAATTGCAGTCACTAGTGATATCTCCTTTGTAATCTTCACAGATATATTTCCATGAAAGAAAGAAACCAAAGTTTAAGCACCCATGTAGGAGGTTAAAGGTAATTCTCACAACCACGCTAGTCTAATAAAGTAATGACTTAAGTGATTCATGGGCCAAGAATAAAAACTGTAAACGAGTTTACTACAAATACTTTTCTTAAATTTACTGTAACAATCCCATATTTAGTCATAGGCGGTTGAACGAAGTCATATAGCGAATATTTAAGCAAACAGATCTAAAGAGTTACGTTGTAAGAAATATTTTATATTTGAAAGGGTTGCCCTTCAAATATAAGTTGAGAGCAATCCATCAATGCCAGGGCTCGACGAGGCTTCGGAATTTCAGGGTCACTATTTCCTCAGAAGAAAAATAATTTTTATTTGAAAATAAAACTTTATAGCCATGATCTTCGCAAAATTACGCATGTTGTTTAAAAGTTAATAAACGTTTTTTCTGTAAAAAGCGTAAAAGTTTTAATCTGAAAATTTATTACATTCCTCCAATTACTTCTTGTATCTAAATACCTATCTGATCTAAGTAGTTTTTGATTTAGTTAGCTAGTTTTGAATAATGATAATATCACTGACACACAACGCCATTTGGTCCGAAACTAAGCAGACTCGTACATTTAAGGGTAAAAGACAAGTGATATGAACACACATATATACTTGCCTTTTAAACAGAAACACATTGATTATTCAGTTAAAACACAGCAAAAAATAAGCAGTCACTTTTGATATTTGCGTCTGCGCCACCGAGGCTGCCAACCGGGAATTGCCGGGAAACTTAAGGGCAAGCTATTTTATAAAACGTATCTATGGACATAACACATCGGTGTCTTGTTTCCATACCTCACAATGCTGAAACGATCTTCTTAAATCACAGTCCATTAAATTTAATCACAAAAATATTTTAATAGTTCGGTAAACAAACAAGAGTCGGTGTGTCGCAAGCAAGGAAGGATAATTGCGTCTGCATGCGCTCCACCTCGTTACATCAAGAGCGATGCTATTTTTTGGTACCTTTGTAAACATCACTATGATAATAATCGTACTTACTTTATTAAATCATTTTTATTGCACATAAAGTTTATGTGTAAGAAAAGAAATCTTATAAAACCTAAGCTCCATACATTTGAGGCTTTGTAGAAAGGAATGCGCTCAAAAGATATTTCAAAGTCAATTTTTAACTAAGTTCCTTCTCAAATACGTATTAATTCCAAAAATACATGAACGTACGTGCTTTTTGGAAAAACCAGATCTGGCAAAAAAACACTTTCATTCGATGGAACTGAAGCGAATGTGGTTTGGTATCGTCCTAAAAAACTGGAAAATGGATGAAATAGACATGTCGAAGGCTTAGAATAGTCTGAGTCACATACTTTTTTCTAAGTGATAAGTATTGCATCGCAAGTTACACATACCTGAACATTATAACTTATTACATTAAATGAAAAATTAAAACATTTAAAAAACTAGTTTCCCTTTATATAAAACTACGCTTTAAATTTAAAAAAGCACATTATTTTTTATTTGTTTAAAATGAATTGTTTAATATTAATTAACTCGAAATGTCAAATATTCGCTTTAAATTCTGCCCATGAATTTATTCAGCAGTATCAACCGAGTTTCATCATTTTATTGTTCATGAAAACATATTTAATAATTAAAACAGATGTAACCTCCCGTATATTAATCTTATCATAAAGGGCAAGGAATGCATGCACAACAGCCTATACCCATGTTTGTGTTACACTCATTGCGACTTTTACGACCTTCATGCGATGTGTAGCCAAATGGGGTCATGAAAAAAAGATCTCGCTCCGATACAGCGGAATATGTAAAATGTTTTTTTATTCGAATATATTTGAAGAACTTTTGTTGATGATGAGATTTAGAAAATAGGTTAGATTTTTATTTTATTGTTGTTTCTAACTCGTGAAAGGAAAAACTTTTGAAGCATTCATATTTAGTGGGTAGAATGAAACTTGAAATTTTGACCGCTTTGCGTCTAACAGATTTATTAGCAACAAAATCAAAGAGTACCCACATTGAAACTACATAGCATGACTTTTATTTATGTTTAGACTACACACACAGTTTGTTGCATTAACCTAGATAAAGGTCGTTTAAAAGGAAAAACAAAGGGCTATCAAAAAGTTTGTCTTGTACTCCAACATTTCAAAGAATTTAGCCGATAGTTTCTTTTTAAGTAGGCAGACTGCATTAAGCTTGGCTTGGATCCGTCTTGAATAGTCGTCTTGGGAAATATGAGTTTTATATTGTATGTTTTAGATACTTCGAACAAATGAATTAGACCACCTGTGACCGACATGAACGAATTTAAAAGACTGATAAAATTTCTTGAAGGTAAAATTGTCTTGCAACAGGTTTATAATCCTCACACAGATTTGTTTAATAAGGTAATATAAGAGAGTTTGAAAGGTTTTCATAATATTACAAAAAAGCTTTTATACTAACTTAGTTGATGTAATTTTTGTTTCTTATAGATTAGAGAATATTAATATATATCATTAATTGTTTTTATTCATCTTTATGAAACAAAACAAGTAATGCTTTTAATACACAATGATACCTAACCTAACGAAGAATATTATTATAAATAGAATAGGCAGCCGAAATCTTGAAGAATGAACAATAACCTCATTCAGGACCACAAATGTATATTAGGGACAGAAACTAGTCGTGTAGGGATCAGAAAGGTACTTTTGGGTATATAAAATTGCTTTTAAAAGGGTTCTAGTATACGTTGGGTGTATTCATTGAATTATGCATACGTACGCAGGGCGAGAAACTCATAACATTTTACGGCTTGTAACATAATTAAATTCCAAAGCATATGTGTAGATGCTTCTTGGTTCAATCTTTTGAAAAGAAAACTCCCGAATGTCGTCCCAATATTTAAATTAACGACATAAACTTTGAAACTGGTCGAACTTTGTCAATATAGCGGAACAATATGGGTGAACAATTTTAATAATCCACGAATGACGCCACGAATGAACGCGTTTGCAATTTTTCATAGCTTTGTCGAACGTTTAGCGTTGAACTTGGGTGATGACTCACATTTTTGGGTTGAATACACGTCCATTATTTTTTGTTGGAAAATTTATTAAATTCCTCTGTTTTTTATTTGAATCCTCAAGAATTTAAGAATTTTGTGTGACACCATTTTGTTAAGTTAGGCTTTGTCCACAATGCTAAGAACAACAAATGCGTTCAATAAGGGAAATAATTTATTATTATCTTAATAATTAATTACCTGGATTAAGTTATTTAACACCCGGTTCACTGTTACAAATCTATTGACACCTTATTTCAGGTGTAATATAGGCGCTACGCTAGAACATATCATACATAGACTACTAAAATTATTGCGCTTCTTTTGGCTTCACCGTAGTCGGATTCAAAGAACAATTATTTATCAAACTATCAGACATGTTATGAACAATACTGTTAGGAGTCTTAAAACTTCATGTGGTGATGGATTAAGTACATGGAGTTTCATCAGTTCAATTTATTCCGTGGATGACGTCAGGGGCGACTTAAAGGGAAAACTGCACTGGATAACATCATTTTTAAAAAAAACAACTGTTGTATCCTACACCAAACCTGATCATCGTGATATCATAGATGAAAACCTCCTGTCCAAGGAGAGGCCTATGTCCAGGAGTTGGCTGTTAAAGGCAATTAATATGCATTCTGGAAAAATCAAAAAATTGGCAGGTTTTGCCTACTAAAAAGTAAATATACCAACGTAGTCGTTCAAAATGTTCTACAAAAAAACTGTAACAAATGAAGTATATAATATCATCATAGTGTCAGCAAAAAGACATTCACTGCTAGTCAAAGGCCTTTTTCAAGGTTCTAGACAACAGCCGGTCCAGTTCTGCACGCAACCACTGACTTTACGATGCATGTTTATCACATTAAAATATGTACAGTGCATACGGAAAACGTAGGATCTCATTAAAGATTCTGTCAGTCCTGATCATTTTCTGTCACAAACAGAGGTTTCATTGTACCTATCAATAGCCCGGTGCATAAACATTTGGTATTACAGCTATCTCGGTTCTCTTTATCAGCCTATTCCATTTTAATAACACAAAATATTTTACAATATATTATCGCCAAAATAAGAAAAAACAATGAACAATCGTATTAAAATGACAGATTCGAAATACAAAAGTAATATTTTGTTTGTTTTTACTTGTTACAGTATTTATGGCCAGACTAAATATATATTCGAGTTTGCTATTAATATCACGATTCTTGTAGTATATGCGCAATCATAAAAGGAAAGAAACAAAATCAGAAGAAAACGTCGAATTCATTTAAGCATGAAATATATTGGTGCTTTATTTGTTTCATAAATGTATCCTAGGGAATAGATAGAGCAGGAGGGAATGACAATAAAAATAGCTATGCGAGGGATCAATCAGCATAATGTCGTATATATTGAACAGGCGTCTATTTGTCTAGCGTAGGTGTTCCTGTTTCTACAACTGTACAAGTAAATAATATCATCGACTATATACTTCGTTTGCCTCGAGATTCGTCCCAAGTTACTTGTGTATTATTTGATTTTTGTTATTTTACAATTGTTCGCACGCGATAAATTAATAACAAGGATATAAAGAGGATAGGCCACCCTATATACCGTGTCTCGGCAAACGTAGTGTAGGACGTCCACAGGCCAGTTGTAGTGATGATTTTCGCAAACCAGCTGGCAGGATCTGAATGCAAGAACCCGAGGATCGGACTAAGTGGAGAGCAATTGGAGAGGCCTATATCCAGCAGAGGACTGCGATAGGCTGATGATGATAATGATGATCCTCCTTATATCCTTCCTCAAGAATTAAATTATCTTACTGTCAAATTTCATTGAAATCAATGCAGCGGTTTAGCCGAGAAAGTTTTACACACATATTTACCTTAGAATTTATAATTTTAGCATGAATTACACAGTACAGTAAGTATCGAAATCCTCTAATGATGTCTAAGAAAACGGAAATACGAAAACCCACTACTACGGTAAATAGTGACTAAAGTTTACTTAAGTTATGAAGATTTTTCTGTAAAAATATTTTTAGTATTTCAGAGCCCTTTTTTGTTTTTCTTAGTTAAACTGTAATTTGTATAAATTTCATATTTATTTTATCTATCATAATCATGTGGCAACTTTATATGTACACAATTTGCATTTTCACATTTTTAAAAGCACTTTTTTAAAAAATTCAAGTAATATGTTTCAATGTCGGTGATATCATTATGCAAAAGAGGCAGCATTTTAAATAAGATGCAGCTGTAATACTTTAAGTTGAAATCTTATTTCCACTCGCAATAAATAAAGCTGAATTAACGTAATGTGTGCGTTAGTGTTAAGAAAATAAAAAACCATGTTGATATGTTTTGCAGCGTTATAATTTATTGTGATATGTATTACGGGTTTATGATTATTTACTTTTTTTTGTTGCTGTCAAAAAAATGGTTTTTAATTTGGCTGCATTTTTTTCATCCTCCTCTGAATGCCATCATTTACGAACTGACAACCTGCGCTCTGCGATTTTACCCGCGGTTGTTGCTGTACCTTGTTTATCCCACAGGAATACTACATATTTAGTAATAAATAAAAATGTCTGTATGTTAAATTTCATCTAGATTCATTCAGCCGTTTCTGCGTGAAAGTGTTACAGGCATCCATAGATACAATACTTACAAACTTTCGCCTTTATAATGTTAGTAGGATACGATTAATAAAGTTTATTTCATTTTTATTAGGAAAGTAAAAGTATTATATTTAATGTATGCATATTTATAAGAGAAATTTCACTTAAAGTAAAATATAAACACAAGCATAATGTCTTCATTATTCGTCTATCAATCTATGTTTTCGGGTAAATTTGTGTTCCTTTTGTAACTGTATTAACTGTAGGCGTTCTAAATCATCACCATCAACAACCCTTAATGTCTCACTGCTGGGCTCGAGGCTCAGGAGAGGTTTAGGGAACATTGAGAGGATCTAACATCGAGAGACGGTGCCCGCTTCAGTGCGGGCAGGTGCTGGGAGGGGTCCGGATGGCGTAAGAAAGCAGTTCCCGGATCCCTCCCGTCTCGGGCGCAGAATGGCACACCGTGTGGATTTAGTCGGTTCGATTCCGATACACTGCCCCACCGCAAACCCGGTGGGGTGAAGGCCCAAGGGGGTATCCACACGTAAAAAAAAAAGGAAAAATATGAATCACGGAGACGCTCAAGGTATCATGCCACCCATCCATGCACTGACCGCGCCATCGTTACTTATCCTTGGTGATTGTTTCTAATTACCGAGTCCAACTGAGCTATGAGCCTCTTAAGTTTAAGGCGTTCTAAGTGTTTAACTGAAAATAACGGCAGTTTGAATATTTCCTTTTCAGCTTCTCAAACTTTACTATTAGACCTAGACCTCTTAGTTGTGGGCTTCCTAAACCCGCTGGCTAAACGGTTGATACAGCACAGGGATCGTTCCTCTACATTCTGTATCACGA
Source organism: Hyphantria cunea (assembly GCA_003709505.1). Lineage (NCBI taxonomy): Eukaryota > Metazoa > Arthropoda > Insecta > Lepidoptera > Erebidae > Hyphantria > Hyphantria cunea. The sequence continues at coordinate 669,166 of PKRV01000547.1, read as the reverse complement.
ACAACGCTTACAAAAATAATAATGATTATTATTGCAAACTAACTTTTGCCTGCGGCTCCTCTCGCGTAAAGGTCAGTTACCGTAGCGGTTCTTCAAACTGTTTTACCTTTTTATTTATTAACCGATTGAAATCAAACAAACACTAAATGTTAAACGCAGCAAACCGCAACGCATTAGTGAAAACTACATTCAAATCCGTTAAGCCGTTTCTGAAATTAGCATGCACAAACGTATAAATAAATTGAAAAACATAAATTCTAAAAATCATTGTTTTGGGTTCTATTGCGTTCACAAAGCCTCTCTGTAATAGTTTTCTTATATATCTTCCATGTACAGTCAGCTATCAGTTATGATTTTATTATTCGTATTGATATTACATTAATTACAGGCTTATGCGAAGACGCTGTTACTTCGACTTCAGTAATGTTCATTAGGAAGGTAATTTTCTTAACGATTTCATTAGAATTGCGTAGATAATCTCCTCTGAGGTATAATCAAGTCTTTATGCTCATATATGATACTAATAGGAGGGAGAGGGCGCTGCTGTGCTCATGTTCACTTCGGCTCCATAAGATTTTCCAGTTAAAAATATATTAATCAATTATTTTCACAATTTAAGTGGTAGAATCAGTGCATAAACGTCCAACAACAGTGACAATCATAAAAATTCCGAAGAATAGTGCAAATATAAACAAAATATCAACTACGAAACATCAAAGTGGTGACTGTATTTACTGTGCTAATATAACTAAGATCAGGCGGTAATCAAACTATTGGCATCTCTGAAGATAAATCCTTGCGACATTAGTGAAACGAAGTAATAAGACCATTAAAAGTGAATTACCATTTATATTCCTAATATATATCTACCCACCTATAAATTATACTGCTAGATACCGTGCATTAGTACACAAACATAAATTAACTGATGTTGATGCCATCTTGTGACGTTAGGTGGAACTAATAACGCAATAACTTGCGAAAGCGCAAAAATCAATAACGCAAGGACGTTTTTCGGAATTAAATTCTGGTAGTGATAATTACAAATAGAGGTCAAGTATCAAAATATAGAAGATCTTATAAAGGTTCTAAAAGATATAAAAAACGAATTGAATAATCAAAAACCAGAAATAAAAGATCCAACAGAATATTACCAAATCTATAAATGACAACATCAATCAAAAATTTGCAGTTATGGAAAACAAAACGAACATCCTAGAGACAAAAATAATTCAACAGCAGAAAAAAATTGATTACCTAGAAAAACAATCTAGAAAGAAAAACCTGATATTCTATGGCATTGAGGATACAGAAAATAGATACGAAGAACTACAAAATATAATATTACGTTGCATAAAAAATAACTTGAAGATTTCAGTCGAACCATCTGAAATAGAACTCGTGAGACGGCTTGGCATTAGAGGAACTATATTGGTAACATTTACAACAGTTGGAAGGAAGATTGAAATTTTAAAAAAGGAGGTAATATTAAAGAGCTCACTTAAAAACATTAAAGAAGATTTTTAAAAGAAGTTCTGATGAAGCGCAAGGTACTACAAGAAGAAATAGAAAAACAACGTAAACTTGGAAAAAAAGGTTGTATTGCGCTATGATAATATAGTAATATTACCCGGCAGGCCCAAAAGTAAAAGATCCGTAGGAGACACACGTAAACAAAAACGGAATCTGTCAATATCCCCCGATCACCAAATCATCATAAATACTGAAAATAATGTTAAACAGATACCGAAGAAGAATAAAACCAATAATATTGCGTCCTACATGTACAACACACAGAAGAAAACTTCCGAGTCTAGTTCAACTGAGATACACTCACCACCAAAAAACGAATGAAAGCAGTCCCTCTTCATCTCCCAATACGGCTTGTCACCGCAGGGGATAATGACTACAACCCTCCATTTTCACATAATAATGTTTACGTCTATACTTGCAATGTTAAATCTCTACTGTCAGATGAAAGATTAACAGATTTTGAAAGAGCAATTTCTAAAATAAAATACGATATTATAGGGCTTTCAGAAATAAGAAGAACGGGGTATAGAATCATAGAAGATGACGAGCATATTTTCTGCTATTTCGGAGAAACTTAAGGTCAGTATGGGGAAGGATTTCTCATAAAAAAGAAATATAAGCTAAACATTGAGAGAAATAGTAAGAAAAGCCGGTGAAAACTAGTTTACAAAAGCAAAGGACAGACAGACTTGGAACAAAATGGAGGAGGCCTTTACCCGCTGAGGGGTCCATAGTGAATTATATGAACTGGAATTTAAATGTATAAGCTTAAATTTTACTAGATTTGTTTGTTGAATACTATTTTATATTTCTAATTTGAACTTATTTTATCATGTAATTTAAAAGCGATTTAAGTAATTTTAACATATCATTTAATTCATGCATGCACTTGTTATGTACTAATGATTTCTCATACATATGTTTTTTTTATAATTTGATCATTATGGAAATAAAGAGGCTATATCATCATATCATATCATGATACTAATGCTCACTTAGACTTTAAAAGGAAGAAGAAGAAACAATATATCATATTTAAAAAGTGAACCTTTTAGTACAAGTCAAATGAAAGTCAAGTTCAAGAATATGAGATTACAGTTTAATGTACTGACATAATTCAAAAACAATTCCATCACATGCCGTTGCTTAGAATAAAATCATGTTAAATATAAGTTTTGATGTTTATTTAAGTTTAGGTACTATGTTACAGTTATTTATCTGAAATTAGTATACTCCATTTAAACTGGGTAGGTAGACGTTCTTTAAGTGCAGAATGAGTAATTAACCATTTTCATTAATTCACCAAAACGTGTTCAAAGCAATTACATAAAAAAAAAATATATTTTGGTTTAAAATTTTAATTTAGAAATTTATGAACCGGCTAATTGTAAATGTTGAGAATGAAGTAATGACAAATTTATCTCTAAATGTTATGAACTATCTATACTAATAATTTAAATTCGAAAATTACTCTGTTTGTCCGTTAAGCTTTCACGGCTAAACCACTGCACAGATTTCGAAGAAATTTGGGATAGAGATGCTTTAATTCTTATGGAAGGCCAAAGGCTACTTTTTAACGCCATAACCGACATACACGCGGGCGGAGCCTTAAGCTAGTTTAAGATAAATAAGTGCACAACTCAAATTAATTTACTATTAATGTGCTTTTCAAATTAGAAATTGTGAAAGAGAAACCTTCGTGTTGGATATTTATTTAATCATTATGACTATCATAATGATTAAAAAAATATCCAACACCTTTTATTTATTTGATTATCTGAATGGATGAATTGGCCTTTCTTCAACAAAGGACCGTGACAAGTTAATTATTTTATTAAATGTCATGATAGTTATCTATGTACATCCTTATTTAATTTAAGACAAATAAGCTCTGAATTTCAGCACTCTCGTTCGTTCATACTTGATAAGATACTATTGATGCCAAAACTCTATTATGTTTAAACTTTATGCGACATCGAAGGCCCAATGATGCAGAAATATTTCAATAGACACTATGCTGCATTGTGTCCACTCGCAATGAGTATGGTGACCACTACTCTTGGATTCTGCTCATGCCTTCCATCCGGCAGAGTAAAGTCACTTTCATCAACATCATCAACAACCCATAATGACCCACTGCTAGGTTCGCGTCTCCTCTCAGGAGAGGGTTAAGGCCATACGTCCCCACGCTGACCGAGTGCGGGCTGGCAAGACTATGTTGTGGCTTCGTAATCTTACCGTTGGATGTTTTTAAGCCGCCCAATGGCGTCCAACTAAGCTTCACGACTGTTATCCTATGATAACAACCGGGACCGACTGCTTAATGACGATCCCGGTTGTCATAGTGGTGCTTTATACAGGCACATGTATAAAAGAAATGTTATGATAATTTGCCTTTCTTCAAGCATAATGTAAACGGTAAGCCGTTGAATGCGAGCCAAAGGACCAGCTATTTTAGAGAACTTTCCAGCACTGAACGTCTGAGATGATAATTTAATGATATTAACATAGAAGAATTTCACTGATCAACTCTTGAAAAGCTGAGCAAGTATTTTCGTCTACATAAATTACATAAACCTCAAATAATATTTATTTGATAAAGGTTCGTAAATGTAGTTATTTAAAGTGCCCTTAGGCTATAAAATATGATGTTTCTCGAGAGACCTACCTCACCACGACTCAGGCCTGAAGATTAAGCTGTAAAATGTCCATTAGGTGAAAGCCTTTTGTGTTTTATTGTGTTATATAATGTGATTTATTATGAAGGGCGTAGAAACCTTTAGCACAAAAATTAAACCATTTATTTAAAGAAACTATACGTTTAAAAAACTAAATAACTTAAATTAAAAATACGATTATTAAAATGTTTTTAATAATATATTACTGTCACTGAGTTCATATCATCGTTTTAAACATAGAAAGTAAAGCCTATTTAACACGTTTGTATAATATCAATTCTTTAATATATTTAAAAAATAAATAAAATGAGTCACAATAAACCTTGACATATAATCTTCATTACAAACTCTAAACGAAAAACTAAACAAATCAACATGTTTAGACATCACTGTGAATATTGCTATCCAAAATCAGCAAATCTGTACGAATAAATATCATAACAAAGTGAAGTTTGTGAGGTTAGAGGGGGTACCTTATCTCTGACTCTAGATCTACTGCTTTTACCAATAGAACAACATATCAACCCGAAAAATTATAACCGCGATATTCGACACACAAGCTGGTAGAGCCGCGCGCTAAAGCTAGTCTTGTATGCAACTAAAAATATGTTGTTATAGTCATATAATTAATTCGTTTTCTTTTCACATAAATGCATTTAATCTCTGCCAGAACCATCTCATTTCTAGATATTTAATACCTGCAGAAATGTTAAAATATAAGAACATAACGGTAAAAGCTTCTTCTATCCTTTATTTGTGAGCAAAGGCAAAATAAGTTTGAGCTGAATAAGATATTTATTCAGCTATTTTAAATAAGTAAATCTCATTTACACCACTTACCTCCTCTAAAGTCTTCTTAAAGATACTGTAACAAGAAATATCTATAAATATATTTTCTAACTAAAATTATTTACTGAGTCTTATCTTTTTCATATCAATTAAATTTATCAACGTCTACCTACCCTTTCTTTGACTTTATTTGGGGTCGTTGCAATTAGTTTTCTTTCTCCGTTCTCCTCTATTACGCGCCAGTTCACTGTTTCCTCCGTTCCTTGCTATATCTTCTTTTACGCAGTATATCCATTTTTTTCTTTGGTCGTCCTCTACCCTTATATCCCTCAACTTCCATACTTAAAACTTCTTTAACTGCATTTTGCTCATCTGTACGCATCACATACGTGCCACGCTCAGAACCACGGGGCTTAGGCCCCAGCGTCCAAACTCCAACCTGCATTGACCATTTCTGTTATCAGAAAAATTCAATAATACTTACTGACCCGACCCGGAGTTAGAACCCGAGATCTTTTGATCGGCAGTCGCATACGTTAAACGCTAGACCAATAAAGCTGCAGCATCTTCATCAATAAACCTTGCTACCACAACATACAAATAGTTGCATAGTATATGTACAGCACTATATCTTCATTTGTTCGCTGTAATTAATTAATCCGCATACACTCAAGTGAACGCAAATAAATCGAGCACAGTTGACTGTACACCCTGCTATATAAGGTTCTAAGATCTAACTTGCTTTTATGTTAATACTATGTTAAGGAACTAATATAGACATTCTGATTATTACCTTTAGAGTGCAACGAACGGAGTAGATGTAATCACTCCTAATTGATCACTCTGTGTTAAACTCAGTATAAGTAATTTGAACGTGTATAGGGATTTAAGAAGCATATGTATAAATACATTGGTACTTATTTTTAGGTTTTAATTTTTTGACATGTAATTATACCCTACACATTCCATCGAAATTGGGCGAACCCAATGAAGCAAACCTCACCGGCAAGTGGCGACCTGCCGATTGACAGACGAGACTTTGGCAAACAAAACATCCCACTTAGCGAGGGACCAAAATACTGGCGATAACTGGGGTCTAAATGTTGTATACTGGTAATTTTATCCATATATAAAATTCATTGATGATTTAAATGCAGATTACTTGTAACCACGGGCAGTTTTCTAAGCATTTTTTTTAAAATCATCGTCAAGTTTTCATTGAACAATTTACAACTCGTAATTAATTGGTGTTTGATAAAAAATTAATAAAAGTTTAGATAATGTGAATAATTTGCTTTACAACGATATTAAAAATGGTTTTAGATATTTTAAACATTCATGCAACAGATTATTCATAGTAAATTCTGGAGCTGTTTGTTAAAATATCTCGCAAAATATTTTTGCAGAAATATTTTGAGCCGTATCTTTTTGTAAATAAATTCATGAATCGTTTATAGGGTAAGTTTTTCAGTGAACAGTTTTGGATAGCATTTAAATGTTCTTTGAGAATACTATTATTGTACTTTAAATTCGGGAAATTCTAAAATGTTTCAAAAGAAAGTTACAGAATCAGCGATGCTTCATTAGTACTTTGCCAAAACGAATCAAATCATCAATTTATGCTCAATAGCGGTTTCCACACACACATCACATGCACTCGTTAATTCAACACAGCAAAAAATCACTTTATGTTAATTGTGTGGGAGCCTCCCTTAAATATTTATTATAATTCATTTTAGTACTTGTTGTTATAGCGGTAACAGAAATACAAAATTTTTGAAATTTTAGCTATCACGGTTCATGAGGTGATAAACAGGCGGATGGATGGACGGTCGGACAGACTAACGGATAGCTAAATCTTAGTAATGGGGTCCCGTTTTTACCCTTTACTGACGGTTGCATAGCGGGAATTATTTACGATTTAAGTAATTTATTCGCAATGAGTCCTGTTACAGAACACGTTATTTGTAAGCTTATCATCATATATTATTAAGACGGTGTAACTTTTAGGTGATTAAGAAGACCTCATTTTAGGTAATCTGTATGAGTCCGTATCTGTATGTCTGATATGACACTATAACATTTTTATTACAAAATTCTTAATAATAATTTATATGGTACTTAATATTTTTTATGTAATTTTACATACTTTAAAATATTCATATTTCACTCTTTTCTAAATACAGTTAACTGCAAGAATAAAATCTTGAGATCTAGAGCCACCAAGGAGTGTGATTTCGCTATGTACAAAAATATCTAAGACAAAATAAACTAAATTAAAATATTTTATTACAAAAATACAAATTTAAAAGAAGATAAGCAAAATGTGGAATATTCTAACTTTGATGAGAGTAAATTTTCAAATATTATGAATAAAATAAAAAAGAGACTGCTTAGATCAGTATTAACTCAGAAGTACGAGTTGGCAAAAAATCTGGCGGAAAGCTTTAATTAATTTAAAATTAATTACTTTTCTAATTGTTTTCCCAAAATATAACTAGAAACTACCTTTATTTACTTCATACTAATACTGAAAAGTAGCCAGAAAAACTCTGCAGATAATTAGGGAATAAAATAAAATAACTTTAAATAAATAAATATAAATTTTATTAGAACAAAAAACAGTACACAAATTCATTTGTGTACGATAATAACCACATTAGTTATAAACTGTGTCGTGGCTATTATCGCCCATCTCCAGCAAAGTACAGAGATAAGCGTTCTAAATTCATAATAGAAACTAATTAATAAACTATGGTGACACGATATTCCGCCTTTACCAACAGTTTATTTTTTTCACAAATGAGCCAATCCAAGAGTTAATGTTTTATGGCACTGAAAATTATGAATATCAATTTAATTCTCAAAAAGCTCAAGTAGGAATGGGTAACATACCTCGTGGCTCTCTTATAGCATATCATCATCTTTTTTAATATAATTAATGTTAATAATATGAATTCATAATATTTAAGTAAAATTAGAAGCAATCCGTCTTCATTGCCATCGGAGATTCATTTGTCAGAAGAATTCTCAGAAGTGACTCAAAGAAAATAAGATGATAGATTTCATAGTTAATAATGTTCTTAATAACGTGGTACTGGTATAGTTAAAATTGGAACTTAAAAGATACCTATACAGTTTTTTTCTAATTTAAGAATATAAGTAACATAAATCTCATGTTGCTTATATAAGCTTATAAATCCTATCAAACAATGAGCAGCTAAACTACTGCTTAACTAAATGCTTTTGTTATGAGTAATTTCAAGGAATAGTAGTATCGCAATCCCTTTGTTTTATTGACGGAGTGGAATTCCCTTCGAATCTCCGGCTCCCCAGGTATTCAGGAGCCAGGTATGTGGTGATTCCACTAAAAAACACTCAGACGGCCTCAGGCGACCTGCTAAGGACGTCCCGGACCATATTATTTCAGTTTTCCCCCAGGAATGAAATCAAGTCTATCCAGACACTATCTTGGAGGAAGCCTGGGTTTCCCCTACCTGTCGGACTAAATATTATGTTTTGCAGCCTGGCTGCAGTTTTACTAGCAGGCCGCCCTCCTATCGCTGACCGCATCAATTAATCTGCTACCAGAATTCCTCACTCTCTGGCAGCTTGCGGTTCTGTCGGCGGCTGGTATCAACTGGTCTATGTCTACACTGAGGATCGGGATAACAGTATCGTTATCCGTAAGTTCCTCAAGCCCGAATGTTAATATATCACTAGCAGTCCCTATAAAAATATAGAACCATAAATACTCGCTGCCTTAAGCATATTGGATTCTTTGACAATCTGTATACTGAATCAAATTTAATATAATATGACTTTTAGTAAATCCTCTAAATCTTTAAATACTTTATCTGTCTTAATATTTGAGATAAAAATTTAAAATCCCCAAGACAATATCCGGTCAATATCAAGAAAAAAATGCTAGGAGAAAATTAATATTAAGGCCGAGTCTTTGATATTCAAGATATCTTCTTTGATGTCAAATTAATCTGGAAATATTCGTCCTTCTTTCATCTTTGGATAATAATAGACGCGTATAAAAATTCGTAGGTCCATTTTAAATGGAGTGGGTTTTGACTTTGAAAATACTCTTAATGGATATCCTATTAGATAATTCTTAGGTATTTCCGCAATAATGAAAAATTTTATTAGCCTAATTATATGAAAGCTTGAAGCTTTAGTAATGGAATTTAAGACAAAATAAATGTTAAAAAATAGAATTAAAATTTTCTAAAGTCATAACGGTTCTTAAAAAAACAATCTCGTTTACAAATTAATGAAAGTAAAACTAAAAAAATAAAAGTAAATTAGTAAGTAGTTGGGAAGTATAATTATTTTAGGACCAAAATGTATGCAAGCGTCTTACTTTCTCCCCTCCCCGAAAAACTGAACCATCCCGGTTTTAGGCAATCCGAATCAACATAGTAAAAGAAACATACACTGTTACAAGCATGAAGTATTTGTAAGAAAATAAACTACTTCTTATGTTAGCAGTAGATTTATGTACATTTAAGCTTCATTTCGGTGGCTTTCAGAGTTACAGTGATACGATATTGGTAGAATAAAATATACATGACCCTACTATTAGCTATAGCTATCAAAAGGAAATTTTGGATGAAACTAACCAAGTAATATTATACGCTCGAAAGTAACTGAGTCTGTCATGACTCAGATGAGAAACCTCGTATCCAATTTCATCATAATCATCCATGCCTTTAGCAGTCTACTAGCTGAAAACAAATTTCTCCTTCGAAAGGAAATTTCATGTTGAATCATGTTAGTATTATTTACACCATATTTTGAAGTCTGGTTTCCAGTTTATTATTAAACTAACCAAAATAAGATTTCGGGTCTGATAGACCTGATAGATGGTACATTATAATCTGTATCACTGGCCCGTAAATCAACTCGTCTCCCCTTCATAACATGTCAAAGGTTACTTCATGTAAATGTCAGTGACGAGTATAAATATTAAGATGGATAGATACCTGGGTGTATAAGACATAATACCGGTGCTGATATTGACATAAAATATTATCAATATTGTATTTTGATAAATGGCCTCTCATTGTTTATGTAGGCAGGACGCGAGGTCAATACCCACTTCTGATTTGGCTTTCAGATACAATTTGCACTCTAGTCTATGAAAAGTTATTCGACACTGAATATTATATATATCTACTGTAAAAGACTGAAAATGTGGAATACATCTCAGTCCTTGATACAGTTATAATAAAATCGGAGTTATGTCTGTCTTTACAACATTACGAACTTATAAAACTTATAAAAGAGAATACTTTTCTTTGGTTTTTGAAAACAGAATACTTTTCAAGTAAAGTCTATGAACACATGTTTGAAATTCATTCGTAGTTAAAAGTAAATTAAACCATATTTAACCAGTAAAAGGTAGGAAACAGCATAACAGTATCAAGTTAATTTTAGAGGTAATTAAAGTAACTAACCCGCTTCTTGCATCGTCTGCTTTAATCCAATTTTAGAAATTTCCTTCTTTAGAATTTCATGTGCATTTGATATTTTTAAATTGTTTTTACATACATAAATATGAAAAAAAATTATATTACAGATTAAGTTTGCTTTATGATTAAGATGATATACGTATATATATGTATATCTGACATGTATGGCTCTATCCGAGACTTGTAAAACCGAAATCTGTAGTTTATCTGGCAGATAAGTACACCATAGTAGATACAGACTCTTGATGAAAATACTTTTAAATGACTAAATCATTGTGAATAGCCACTTGAAGGCCATCGACGTAAAGTACGTACCCTTTTGCTGTGTCAATGATATGATGTACCTGTCACTACTGCTATTCAGTCTCCCCTTTAATCATTACTGAAATCTACAGTAAGCCGAGATTTACATGTTGAAACTGCAAGGTTAAAGTATTTATGTGTTATTTTAAGTGGTGTTCGTAAGTAATTATTTTGATGCTACGTCGCTCGTCGAAGATGTATGGCTGACTTATTGGCCTTAAGGATTATGATACAGACTATTAAGACGCAGGTTGTGAGTTTCCTTCGAATCTAATGTTGATAAATGGATCGAGTTATGTAAAATAACCATAGTTTTACTAGTCTGAGTCTCCGGGTTGCACCTCATAAGACGGAAGCCCTGTGGTTACACAGGAAACATGGAGGTGCCGTTCTTATTCGCTCGCTTATAAGAGTGGGTAAAACGGAGTTTGAGATTGTGATTTCGAGTGGATGATGTGGTGGACTTTCTACAGTTGCATAATATAGGGGGTCCGCGGGAGGAAGAAAGCTGCCTCTACGGTACGGTGATACGATCCATGGCCCTCTAAAGAGTGCCGACATGGGCCAAGCGTCTATTGACCTCCATCCACTGCCAAACAAAGCTCAATCAAGTGCAGCAGGTAGCGGCTATTCGGATCTTACGAGGATACCGCACCCTCTCATCGGAGCCAGCAACAGTCCTGACTCGTTTTCCGCCTTTTGATCTATGACCAAATTCTTGCCATCCACCGGGGTGAGAGCGTTGAAAATCTAGACGATCTCGAAATGCAACGGAATGCTCACTGACAGGCACTAGCACAGATGCGCTCCCTGTTAAGACGGCCGCAGAATTCGATGCGGACCTCTATGCTTGTGTAAGAAGGGAAGAAGGCCGCGTCAAATACCGAATGACGCGAAACTCAGCGGACATGGTTGCTTCAGTGAGTATCTGAATAAGATCAGACGTTTAGAGACGGCACAATGCCACCAATGACCAGAGACTTCGCCCAGCACAAACTGGAGAACTGTTTTGTATGCATGTCTAAACGCAAAATGCTGGTCGACTAAATTAGACGAGACCTGTCACCGCTAGCGCCATTACCATTGCTGCCATGCTGGCGAGTGAGGAGGGCTGGGGCGCTGTAGTCCCTTTCTGCAAAGCTGTTCTGCTCCAGAAAAAACCGTTGAACGGGATCGGGAGAGGGAGATAGGAACCATCGTGGTGGCCGATTGATTGCTACGGTCGGTATATTTACATAGCTGCATAATTGTGCAATGCTAGGGTTGAGGAGGGGAAATAAATTCGCTCTCTATACCAGCTGCGTTAATATTTCTCAGGAAAATGTCATTAAGAGTCGAAAGAAATTTGTGTCTGAAATTTAGACCTCTTTGTTAAACGTCTCAGATAGGGTTAGACTTAATTACTTAATTTAGTCCAATTCTACCCTACTAAGACACAAATTTGCGTATTCACCGCATAAAAAAGTGCCGTTGGTCATATATCCCCATTTTAAAGACACTCCCTCATCTGCCTCAGGCAATATTGGAATACTTGTTTCGACATACCGAATGAAGGCCAGTTTCGTGAAATTTTGAAGGGTGAGGCCAAATCGGCGTCGATGAGGCTTGGCGTGCTCAATAGATCCAGACATTATTTCTCTCCGGCCCACCGCACACCACACATTCCATATGAGCACACCACAGAATTCCATATGAGGATGAACCTGCGCCTTATAAAGCAGAATATATTAATGCTACTTTTTGAATTCATTTTAGGTGACTAAAGTTTCTCTTTTAATTCGAATGTAATAGTAGTAGGGCTGGTTTGACCGGGGCTATACTGCTCAGCAACAACACTGTATTAGCAGACCAAACTGAAAGCATTTTTACTGTCTTATCGCGAGACCGGACCAGTGCAGTAGCATCTCAATAGGTTGCAATGGATTGGGTTAACCTGCTGTATTGTTGCATTGTCTGCGTTCGCAATGAGTATGGTGATTACTACCGTTGGATTCTACTGAAACTCTCCATTAACAGATTTGGGTCACTTTGGCAGGCCCTTATATATAAAATATATAAAACAAAAGAAAAAATCTCATTCAATAACCCTTGTCACATCGTAAAACATAGTAACAACAAAACCTGATAACAAATCGAAGGGTATAGATGTGAGAACAGCCAATCATGATATACGGTTTTTATCGGCATCAACCTGAATGACGTAATGGTTACAAAGGAAAGAGGTTATATTGAACTTCTATATGACGGACACCTTGTTATGTTAAGAATGCTGATCGTTCTTATATATTATAATAGACATTTATACTGCATTACTAATGGAGCCTTATTCATAAACGTTATTTAACTAATAGACTGCAAGGTTGGCCTAGTGCCACGCCGCCGTCTACTGTGCTATATGTTGTGGCTTCAAATCCCACATAGGACAACACTTTGTGTAAGCAATAAATCAGATTGTTGTTCTGAGTCTGAGTATTTTTTGGGTCCGTTTCAAGTATGTTCGTAAAGTCCCCCGAGACAAAGGATGTAGATTACTAATGCGGGAGTTAACTTAAACAACAAAAAAAAATCCAATAAAAAAAATACTATTTTACATTTTGGTTTTAAATATGAAAGTAATAAAATATCGTCGCCCAAAGTTTAATAAGTTTTAGCTATTAAATCTTACAATTTGAATTAAAAATTTAAGTCTCTTTTAAAGTTGTCTGATTTTGAGAAGGTGCTTGATTTCAAAAGATGTGCTGTTTCGAACCACGAAATGTATAAAGTAAAACTAGAACGAGCTATGTCTTGCTTACAATGCACTTGTGTGGATGAAAAATGGGATTCTGAATTTAAAATAAAGACTCTTGTAGAGGTTTCTCGATCTTTTTTGAACAGACAAGGAAGAGAATATTGCTGGCACATAAAAGTATAAAGCATTATATACAAAATAATATATTATTAAAATATAGTACTATAGACAAAGGCTGTACGTTCCAAAAATATAATAAAATCAAACAAAATAATACTTTGTCATCATTTGTATTACTTTGTGGATATGGATGAGTATTCTAGTGAACCGCACCTAAGCATAACTATTTCATTATGTATAAACAAAATATAATATTAAAAAACCTATAAAGAGGCAGGAGTATCATCAGTTTAGAGTGCCTTGCGAGGCACAATAGTCTCTTTCTGTGAAATTGAAATACTCCTTGGAATCGGAAAAAGGCCGATCCTAAACGAAGTCGGTATGAGCCTCTAACTGAACCACAAGCCGCCGGATAGCGGAGAGCTCTGACAGTAGATGCTGATGTAGAGGTAAATGCTGATGTAGGAGATGGTATGGTGGCCAAATCCAAAGCGGAGTGTCTGTATAGTCAAACCATTTCTAAATCAGAGGCATATGGAATAGAGAACAGTATTATTTTAATTATTTAATATCGAAAGCACAATAAGTAATGATACTACGACTGAACCCAACAAAATATCTCGAGGGTATTGTCCAACTCCAAGATAATATATTCAGTTACAAACAATAGTTTGCATGCGTCATTACAAATCTGTTTCTTGTTTATATAGTTACCTGGTATGCAAAGAAGGGTCGATAAGCCCTTAAGCAATATCTTAAAAGACTTATGGACCATAGCTCTTACCCTGCAATCATACTCGTAAGAATGTGTGTGTGGGTGTGCGTGTTGTGCTCTCAAAAACAGTACTGGGATGGGTCGTGCCCATCGCAGTGAACGCTGAGAGTCCGCCTGTGACATGGTGTACAACTGTCGTTGCCATTATTGATTATTCTGTTTAAGAGGTTAGATTTGTTACGTGCAAGTGTAACAGCAAATTATTACACGTCATCAAGCTCACCAATGCCACGTAACGTAATTTGGCTCGAATGACTTTGACAGATAAAATGTTACAAGCCGCAAATAAGAAAAAGAAAAAACAATTTGTTAACTTAATTTTCTAAAATTTAACTACTTATATTTTGGTTGAGTTCTGTGTTCTGCAAATATCGTCATTATTATTATTATTATAATATGTATATTATTTGCACTAAGGAGAAATAGGATATAATTAGCATTGTACTTTTTTTACTGTTGCTCAATATTTTTTCAACAAATAATGTAATTTTCCTACGTTCTGTTTACTGTATATCTGCGAATAAAGCTACCATTAACATTTATTAGCCTGCACAGAGGGACTCTTCGACTAAGCGACCTGATCATGCTTGGTAGGCCGCAGCTCAATAAAATTTTTATATCGCGGTATAGAATTAGTTGTTACTCCGTAGTTCGATACTTCTTCAATAGATGGCAATGAATATCTATGTACTAAAAATATTTAAAATAACCCACACATCAATCGTTTAATAGCTTCGTTATTTGACTATATTAGAATATACTCACCAATATGTTGGGCCTTTTCCCACATTTTTCAACAAAACTATACATAATGAAACTGGTTAAAATACTAAAAACTGGAGTCCCGCCAGTACATCGTTATTTCTAAATTGAAGAGACAGTTCTTTACCAGAGTTTATCGCAATGAAGCAGCTTTGAAACAGTTTTTTTCTGCCATAGTACTAACGAGATTCTTGTCTAAGTTATCACCGCTTTGCATTGTTTTAATCACTTGAGGCCGCCATCCAACTCTTCTGGGGAACGTAGATAACTCGTTCGTTTTATCGCGTAAAATGATGTCAATTGGAGTTAGAAACTTCATTAATATTTAAAAATATCAATGGATACCGATTTGAAAGTGATGGCTGTGTTTAATAGATTTACATATATTGTTACATCATTTATATTACTCCTTATATTCCAAATATGAATATGAAATTGAAGGTTTGACCGCGGATTTTGTTGCTTTTAAGTCGGAAATTGTTTACATAACCCTATTCAAAAGTGGAACTGTTACCTTGTAAAATCAGCTATCTGCCAGTAAAAGTCCCTTTGAAATCGGTCTAGCTATTTCAGAGTTTATCTGAAACCTACAGACGAATAGCCAAAAATATTAAAAGTAGATTTTTTGATCAAAGTGCCGTATCTACTTAAATTAATAAAACATACAACAATTGTATTTATTTATATAGATTTATGGCATAGGGACCAAACTAGTATAGGGATTACCTAATCGTAAGAACATGACTTCAATACATGAATATTTGTCCCTATATTATCTCATAACTACTAAATATTCGACCATGGATCCGAAATGTGTTAGAGTAGAGACCGCGATTAGACAAACGTAGTGTAGGGCGCCCTGCGGACGATGGACCGATTCATTACAATACAATATATATTAAGGAGCACTTCTTTAATTATGATATTACGCTTTCTTAAAGTTATTAAGCTATTGTTAGATAAAATTCTTAGAATATTATTACAACTTCCCGCCGCAAGGCTATGAATAGCATGGTTGGTTTAATGTGAAGGGATTTGCTATTTTGGTTTTGAACAGTGAGGTCGGTAAAATGTGCATTGTAATGTTCCACATTTTTTAAAAACTCTCTCATGAACCTAACAAACACTAACAGTATTAAGTAGTATGATATTTTTATCTCACAAAAGTATTCGGTCAATTGTATTCCGACTTTGATAATACGCATTCGCGTTATAGTTTTCGCTAACTCCCAATAGCTTTGCCGTGTGATCATTGTGTTTAAGGAAATAAGGTTATTACATCCACAAATTAGTTTAGAATACAAGCAACAGTTTATAATAGCTTTTTGAAAGTTAAATGAGAAACGACTAAAAACAAATTAATAACAACAGGGCACTGACCATATGAGACCTTGGCGTTTTCGTTTCCGTATAAATAAATTATATGATTAAGTACATAATTAAAAATTAAATAACTGACGTGGCGTGCACAGTGTTTTAACAGCACAAATAAATTGACTGCCTCTGTGGCGCAGTGGTAGCGAATGCGACTACTGTGTAAGAGGTCTCGGGTTCGATTCCTGAGTCGGACCAAATGTTTGTATAATCTAATAATATTTGTTTCGGAGTTTAGGTGTTTTCTATGTATAATATGTATGTTTTTACAAAAAAAAGTATATAAGTATTAATATCAGTTATTTAGTATCCATAGTACAAGCTCTGCTTAGTTTGGAACTAGATGGCGTTGTGTGTTAAAATGTCTTACATATATTATAAAAAAGGTTATAGTTAGCTAACCTTAAAAGATAGATATATGCTTTGGAGGATTTTATTTAAGAACTTTTCAGAGTACAAATTCTTTACTATATTATTTTTGTGAAAATTAACCGTTTACTCAGCGCACGCGGTGGAAGCTCATATAAGGAATAATTTTCTCTCGTTTTCAAAACATTATTTATCACTTCTCCACTACTTTTGGTTGTAATGCGTATAATATGCCTTCCTCGATAATTGGCCTATCAAACAATGAAAGAACTTTTCAAATCCGACTTACACTTTCTATGATTTTTTTCATTTGTCACCCTCAGGTATATATTAAAAATTTTTTTTTTCGCTTACCTGCATAAGTGAGCGGGCGTGTTATTTGTCACGCTGTTATTTTTTTTTAAGATTAATTGTTATTTCAGTTATTTTTAACCCTAGATTTGAATTAAGTGTGCCGGCTGTGAAGCCAAAATTAAAAATGGATCAATTATGGAATGTTCGTAAGAAACATGTCATAAATTATATCACCTGAAGTGTCTTGCATTAACAACTGAAAAGTTTGAAAACCTTACTGAAGAGTATAGGAGTCAATGGATGTGTCTAGAATGTATCAGCACTTTTCCGAAACCAGATACGATGAGACGCCGATTAGAAGTACTATATCCATGAATGACATCTTTACACCAAGCAACTTTGTTAGCAACGAGGTAGCAGAGTTAGATGCTAGGAAATCATTATGAACAAAAATGAGTGTCAACTTCTCGAGGAGATGCGTAAATTTCGTTTGGAAATGATTTCAAAATTTGATGAACAAAAGAGGGAACATACCATACTACAAAATAAATTTGATAAAGCTGAAAAGGAGCTAAGAGAAATAAATATAATACTGAAGGTAGTTCAAGAAAAGACAGAAAAAACGCAATTTTTAAAGATGAAAAAAAATCTGCTTACAAAAAAATGAACAACTTGAGGCGCAGCTAAGAAAGCAAAGTTTTGCGGAAAAAAAAATTGGAACCGATGGTAGTATATTTAAGGAGCCTTTAGTATATAGCCTTTGGGAGATGTGCTGGGGGAGGGGTTGTGATATAGGCCTCCAGTGTCCTCACTCACTCGGTGAAACACAGTACAAGCGCTGTTTTACAATGGTTTTCTGTGAGGCCATGGTATCACTCTGGTCTAGCCGGCCATTCATGACGAAGCGTGGCTCTCCCACTGAACTGGCCCGGGAGGACGACCTCCACTCGGACCCGATCCGCCGCCGGTGAACCGGGTGGCGGAGGCGCGCCTACCAGCGCCTCATGCTGTCCTGAGTGTGGCTGCGGATAGGCGGAACGGGTTTTCCCCTCCATCCGCTTCACAATCAGCCGCGAGGGGGCGACGTAACCCGTGTGCCATACGTCGCCTGATTTGAGAGTTTTAACCATCCGATGACGGTGCCCGCTTCAGTGCGGGCAAGTGCTGGGAGGAGTCCGGATGGCGTAAGAAAACGGTTCCCGGATCCCCCTCGTCTCAGGCACAGACTGGCACACTGTGTGGTTTTAGTCGGTTCGATTCCAACACACCGTCCCGCCGCAAACCCCGGTGGCGGGAAGACCCGAGGGTGTTTCCATACGTAAAAAAAAAGTGGTTTAAGTGGTCGCCTGTGCCACTTTCTACTGCGCCAAGTATTGCGTCTGCAATTCCCACATGGGACAACGTTTTGTGTGATCCAAAGATTGATGTCTTGAGTTTGGTTGTTATTTGTGTCCGTTTGTAAAGTGCCCCGTGATACTATATTTATATTTCTAATAAAGAAAGAATTACAGTCGAATTTATAATATTAGGCATAAATTTGTAATTGATTAGATACAATTAGTTAAGGACTAATTAATATATTCAATTCGATTTCAATATTAATTTAATGACTGATAGTTTTGAAAATTAGTAAACTACACCGCGTGGTACAGATTTGTAAATTTATAGATTACTAGCCTTTGACAGCGACTCCATCTGCGTGTATGCGGTAAACAAGCTGAGATTAAAGTAAACTAATAGAACACGACATAGAATAACTATGCTATGTGTGTAGGACTGAGACCAACTCCAACTGAAGTCCGTTAGTCACAAAACAAACAAGCAAACAAATGTAAACATTAAGGCAGGCTCATATTTAAAAAAATTAGTTATGTGTATAAAGTATTCCTTTTATAACCGATTTAAAAATATAAAAAAGCATAAAGATTATTTATTATTCTAACCCACTTTTGCTTTAAATGGCAGACTAATCAAACAAAAATTTAAACTTTTCCGTTCCACCGTTGTCAGTTCTTTTCTTGAGCTGCCAATCAGCGTCTAAACTTAATTCGTTTAAAATCTTATTGGTAGTAAAAGGCCAAATGAAAGCAAGATTTTTGTGTGTAAATTTAATTTAATTCCCTTTTCATTCACTAGTAGGCGATGATGCGGAGGAATTTTTTGACGCTTGTATGTAAATACTGTAAATATGTTTATTGTTTTTATTACCTAGTAGGTATTTAATTTAATTGTAATAAAGGTATTATGCAAAGATAATGGCAGATTAATTTTAGTATGGATTCAAATTCAAAAATTACATTATTTTTTACCATTGATTTACTGTTAGAAGTCTTATTAAGGGACCCCAAATGTAATGAACACTACAAAATCAAAACAGGTAAATTTATCAGATAAATCTCCAGGCAGGTGACTCTTGTAAATGACCATGTCTCTGTGTAATGTGGAATATTGCCATTTAAACATGCAGAGATAAAGAAGTAGATCAGAAA
This sequence comes from Hyphantria cunea, assembly GCA_003709505.1. NCBI lineage: Eukaryota > Metazoa > Arthropoda > Insecta > Lepidoptera > Erebidae > Hyphantria > Hyphantria cunea. The sequence goes on along the minus strand of PKRV01000547.1, from coordinate 649,466 downwards.
TGTTAATTTGAAGAATGATGCTTAGCCTCTAAGCAGGAAGTAATCATACAATAGAAGAGTTATTAAACTTTGAAGGGTGCATAGGGTCTAGTGTTGTTAAGCACATGAAGTATACTTGTTGAATAATTCAATAAAAAATCCTTCAGCCAGAAAAGGATTATAATACTGTGATTTTGTTCATTGTCTAACAAACGTGTAGTAATTAGATAAAAAAAATAATTTTTAATTCTGGACTTACGTAAATTTCAAGACAAATATTGGGTACGTTTTATGTTGTACCCTTGGACTAAATGGTATCCAGTGAATGTAAATTATTTAAATATTTCATTGGAATGTTTTTCGAGCAAAGCCTTTTATAAACACATGGATGTCACTTTTATATAAAACAAAACCGCAAGCCTAAAAGGACTACTGTTGGAAATAGGTATGGAAATTCGTAAATAATTTTCATATAAGTTTAGTATGTAGTATTCAGAATCATAAGTTGAATAGGTAAACTAACCTTAGTTATTTTAATGAATACGAAAATACTTTTTATGACATTTATGAGATCAAGCTACTTTCAGAACTGAATTTAAACCAACTATGCCTTTATTATGGAAATTGCCTATATTTTACACTATACATTATTAAGTTATGTGACAAATACATGCAGAGATGATTACCACCATTCGTCACGATCCTACAGTTGCCCGCCTCTTCCGCTTTCATAGATGATCACTTTTACCAGTCCCTCCTTTAGTACATTGCTAATCGTGCCTACTCGTATTTTTCCTCTGGAGTCTATATCCACTTGCCTACTCTTATGAGTAGGCAAGTGGATATAGACTCCAGAGGAAAAACAGCCAATTACTAAAATAGTGTATATACATTATTTTAGTAATTCGCTCTACTCTTGTCCCTTCAACACAGCCAAATCTCTTAGGCAATGTGTACAATCTAAATTTACATTTACAGATTTTTTATCTAAAAGCTGATACCAGTTGTAAAAAATATCTTAACTTATGTCATACAAAAAAATTTGAGTTCATTTGTTTGTTATATTCACGCCTAAAAAACTAATTAAATTTTTCAAACTATTCAAAAATATATGTTATCAGGGCATATGGGGACATAGGCTACTTTTTAGGGCTACAGCCGATATACACGGGGTAGGAGCCACGGCCAAAAGTTAGTAACGAATAAAGTTTACATTTTTTCTTTCGTCTTTGTTGAGTGATAAAAATAAAGACAATTAATTGCTTTTCAGTGATCGTTTTTATGTGTTATTGTTCTATAAATAATACATTCTACAGTGCACCATAATACATACAATCACGCTTTTTTCCCAGAGGGGTAGGCAGAGACATTTGATCTCCACTTACTACGGTCCTGGCATTCTTCTTTTGCTTCGTCCATATTCATCAATCGCTGCATGCATTCTTGTTTCCATTCAGTTCAAATTGCATGTTCAAACATAATTTTGCTCCAAATCAACCGTTTGAAGTTAGGAAAAACTCAAATGGAAGAGCTCATTCCAGTAAGTGATTTTATACCGAACCGCAAACCTTTTTCGGAATTTAAGTTTTCCCGCATCATCTTCGAATATCACTTAACAAGGATGAAAAAAAGAAAGAAAGAAAAACTACATTTCTTAATCATACTCACACAAAAATAAAGACAAGGCTTAAGACAAACAAATATAATACAAAACAAACGACATAAAAATAGTAAAATAGTCTAACTAAGACTAAAGGAAAAGTGGGACCATTTTTAGGGTTCCTGAGTTCACGTCTCGAACCCTTAACCCCGTCCGTCCTCGACTTACCTTCCAAAGGTTAGTGCTAGAAAGATGAAACTTTGCATGGATATGTAGATTTACTACGTTGTTAAAGTACTGAAATAAAATCACGAAAATACATTTTAAGGGTACCTACCCAGGGATGATTTTTTATCTCTCATCTACCTCATAGTGTGGATTATAATGATAATTCTAATGAGATAGGTCTTTTAAAAAAAACATTAAGTGGTTGCTAAGACGATTTTTTTATTTAGGTATCCGTGTCCGCGATGTTTAACTTAAAGGACATTTTTTATTAGTATAAAGTGTTCCCGCCCTTTTAAAGCAAAAAGAAACTGAAAACTCATGATGGTAATCCATTTGACGTACTTTGAAAGAAAACTATAATAGCTTTGACAACTTTCTTAGTCCAGGACTTATAGAGGCCTAACTTGTGAAATAGGCGCATTTGGAAAACTTCGTAGAAAAATAACGAAATAAAAAGTTAATATTATTTATAGTAAAAAAGACTAATCCCACCTTTTTAACCCACGTGTCATTATGGGTGACTACAGAACCCATTCTTTGCGTGGCCTGACACGCACTTAGCCGGTTTCTCAATGTCTGATGAGAAATCTAGTCTACAATTTTTTTGGTGAATTGAATTTAAAGCGATTTTATATTTTCATTTATTTTCATGAATGAGTAATGATTTCAATTATATCACTCCCTTTATCAGTGCAAACCATGACAGCATATTTCGAAGTCTTTTTAAGACATTACTGGATTATTACTTTTATTGCCAGTTATAGAATAAAATAAAGTTAATGCTTTATAGGGTCACTTTACGCATATTTTAATCAGTGTAATTAGATTTCATAACTGAAAATAAATAAATATGTATTTTTATTGCAGTTTCATACCAACCAGGACTTTAAAAAACTAACTATTTTAATCTACTATACTTAGTTCGAATTGAAATTGATTCAATGCGGATTTAGTGGTTACCTGTAACTGCCGTATCTGGTCATAAACTAATCCTGCGTCACATTATACAAATTTAACAGTAAATCAACAAACTTCGTATCTGCATACACTAATGTTATAAAGTTGAAGATTTTCTTTATCTGTTTGTTTGATTAAATATATTGAGATTAGTTCCTGTGAACACCTGTGTTTTAGTTTACCTGTGTTTTAGTGCTTAATTACTCATTTATTGATAAATAAGTTACTCATTTATTGATAAATAAGTCATTTAGCACTAAAATAATTAATAGTATATCTGTATAACATCTCACTACGATCAATAGGAGTAGAGCGTAAATAAAAACCTTACAAAAACGAAAAATTGATAACGTTTTGTTTGACTCAGACAAAGTTATCTGGGTCAGCAAGACACATATAATATAAGAACAAGTAACATTTATTGGTTACAATGAAAACTCAATATAAACACGTAAATAGAAATTTGCCGAAGGGTGACAAATAGCGTCGCCAGAACGCATTGAATTGGGCCATACCGCTTTTATGTAAATCATGGGTAAATTGACATAGACATGACAAAACATGTGAAATCCTTTCAAAGAAATTTCCATATTCTTTTTTTACATCAAAGAAGACCCAACACTAGCTATTTACAATATCCCTTCGATATATTTTATTCACAAATGGTGACAAATAGTTGCAGAATTAAGGTCACCGTTGACATGTTTTCGTTTGAATGGTTTTCAATTAAATTCCTTGTTCTGTTTTCTAGCATATCGGTTTCTTAGCATTTTTTTGTGTGTATGTCCTTGCCAAAATGACTCGTCTCTGTCTGACAGAAAAGAAAAGAAAAGTGTATTCGTTGTAGCGCTTTCTTATTTTAACACGATTTTATTAACTGCCTCTGTGCGTAAATTTTATTCGTAGGAGAGTCATGCTTTGGCATGAATAAACCGGCTCGACCGGAGTGATACCACGGCCTCACAGAAACCCGATTTAAAACAGCGCAAATACTGTGTTCCACCGAGTGAGTGAGGATACCGAAAATCCACACCCCAACCCCCCTCCCCTATCCCACAAAGATTGGCAACGCACTTGTGACGCCTTTGGTGTTGCATTAAAACATGCTCACGATGAACTTACTGATTTTCATGTTATCTTTTTGAAACGTGTATTTAACTCGTGTGCATAGGATCGGATAGCTAATATCGCTCTAGCCAAAAAGAGACAATACGAAGTTGCACGGATTAGGTAATAAATTTAATCATGATTTGTGAATCTTGAGTACTTATATTTGAGTTTAGAATAAAATATTATTTCTAATATTTTACCAGACGTATTGCCTAATGGTAAGCGGTTACCGCCGCCCATGGACACCTGCAAGACCCGAGGCGTCATTTGAAGTGCCAGCATTTGGAACATAGCGCAAGCGCTGTTTAACACCGGTTTTCTGTGAGACCGTGATACTACTCCGGTCGAGCCGGACCATTCACGCCGAGACATGGCTCTTCAACTCTATTTATTGGTACATGTATGATCATTACTCCTATACATATCTACAGAAGTTACTGAAAACGGTTGCGAATTTAACCTAGTGCTATTAATCTTTATAGTGACCATGCCCAATAACGAAGACGGGCTCCTGTTACATTGTAATAGATGATTGCCATCCTATTGTGCCCATTGACACGACTAGATCTAACAATGTAAGTATTCCTCAATTCTAAGCTTATCGAATTGAATTGAACACGGTATTAACTTATACTACCTGTACGATATTTTAGTAGGCACCAGTCAAAGTGTATTTTAGTAATATTCGATAAGAATAATCATAATATTTTGACCACGATACTGTGGATACTGGATAACTGGTTTAAATATTATATTAATTTTACAGTTTGTCAAGACAGAATTAATTTATAATAATAAAATAATAATAAATATTTCGAACATTTGACACACAAGGCCATCTATTAAAGCTTCAAACTAAGGAGAACGTGTACAGTGAAAGCTAGATTGCCTGATAGAATACTTATATACTTTTATGTAAATATATACATATTATACACAGACAACACCCAAACTATGAAACAAATATTTGCAGATCATACATACATTTAGTCCGACTTGAAAATCGAAACCGATACCTCATGCACAGCAGTCGCGTACGCTACTATTACACCTGCGAGGCAGTCAGAAAAACGTTTATAATCACTTTTTTGTAAATACATATATATCATACATAGAAAACACTAAAACTCCAACACAAACATAGTTCATGCAAATATTTATTTGACTATACAAGTGATGTGTCCAATTGACTATTAGACTATAGTATTTAGCTGTTGATGATGATGATGATGACGATGATATATTTTTATAATACTAATTAGTGATAGTTACTTGCTACCAGGTGTGATACTTATGCTCGTATGTGCCTTTTAAAAAATTTAATTACAGAATATCTCAAATACTGGTAACATGATAAATCACTACATAGTATAAAACAAAGTCGCTTTCTCTGTCCCTATATCCCTATGTATGCTTAATTCTTTAAAACTACGCAACGGATTTTGATGCGGTTTCTTAGTAGATAGAGCGATTGAAGAAGAAGGTTTATATGTATAAATAACATCCATTAAATAGTGAAGAAATACTGTTATTTTGAGGTTTCTAATGTGATGTCGTAAATAATTACATTTTTCCGCTTACATTGCTAACGCAGGCTGAACCCTACGAGATTTATCAAAATAATGTACTAAGTATTGTACGCATTGAAAAGGTCTACAGAAAATTCAGCTACGGTATATGTCTATCTCTTATGGATATCCCACAATAAAAGTTTTTGTCATTTACTTTTTACCACAAATAATGGCTAATTTTCGAAGCGATTTTAACCAATACAGCATTAATTCTTATCCAATTAAATACCTTAAATACATTGTTGATTTTATATAGATCTATATGGCCCTATAGAGCATATGATTTAAATGAATATTATCGAAGATATTACAGATTTAAAAATTGCGGGACGTAGCGTTTGCGGCGGTACAGGCCGGCCGGGGCGGCGGCAGCGTGCCTGTAAATAGCGCGTCGGAGGCCGCAGCTCTCCCTATAGCACTTTGAATTTAGCAGCGATCGGACGCGTTTATTATCGTAGCTCTCGGGGCGGGTCGCTAGGTATTTATATTTTTGTAATTACAGATTTTGTAGCCGAAAAGCGCCAGTATTTCTTACGACTCACTATAGGTAGATATATCGACATATCCACGCGTCTTTTTTTAATCTGTTAATAATATTACTAGTAGCTGACCCCATATAATCTTTTGGGTAATAATGGCTGGGCAGATGATATTAACAATAATGAAATTAAAGCTATAAGCAAGTACAGTATATTCTGGGTCGGCGTTCAAAAAAAAAGGACTATAGTTTAGGGTCAGTCTGTCTATAAAGACGGCATTCGAGTCCTAGCTACAGTGTTGAACCTTATACATCCATTACAATCAATTGTTCAATACCACACAATCAAAACGATGGTTTTGTCCCAGAGACCGACACACTCCATCTCTAAATTGGTGAGCGTATGAACCCTTACTTATTTTAACGACTTTGAATTGTTAATCATTAAAACTTTTAACTGACAAACTCAGACAGGGAGTACACGTTATCTACCTTTAGATAAATCGGTTTATTGCAACCTGTATTGAAATAAATCCATCGCGATTTCGTTTAACAAATGCGTGTTTCGATTTATTTAGAATCATAAGAGCTATTGTTTACAATGACCCTTAAAAGTTTGTTTCTGAACTATTCTTTTAATTTTCACATTTATTACTGGGATTTCTTATTTTTCCTGTATGGTCACTTAAAAAATTGGTTTTTCAAGTTGGTTTATACTGAATCGGATCTAAGCTACGCCTTATTGCATAACCAGCTTCTTTATTGAAGTTAGTCAAAAACAAATTATTAAACAGATTTCATAAGCAAACCCAATTAAAAAGCTGTTTTGTTTTCAAGAAAATCTTCAATAAGTAGGGCGGAACCTCATTATTAAAGTAAATAATTAAGTTTTCCACCATGCCTGTCTAGTAGACTGCATGCTGTAAAGTCTAAAAGTTGCGTAGTCAAAACTAAATTAATTTTTAGAACTAGATTGTATTTACAGATGTCTTTAAGAAATAGAATGACTCCTAAAGACGATAAAGAGATATGAAATATAGCAATTGTTTGTCAATATTCTATACTAAGTATCTTGTTCCAAGAACGAGGCACATTAAACGACAATAACTTATCAATAATAATAAAGAAATTTATTCAATTATTATTATTTTAAATAGTACATAATAAGTTATAGTTTAGGTATAAATGATACATTTTACTTGGGGTATCTATGCCTGGCCTAAGAAATCTGTATATCAAACATCGAGGCTAACTTAATAAGTAACACTATCTATAACTTACTACTAACATAGAAGTTTCATGCAGTTTCTATAATATATAATAAATATAATAATATATATATTCTATAATATATAATATAATAAATATAAAACAGTGGGAATAGTGTTCTGTAACAATATACAAGTTAATCGAAATGTATACTTATTTTTTTTAAATGTTATTCAGGCTTTCTAATCCACTTTATAATCGTAACTAAATTAAGATCACGAACTTAATCGACTTTTCTATTTAACCTTATTGTTGTACTCCTACAAACTTTGGATAAATAAGCTTTTGTTATGCTAATGATACTTAGAAATATTTTACGTGGGAAAGGAAACCTTGTATAAGTCAATGAGGTTTTGTTTGTCGCGGGCGGTGATGACAATGCCTTTTGTACCGACTTTGAGCGGAACTGTTCCGTGTTACGAGCTTTTTACAAGCAGATGCAAAATTTATAAAAACATGTAACAACTTTGTCACAGCTGAGATTACAAAATGTTTATTAAAAAATTATGCTTTATTTGTCTTTTAATTTGTTATTACAAGGAAACACAGTCCAACACTTCGGTGAAACGATTGAGATAGTCCAAAAGAGTCGTATGTTATACTGTAGTACTACACTTAAATTAATATTTTTCGAGAGAAATATTGTAATAATATAGGTATAAATAATAAGAGAAGAGAAAAATTTGGCATGTGCAAAGATAGAAACAAACACAATTGTTGATAATAATATGCCGATTTTTAAAAATAAAAAGCAATATAACTTTGTCAATTTCTTATCTTAATGGCATCATTATTATATAGCGAGACTCAATACTATAACAGAAGTACACGATATAAAAGTGTTTAATGTGTTCATACTCAATCACTTCAGTCGGGAAATTTATGATTATCGTGTATTTCTCGAATCACTTTATTTAAAAAGCTTGGAAATCCACAACTACTTAAGAAGTAGCCGACAACTATTGAAATCACAAGGGGTTTGTGCTGTTTCAACTGTTAATCTCTCCGTTTTCCTCAAGATGCAATGACAAAGAACAAGCAATTTGTGTCCAACTGCACTACTAAGTTAATCTTTGAATATTTTTTTTATTAGTTACCAGGACATGATTTCGTTCAGAAAAAGAAAAGTAGTTCTGATTTGTTTTTAAAAAAGAGAAAATGAACTTACTAAGTAAACTAAGGAAGCCTTTAGCAGTTAGGCTTCAGAAATGCTAGTAAGAATATGTATATAAGAAGAGCAGACAAAAGGGATAGACATATTTTTTATGTATTTTTAAATTTATTATAAAATTATATTAATATATATAATAATTTTTAAATTGAATATATGAAAGAAAATTATTTAACTATATTGTAAATTATTATCTGACATAGCAATATTGTCGACTTTTAATAACTGAGCGGACATTAGTTATATTATTTGCCTTATGTTAACTATTATCAATACTAAGTGTCCATTTTATTAGTATTAATGTATCGTCGTCCACACACACACACACACACACACACACACAAACGAAGGTATACCCCAAGGAGCGCTAATTTTTTCGGTATTGGGCAGTCTGCATCCATCTTCCACCAGCCACTTTCTACATATCATCGTCTATCGTTACGCGGGATGCCCTACACTACGTTTGCCTGATCGCAGTCCCCTCACTTTAGCACATTTCGGCTTCAGCGCTCATCGTATACACTTGACAAAAAAATCAAAAAAGCATGTAACAGGTGTTAAATGATACCTAAATAATTTCTAAAAATCAAACAAGAAATCCCAGTGTTTAAACATCAATAAAAAAATCTTAGGAAGCACACGTGCTCACAGCACGTGTAGTACACGTGTAATTGTTTTTGTTTAGCATTCTTGAGGGAATAAAATGAGAAGTTTTAGCAATATAATACACGTTTCAAATGAGGACATATAATTTAGATTTTAAGCATACAAGGACGATTTATACCCACAAAGACGCACCACGCGCGCGCACCCTCATACACGCACTCGCAAACTCATACACGCCCACATAGACACAGATACACACACACTTTTAAATCCTCAATTTAATATTCCACAGGCTTAGTTTTTTTAGAGTTTGTAAAGGTTGTTAAGTTTAATAAGGTACAGAGGAAATGGAACATATGCACTCAGTACAAAAGTGGGCTTTGCTGAATGTGCCGTAGTGTTTCACTAATGCAGCTATTATCAAACACATTTATTAATTATAATTTTGTTTGCTGATAATAAGCTCCAAATATGAGATATCATTTATTATTACTCTGAGGTGAAATAATAGACACGGTATTTTTTTTACATTTGCATGAAATACAACAACATGACATAATAATTATTCCCAAACCGATATATATTTGATGTTGATTTGAGACTTTAAAAATAACAAAGACTTATAAGAAACCCTATACCACCCCGACTTCATCTAGCCAACGAAGTATAGTAGGCCAAAACCTCCTTCCTAAAGACAGGAGCAATGAACTGTGAAGAGACGTAGATGAAATGTGATGTGAATTTATTTTTAACATCTATTTATCTTATTGTTACCATTTACTTAGCAAACATCGTCATCAACATAGAAAATTTTCTGAGTTTATCAGGATTTTGTTTGGAGTAAATTTTTTTATAGGGCCAAATGTAATGAAATTTGGAATTTTTATTCGTTGAAAATGGTTATGGTAAATGTACAGCCTTTTAGTTTTATTAAGTAGTTCCTTCGAATGGTAATAAATAATGCTTTAGTAAATTTATTTATGTAGTCATTTATTATCGAAATGGGATAACGACTAGCCCATAAATAAGTCATACTTATAGGTTTGTTATGGGAATAACTGCTATAAATAAATAAAAATAGCCTTTATTTCCTGTAACCTGCTTTACACTTTCTTTTTTTAAATTAATAATTAATTAAATGATATCTGATCAAGTAGCATTATCGGCAAACAGGTCAGGTTGTCTTCTGACATAGACCTCCTCTAATTCACTCCACTTGTTTCGGTCTAGCGCAGTTCTTCTCCATCCATTTGGCAGATCGTCTTCCCATCTTTTTACCGGTCTTCCTAGAGGAATGTCATTATATAGCCAGGTATAGAAAGGGACATCATGTCCCAGGTATAGAAAGGGACATAGATGTCCCTTTCTATACCTGGGATACCATTCCGTAACTTTTCTAGTCTATTTCTCTGCTTGCGATCTCCACATGTGTCCTGTCCATTTCCATTTCAGTGACCTTGTTTTTATTCCTATATCAGCCACCTTGGTTATTTCTCTGATTTTTGTAGCTTTCTATTTATCCTTTAGTCGTAGATCCACACACTCACATTTGACACACTCTTAATTTTTTCTCAATCTTTTGTGCCAGGTCTGGCAACCGTAGGTGAGGCACGGAAGGATACAAGTATTATACAATTTTTTTTTTCGCAGACAAGTATGACTTTATTTTTCATAACCTTTTTAAGAGACCAATATCTTTGCCAACTATTATTCTTCTGTCTACTTCTTTGTTAGATAGGTCCTTTACCGATATAATTTGTCCCAGATATATGTACTTGTTGACATTCTCGATCTCTTTTTGTCCCACTTCTATCTTAACCTTAGCTTTGTTCGTCATCACTTTAGTCTTACTTGTATTCAATGATAATCCTGCTTTTTGACTTTCTGATGACAGCTGTTGCAACATGTTTTGTAGTGTTGTTGGATCTCTTGCAAATAAAATGGGATCGTCTGCAAATATAAGGTGATGTAGTTTTTCTCAATTAATATTGATTCCAAGCTCGTCCCAGTTAGGTTGTCTAAATATATTTTCTAATACAGCATTAAAAATTTTTGGTGACAATAGATCCCCTTGTCTAACGCCTCTTTGAATTTCAAATTCATCTCCTAACCGTTCTAATGGTATTTTTGCTGTGCTTTTCTCGTATATTTGTTTGATGATTCTACAATATTTCCCTTGTACGCCCTGGTTTTCCAGTGACTGCCATGTGTAATTTTGATTCAAAGAATCAAATGCTTGATTGTAATCCACAAATGATAAATAGTATGGTTGATTATATTCGTTACATTTTTGAATTACTTGTTTAACAACATGTATGTGGTCAATTGTTGAGAAATCAGAACGGAATCCAGCTCGTTCCTTAGGCTGATTACTATCAAGCTCTTTAGTTAACCGTAGCAATAAAATCGTCGAAAAAACTTTGTACAAGTTGGTCATCATACTAATGGGTCTATAATTATTCATGTTGTTTCTATCCCCTTTTTTATGCAATAATAATATTGTAGACGATATCCATTGAGACAGTAGCTGTTTTGAAGCCAGGATTTCATTGCAAATATTTGTAAATAGTTCTTATATTTGTTCCATGGTATGTTTGAGTAATTCATTTGATGTTTTATCGTCTCCGGGTGCTTTTCCTGCTTTCTGTGTCTGAATAGCTTTTCTTATTTCGCTTTTATATAACTGCTATACATATTAAGGTAGTCGATAAATACTATTATTTTAAATGATGTTTAGTTTCAGTGTAACACTGAAAAAAGTATGGATTTTAATTTATAACAGCAACAATTAACCTCTTGACATAGTCACACGACTAGCTTCTGCTCGCGGCGGATCTACGAACAAAATTTCCAAATTCCATTACATTTATCTATAAATCATTACCAACCATGGAAAGTACTTCATAGGAAATGCCATCTAACAGAATAATATGTATACTTTAAAGAAAATTAGTTATACCCAAAAGTATAAATATTTATCCATAATGTTTCAACATTATAGAACTTAATGGATGAACGTTTTAAAAGAATATTAACCCCCACGACATACAAAACTTTAAAAACCGAGATAAGGTTTCCTTTTTATGAAGAAAAATATGGGCAAGCATCATTAGCTAGACAAAAGGTTACTTGCTCGGTATATTGTAAATTTTCTACAAATATGTAGAAAATTTACAATATCTTTAATACCAAGAACTTTGTTAGTAATAATGTGATGCTTAAAAAAATTCTGATCAGAATGTATTAGACTGGCGCTGTACCGCATCAAGCTGAATAAAACAGCAATATTATTTTATGTCGACATACAACAGTGTAGTGAATTTTTTTGCATGAACAATAAGGCGCCAACTTTTCTAGGTAGTAGAGCCACGCTATGATTCAGCAGCATCTTAATAGGCCGCCATAGTGTGGCTCACCATACTGCATTGTTGCAATGTCTGCATTCGAAATAATTATGGTGACAACAGCTCTTGAATTGTGCAAATGCTTTCCATCAGGCGGAGTACAGTGCTTTTGATAATCTCATTCATGAAAAAAATCTAAACACAAAATATGTAATGACCCGCGACTGGCTTTTCCATACAACATTAATGAGTTCACACAGAATGCGTGAATAACACAAATCGATTCACATAATATTAACGTATTATTTCAGAGCTTATATATCATCACAATTATTACAATACTGTTTAAACTTGCGACAAAATCCGTTTAAATTCAAAACACGGTTTGCTCGATCGAAATTGCAATCTCTTAAACGCGCCACAAGTTTCATTATTTCAAAGTTATCGAAGCGACGGTAAAGTTGGGAATACGATCAGGGTTTGTTAGTTACATGCAACTTTTAATAAACAAGTGGGTAAGTCATTAAAGGAAACGGATATCTTTTAAAGGTTTTTTAATTAAAAGCACATACTTGAATTATATGCAATTACATAGGTGTGCACGTAAAATTTTAATGATCTAAACTTTTGTTTCTAAGAAGTTGATAGCTTTCAAGCCAGCTCTCAGAAAGAGGTTTTATTTACATTACAATTTCACTTCTGCTGGTGGTAGTTCTTTCAACTTAAAGTTCTTACATAATTCATTAAGAAACTCATATAAAGGAATCCTAAGACTATTCTAAAAATTATGAAGATTTTAGGCGTTATAAAAAAACAGCCTTATGTATTTATTATTTATTTTTTTATATTTATGCTGCCAAAATGACTCTGCCCTGCCTGATGGAAAGCATGAGCAGAATCCAAGAGTGGTGGTCACCATCCTCAATGCGAAAAAGAACAATGCAGTATGGTGACCCACACTATGGCGGCCTGGGGGGAAAGGGGATGGTGAGGGGGATAGGGGGCGTTGGATTGGGGTATGGGCCTCCGGTATCCTCACTCACTCGATGAAACACAGCGTAAGCGCTGTTTCACACCGGTTTTCTGTGAGGCCGTGGTATCACTCCGGTCGAGCCGGCCCATTCATGCCGAAGCGTGGCTCTCCCACGGTATAAAGCTAGTATACAGTAGCTGTAGCTATACAGAGACATTATTAACACAAAGAAATAAACAAATTTGCATATCATTATACCGCGTTTCTAAAGAATTTATACGTGATCTTTGTAAATGTGCCGCGAATCTTTTAAAAGAAAAAGTCACAATGTCTGACAATAATTTTGTGAATCCAAAACCTCCATATTTTACCACGGTCACTGAATCGAAATGAAAATATAACCTTAGCAATAAGAGAATAACAATGAAACGAATTTAGATTATCTAGACAGTATGAGTCTCTGGATAATCTAGATACTTCTTTTGAGTCTTGAGGTACTAAGACATTCTTATTGAGTCTAAAACAATAAATCAGGTAGTGCGCCACGGTGATTTCAGCACGAACGGGCCGGCTCGACCGGGGTGGTACTACCCTTGCACAGAAGATCAACGTAAAATGACAGCGCTCATGCTGTCGTCTTTCGTTAGTTTTTTTTATGGAATAGGGGTCAAACGAGCAGACGTATCGCCTGATGGTAAGCTATCACCGCCGCCCATGGACACCCGTAGCACCAGAGGCGTGACGTCACGCACTTATGACACTAGAGGCGTCACAAGTGCGTTGCCGGCCTTGGGGGATGGGGAGGGGGATGGGGAGGGGGATGAGGGGAAGGGTTGGATTATGGTCCTCCGGTATCCTCACTCACTCGGTGAAACACAGCGCAGGCGCCGTTTCACTCTGGTTTTTTGTGAGGCCGTGGTATCACTCCGGTCGAGCCGACCCATGCATGCCGAAGCTTGGCTCTCCCACGTGTGCGTGAGTGATTGAAACAAACCCCTCGCCCCATTCCCCAAAGGCTGAAAACGAACTTGTGACGCGATTTCTGGTGTAGAGCGTCCATGGGCGGTGGTAATTGCTTACCTTGAAACAACGAAAATCCACTTTCTAATAACAGTAATTTTCAAGAAAGTGTCAATGTTCCTCGGAGCCAGCACCGGACATGGAATTCTATTTTAAAGTTTCCGGAATAAGGGAAGAAAAGTAGCAAAAAAGGTTGACGTGATTTTTGTTATACGCCACTTTTCAACGTACCTTAAGTTGTTCAAAAGATATTTCAAAAGTTTTTGGGTTTTCACCATCACGATTGTGGTTAGGTTAAACTTTGCATCTAAAGAATTATTATATAGAACCTTTTTGATTACATCTTTCCAAGATAAAATAGCCTACCTTGATACTGTTTATATTGTTTGTTAAAGTAAAAATATCTCGTGAGGGAAAAGTTTCTACAAAAAATACTAGGAATTCAATAGATACAGTATTACAGTAAATTCCTTTTCAACAACGCGAGTTAGCTAACTCAATTTAAGGCCGATTACGGTGAACGCCTTAAAAACCTTGTGTTGTATTTCTGCTAGAGTTATTAATAAAAAAATATTGAATTTTTATGATTTTTTTGAAATATAAAAATAATATTTATATCAATATTTCGTACACTATTTGGAATTTCAATTTTCTTTAAGTTTATGGAATAACTTAAGTTTCTAGTCTGTGGATTTCTTTTGTTGTCTTAAATGCTATTTCAAAGATATTTCTTTCCAGATAATTATTGTACGATGGATAATCTCAGATCAATTTACTTGTATTTTAGTTTTATTATGGGTTAAAGGGGCGAGTAAACAGTTCCAAATGGACGCTCATAGGAAAGGTTTAGGCTGCGACAAAATTCTACTTATCGTTTGCATTTACTAGAGTCACTTAGACAGTCTCTAAAAAAAGGAAACCCTCACTCGATGAAAAGCCACCAAATAATTGTATCACACAAATTTTTTATGAGGCCGTGATATCATTCCAAGTTCATTCGAAATAATCGTCAATCAGTCCATAGTTTTAAGGAAATCAGAAAGGCCACCTAAATATATATACCTCGTAAACAGTTTGCGATGCATTTGTTCTCAAAAATTCTGTACTCCAGTCCGTGGCATTTTGTAGTTCCGTTCCATACCATACAGACAGACATAGCTACAAAACATTAATTAAGTTTATAGAAAAAAGGAGAAAAAAAACATTCACTCAAACCTCATCGTTGCTATTAAACACGGACAATGTGCATTTACAAGGATTTACACAGCAAAATCACTTGGTCTGCTAATGAAATGGAACAGATTTGTATTTCTATTAATTTATTGTCTTTCAATGTTAGTGATGTCAAAATGTTTCGATGTACAATAATTTAATACAAAATTGTGGCTCGAAACATTGTAAATTCTACAAATTAGGTTTCCAGTATGTACACCCTCAAAATTGGAAACAAAAAAAGGTATGGCAGGTAATAATAGCAAGCCACCCTTTCAGTCATCATCATCAACAACCCGTAATGTCCCACTGCTGGGCTCGGGTCTCCTCTCAGGAGAGGGTTAAGGCCATACGTTGGCCACGGCCACTTGGCCAGCGTGGGGACGCTGGCCAAGTGCGGGTGCAACTGGGCGATGAGCGCCTCAAGCCCTTTCAGTCACCGTGTTAGTAAAAAACAAAATAATTTAATCTTTCTATTTTAATCCTCATGTATATATTATTTTACTTAAATAATTCCACAAGCAATAATTTTTAAAAGGCACAAGATATACCAACAGTGAATCTCTCACATCAGGACGATGACATAAATCTCGAGTTTTGTTCGACTCATTAACATAATGTGTTAATATAATACTCGCCTATGTCAATACTCAATACAATTTTAATACTCTTTTTGTTATGAATGGATCCACTTCAGTGAAAATACTTTTCAAAAATATGTGTAATTTCATATCCTAAGGCGCATTAAATGGAAGGATGAAACCTGTTATGTTACTTATTGTTTTATTCGATTTTATTATTACGACAAAAATTGTAAAAAAATATATTTTGGTATATGTACCATGTATACATACATAAGTATTTAATAAAAAGCTTTTATCCTATTATTACAAACAGACACTTCAATTTTATTTTATTGTATAGACATTACGCAACAAATAAAAACTACAGATCAATATCTCACAAATCGATTAATACATAACGATAATCGTATTAAAAGCAGTTGATTTAATTACTAAGATTTTATGAACAGAAAGTTGTTTAAAGCTGTCTTATTGACGTTTTCAATAACCAGTATTAACGAGAGATAAATTATTGAAAAGGATTTGAATTTATCTAAAAATGAGTTCTTTTTTGACGACTAAAACTTCTTAAAAAAGGTTTGACATTTCATGCAAATGTTTAGTTATATTACCAGTTAAAAAGGGACTTATCCAAAATCAATATGTTTCCCTGGTAAATACACTTAAGTGCACTTTAGTGCCAAATTCAGAAGTGCAACATCAAACATCAATGTTTGAGGCTCTCAGTGAACCGCAGCTATACTGAACTTATTCTGTGACGCCTGAAAATGTTTTGTAGAAAGTTAGTACCATATTTTAGCCTTTAAGTAAATATTCGTAAATTGAATATTTTGAAATTGATCATGAATTGAAATGAAATTATCACTATGAAATTATCACTGTGTATATCCTATCATATGTGAATAATTTATTTTAATAATAACTTTACGAATTTTACATATGACTGTTTGATCCCAAACTAGACAATGATTTTACTACGATAGCCATACTGCTATTTAATATACTTATATATATTTTTGAATACATATAATTAGATAGATATTACATTCTACATACACTATACACATGGGTGGGAGTCGAAACTTCTCTCTTTCTTGTCTTTTCATCTCTTTGTAATGACATCATTTGAGATGTATAACATATGTATGGATACTATTTACTGCCAGGTACACCAGGCTGTAACCGCATACAGTTGCCCACTGAATTTCACGAAATTAATATTGCAAGGTGCATTGTTTAGCAATATTTATTAGCTAAGCAACGTGACGATAAATAGATACTATTATTATAAATTTTATTTGAAAGATACTCTGCATATCTATCTGTTACGCATTCATGGCTAAACTGCTGCACAGATTTTAATGAAAATTTGCATGGAGATAATTTGATTCTTAAGGAAGGATATTGGTTACTATTTACCTCGATAACCGACTTACACGCAGTTGAAGCTGCGGGCAAAAGCTACTCTCATATAATGGTATGAGATAATTTTGACATTCAAAACTAAGATGGCGTAAAAACGACATCTGTATAAGAAAGACATGATAAATGTCGCCTTCTCATAAATTTAAATCGCACCAACGCGCTTCCAACTTATTCTGTTTTATTCAAATCTCATTCTTGAAATAGGATTGCAAATCAAATTGAACTAAGCCCATCTCTATTGTGACCTCATTTATTATTCATTACAGAAAATAAAATTATACGCCATGTCATTTCATTAGAGGATTAACATAGAGGATAACAGCGCATTTGCGGCCACTGTTACGTTTTCTCTTCAATTTACTTCACTTTAATACGAACGTGTGGTTTTACATGTATTGATTTTTTGACAAACAACTAGCTTCGTATGCCTTTGCTCGCTATAACGTAGATTTGGTATTTACATTAACATGTGGAAATGTAATGATATATCTATTATTATTCAATTGATAACCAAGATAGATGACGCTCTTCTGGATCAACCGTATAATGCCATAGGCACCTACTTCCGCTTCTGACAATTAGTTTAGAGGTAGTCTTTTTTTCTATGGAACATACCTGCAAATTCAAATTAGTAGGTATATGTTTTATGTCTAATTTGCACCTAGACACAGCACAGAAGAATGATTCTTCAATAGTCAATCGAATCATCGGTTAGTGGTATGGCAGTCAGGATCACATACCGCTAGGCCAGAGTAGCAGAGTAGTAACTTACACTGACTGACTGACAAATTAGTTTCAAGATGTGAAACTTATAATATTAATACCTCATACTTTTATATGTCAAGAAAGTGGAAATTTTAACCCTAAGAGGTAAGAATAAGGGATAAACGATTGTATGAAACTTCGTCATTTTCAAAGCTCAAAGCATGGATAAGAAATGTTTACGTGAAAAAAGCCGCGGGTATAGCTAATGTAAATATATTTATCTTTGACAAGCCCAAAACGATTACAGCTATTTTATAATAAATAAAAAAATAAATATTTTCCGACATTAACTCACAACGCCATCTAGTCCCAAACTAAGCAGAGCTTGTATTAGGGGTACTAAACAACTGATATAAATACATATATACTTTTTTTTGTAAATGCATACATATCATACATAGAAAAAACCCAAACTCCGAAATAAACATTTGTAGATCATACAAACATTTGATCCGACCCGGGAATCTAACCCGAGCCCTCAAGAACAGCAGTCGCATACGCTACCGCTGCGCCACCGAGGCAGTCAAATAGACATAATAGACTACATTGTGATGCAAACGTATGCGGCTAAGACACAAGCAGTAGAGCATCATATCTATAAGCAATACATTAATACAACCTAGTGTGTGGCAGACTTAAATCCCTTACTTAGTAACTTCGCAGATAAATTTTGAAGTGTCAAAACAGCTTTGTACACGATAATAAATGAATTTACTTGGTTCATGGGTTATAAGGTAAGATTAAATACAATTGATATATTGATATATGGGGTATGAAGGATATTTCTATTTAAATTTGAAACAGTAATTTGTATATGATAACATCGAAATAAAATTCAACGTAAGTAGGTACATAAGTTTGTTTTTTGTTATGCCAAAGTGACTTTACTCTGCCTAATGGAAAGTTTGAGCAGAATCCAGGAGTGGTAGTCACCATATTCATTACGCATGCAACTATCTAACATGGCGATCCATACTATAGGTGCTTATTGAGGAGCTTCTGCATCATTTTCTGGTTTAGTCATTCTCATTCTCAACAATCAATCAAACATCTAGATACCAGTGCGGTCACACTGGTATCTAGATGTTTGATTAACACTAGTCAGTGATAGTAATTTCGTATAATTAGCCGCGTTATATGAGTGATGTACGTATATGAGTAGATGAAGCAAGTGATAGACGTATATGAGCTTGACTTCTATACACCAGGTATCGTGTACCACGTGAACCTTTCCGATATAAACAGTCAATAAGCTACCTTCAGTAACTATAATAACCTAAAATTATAAGGTAAACCTTTTATTACATTCCACTAGTACTCTTAAGTTTACATCTAAAATATTATTATTTATACATGTAATAGTTAGTTATGAGATTGACATCAAGCTTGTTTAGTGTTAATAGCACGTTTAATACTCCCACATTAAATTTGTTTTTGTGGGTTTAAAATATGCTAATAAACATTTATATTATACTAGCTCACTTACATAACTTCATCTGAATCTAACGAGTAGCTAATGAACAGCTGCTAATAAACAAACACTTCAGTCTTATAAAATAAACATGCTTTTACCCGCGGTTTCACCGTCGTGTATGTCATTAATCGCGAGCAAAAGTAGCTTATGTCCTTCTCCAAGGGCCAATCTAGCTATACACCGGTTATGTTCAAATTGGTTCAGCAGGTCAGCCGTGAAATCTAAGTCGTACTTTGAAAATCAACCAGAAACCTCTTGATCGGCAATCGCACACGTTAACTGCTAGACCAATAGCTGCCCCATATTTGATAAATTATTACACTTACGACATTTTCCCGTCTCTTGTTGAATGAGTAAACTAGTACCAAGTTTTAAATGAATTGTTTACAGTTGCAGAAAAGGTTTGCTGGTGTAATGTAATAGCAGAATTACGGAATGGAAAGTGTTTTAAACGCTTACTTCCAATCTGCAATGCAATTAGTTTTATTTCTCTGTAGCATAGTGTTTGAACTGCATTCTTGTTTGGAATGTACGAACATCATAAGTGTTAAAAATCTTATTTTATATTGCCCTAAATATCATTATTGATTTTCCTTTATGAATAACGAGTTTTTATCGGATATTACGGTAAAAGTATTTTATTAACTAGGTTCAAGTCCAAGTTTTGCGTGAAAGAGTAACAAACACCCCAGACATCGTCACCAAGTTTCGGATTTGTACTATTAAATAGGTGGATCTGAATCTGGCATTAAATAATATTAATAATAAATTTACATATCTCACACACAGCAGTTTAGCACTAAGCAGAGAGAAGAGCCTGTTCTATTTACCTAACCAATATCTGAATAAATATATTCAGACATTAATAATATATACACATCCTTTATAGATAAATTACACGCCAACAGAAGAAATGATCGTTCTTTTCACACAATTATTTGTCAGTGAATATCGAACTTTTGACTTTCAGGTTAGCAGTCAGGATCACTGTTCGTCAAAAAATTAACGATGGCGTATTCAAAAACAATGTAAAAACCGTATGGCCTTAACCATCTCCTAAGAGGCGACCCAAGCCCAGTAGTGGGACCTTATGGGTTTTTGATTGATTGATTGATAACAACAATTCTTTCTTCGGTACAATACAAATTTGAAAAAAAAAGGTGGTGAAACTTTCTAATTTGAATGTTTTGACTTTGACGCATGGCTTAATTCATAAGTTCTTTCCATTCTAATACGCCAAGTATTTGTTAAAGTAATTTGTTAAAATAATCAAGTTAAATATAATTTATTAACAAAATAAAAGAACATGATTGACATAATTATATAATACCATTTTACCAATTCAACCTATTTAATTTTGCTGCTGACTTTGCAGACTATTGGGATTTGTATTGATAATAAATATTTCGAACACTGAATGCCTTCTAGTACCAAACTAAGTAGAGCACAAGCTCTATAATACAATACAATTCTACAATACTTTACAAAACAATATAATACAAATTTTGAGTACTAGACAACTGATATAAATACACTATTTTGAAAATACATACATATTAAACATAGGAAACACCAAAACTCCGAAACAAATATTTGCAGATCATTCTAACATTTGCTCCGACCGGGGAATCAAACCTCATGAATAGCAGTGGCGTACGTTAACGCTTCGCCGATAATGTAGTCAAGTCAGTCAGATTGTGATTGGAGTATTACTTGTTTTACTTTTATTTGACTTTTTAAGAAGGGGATGGGTTCGTTATATTCTTTACTTTAGAACTAATTAATTTATGAACAATTTCGAAATATTCGTTATAATTTTATGGAACGCAGTCTATCACAATTCATCTTATTTAGGAATATAAAGTCAGTGGTACTCTTTTATAAATTGAATACATTGGTGAATCAGACTGAAATAAACATTAATTGATTCAAAATTTTCTACATATATACATATTTTCCTACCTATTACTTGAATTTATTGGCAGGAGAAACGTTAAAAGTTAATCGACATGAATATATTCAATCTCTAAAAGAAGCCCTAAAGCCACGTTCTTTATTTTTTTGTTAAATATGTTACAATGAAAGTAAAATGAACTCAACCGAATGAAAGAAATATCTCGTTTGAATTACTGACGGTTGGACTGTGGTTGGACCTGCTTCGAATGTTATTAGCTCCTGGGACGTTGTACAACACTAGCTAAATTATTACTATGTCACATGCAGCTGGCCTTAAAAATGTTCCAATTTAGAACAGACTTCATTTTTCAAATAACTTTTTTGAAATTATATAGTTAAAGGGAATGAAATACCTACTTCAATGTGTGAATAAAAAAATTCAATGTCTGAACGAAAAATAAATTAACTCATTTTCTAACTGTTTTACGTTAGATTCTCATAGTTGACTATCTTAGGCTAGATTCAATTTAGCTAATTATTTTAAATGCATATAAAATGATATGTTAAAATTTATTTATTTTAAATTGATAACATTTTAATGTTCATTACATAACTATATGTTTAATGATGTCCATTTCATGATCAGTCACTTAGGTATACATGTGAATATATAGGTAGAAAATAATATAACAGTCATTACAGTCAAGAATATTGCATCATATAATTTTAATAAATTGACATAAATATCATCAAAAGTATCCTTTTGATGATATTAAAGTCAATTTTATAATGACATTTTTTTTCATAATTTTATATTATTTAATATTATTTAATTAACAGTAAATAATTTAACATCAAGTGCAACATTTAATTTAGTAATATAATAAAATATTTCGGACAGACTGCGCCATCTAGTCCCAAGGTACAAGTACCTTATTAAGTATTTTCCAAGACAAATGACATAAATACATACATATTAAACATAGAAAACACCCATACTCCAAAACAATTACTTACAGATCATACAACGTTTTGGTCTAACTCGAGAATCGAACCCGGGAACTCAAGCAAAGCACCGCATACGCTACTACTGCGCCGCAGAGGCAGTCCGATATAGTCGTGTAGTAGACAACAATTCAACCATTCATTCATCTACTTAAGAGCTAAGCTCTTGTCAATGCAGCATAATCCAGCTCTCCTTATCAAGATTTTATTCCTTGACCTCCGCAACATACGTCGTAATCGCAACTTTTTCCTTAATAGGGTCGATGTAACTATATCGCGGTATTGACTAAAAAAAGCGTATGACAAAGTTAACTGGAAGAAATTGTCCTTAGGGACTTAGGCATAGATTTCAAAGACAGACAATTTTATTTTCAAAATAAATGTATTTTAAGATGCAATGAAACAACAAAAGCCAAAATATTGCAAGAAGTCAAAAAAGTCTGATCACTGTCACCATTTTTCTCCTATCCTATTCTACTTGTTAATCGAAGAAGCAAAACCAAAACTTTCTGAATTAGCGCAAAGAGGGGTAAAAATTAACGACTAAAGAGTTCGAAAGGAATAACGACAACTGCCTTTTGAGATAGTATTATTTTAAGTTGTATAGTGTTATAAGTAACGATTCCAACCTCATATATTATTTACCTTATAATTTAATAATCAAGTAAATGGTTGGTTCATATTAAATAATATTAATATCTTGGCGCCTTCCGCTTGTCAGCTTCCGGCGCTACTTAGAACTATTGTTAATGCCGTCTGTACTCTTTTTATGCAATGGTAGTTGCGGTGTAATGAATCTTTAATGTTACACAATCCTGTGTTATCAAATAATAACTGTATGTTGATAATCATTAGAATAATTATGATAAACAATGTGATCGATTATATATATATATGGTATGATCATATTCGTATTATTTATGAATATGAACGATAATGACAGATGATATAAATGACGCCGGTTCAAGTAATGGGAGGACATTCATATTCAGGCTGTTCTGCTTGGTGTGCATTGGAGAATATTATAAGTTTGTGCTAATAAAATGTGTTGCTGTACAGCCATCTTCACTATGCGGCTTACAGTAGCTAATGTTCATAAAAGAATTACTTCAGTATGTAAAACCTTATTTTAGAAAAATTAAGGTAGTTTTTTTTTTAATATTTCCAAGAAAACCGAATTCTTCTTAGTATCATATTCATAAATATAAATGAATTTTTTGAAATACGAAGCAGACGACGTTATATTGTATTTGTGAGAATTTCGTTCACTTGTTGCCGAGATAAACTCGCCCTGCCTAAATTTATTTAATTTTGTTAAAAAATGATATATTTAAGAAATATTATAATTTTAGGTGTGGGTACTTTAATTTTTGGTTCCTTCTTTAAATAAAATTAACTGCAGACTTCTGATTGAGATTAGTTATAAATAATAACGAGAAAATTATATACGATACAATCATTGTGATTCGATATATTCTTGGCAATTCAGACTGTAACGAAAATATGACGAGACCTGCCTTTAGTTTAACAGGTCAATGCTTGACCTGACCTCACTGATCGGACTATGTTAAAGTCTGAGAGACCACTTTGCTATCCTCCCTTAGGCAAGGGACATCCATGAGAATCTTTCACTTCGTTAACAAAAAACCTGGAAAGAAACTGACCTAAGCACATTAGTTCACGTGCTCTATACTGTTGTATAGTATTTTTGTATTTAGGTAAAGCTACGATTTTAACAATAATGTAACGCTTTCATCTCAAAAAATAAAATTTATAAATTACAATGTTGAATTTAAAAGTATTTGTCTCAAGTATTAAATCAGCAACTATGTAGTCTCCACTTAAAACTAAGATTTTGGTCACATAGGATTTCGTTCGGTTCAAAATTTTTAGTCGAATATTTGTCTTCTAAAGATCTATCTATCTTTATCCTCCTGTATTAGTATAATTAATTTACTTAAATACAATAATGAAACGTGTACACGTATTGTTTCTTACTCTCATTTACTATTATGGTCCTTAGAAAAAACGGTTGTTAAGAAATTCTTTCGTTTAAGTTTACCTGATCCTAGAATTTACCTTTGTCTGATTCTTAGGTGGGTTTTATATCGGTATAATAGTTGTCAATAACCATCAGAAGTCCGTCTGCTCATTTGCCCTGGTATACCAATTTTTTTTATGCATTTAGGCGTTACCTTTCTTTAATTTGAAAGATTTTTCGACCAATTTACATTGGCTTTTGTACTATAATCTGTCAAGATACTAAATATTTATTTTACAAGTTATTATGGACTAGTTTATGCCCGCGGCTCCGCTCGCATATATGTCGGTTATCGTGGCAAATAGTAGTCTACGTGTTATTCTGATGTATCAGCTATATTACTGTAAAGTTTCATCCAAATCCGTTGAGTAGTTTTTACGTGAAAGAGTAACAAATATCCATCCATACAAACTTTCGCGTTTATAATGTGGAGGAGCGGGTCACATGTCCCTCCAACACAAAGGGAGGATAGTTATTCGACGTATCTTCGGTTGATGTCGCTATAACGTGTTTCTGTTGTTGCATTGTATGTGGAAGTCGCCACAATAATATTAGTAGGATATTTAAAACCAAACGAGACTTTATTTATCATTTTGATTACATTGCTAGTATTATCCATTAAACTATTGCGTCCACCAACAAGATTTATTTCAATGTTCTAATGAAACTAGTTTTAGTTCGAATTCGAACAATAGTCTGTGTATAGATTATATTATTTTGTGTCATTGGTGACCAGCCTTTACCAACCAGAGTTCCTGCCCTATTTTTAACCAAAGCAATACACGTTGTCCTACATCGCTAGCGACAATGGTCTCTCTTTAGAAAGAAGGTTATTGTCCACTACAGCGTGTTGACCAGACTGGTTGCCAGGGTTTATTTCATGATATCCTTCTCTTTTCAGTGTTGTTATCCTATATAATTATGCCCACGGGATAAATACGGTGATAAGGAGTGAAAACAAATTCGTGATTTACAAATCCAAAGGAACGGTGATAAATTTATATAGATATTATGATGTGTATATGTTTACTTTGTCTTGTTTTTTTTAACAGATTTCCAGCTGTTATTGAGTTACTTAATTAATAATAAAAATGCCTCATTTTTTATGTACTTTTAATTCAAAATGTTCTTTTGCTGACACAATACACAAAGATTCCATTCCATTCCATTCCATGGTAAGAAATCCTGCTGAACCCCAAAAGTAGTTGGTTGTACTAGAAATTTTATAATTTTAATAATAAAATATAGCCAAGGAGTACGAACACAGAAAAAATATATGAAATATATAAAAAATACTGGAAACAATTATAATATACGACTATCGAGGAATGTTAGTGAAACGCTCCTGAACATGAATGGACGGTAGCAGATACTAATGATGTCCTTGAAGGTGGGTTCCATGGACCAAGGTTCATTAGAACCTACAGTACTTCTGGACTAATATCTTCCTTCAAAATAATGCTTTGTTCTGTTACAGCTGCCTCTTCAGACAGTATAATTTTAAGTTGTATAGCTAATGTTTATGAAAGAATATACAAAATAAATAGTGTAACCAACACTTTTCTTATACTGAGATTTAGGTGCGGTCAATGCAAAATGTTAACTTCTTCCATTCCACTCGATTATGTATCATTCTACTATTTACCTACTTTTTTACTTTCATTGCCTTTTCAAAAACCCAATATTTTTTGTATAAAACAAAGTAAGTGATCAGTGGTAATACACATAATTGATTCTTATTCTAAATTAATTGATAAAATGTAATGCGAAAAAACACGAGAAATACAAATGATAAGCAAAACTTGGTATGAATAATCAACGTAGAGGATGTTTGAAAATACTTTATGTATGTTTAGAGAATCCGGTCAAAATGTACTAAAGGAATCTGAAATGCTGTGGTTACAAACATTATATGCGGACTAAAGAGCTGGATTTCACTGTGTTACGTGTAATACAGTTATACAACTTCCAAGTATTTGATTATTTTATTTTTAAAACTCAAAATGAAAATGTGAGTATATGTCTTTATTGATATCTTTCTTTGATACTTAGTATTTTTCTTTCTATAGTGAAAAAATTCAATTGTAACAACAAAGAGAAAGGTCTCAAACTTTAACCTCCTGTTAGTTAGTTTTAGACACTTTTTATGACGGTATGTGTACTGACAACGTCTTATTCTAATAATATTAGGGGTTAAAGTATGAAATAACCATATTTTAGTAAAACTTAAAAACTCGTTTTTTTCTACAATGTAACATATTAATTTCATCAAAAAATTTACCCTCATTTTTATTAATTGTTGCTATCTTATTGGGGGTTCATTTATACCTTTGCAACAAAGCCCCAACGATGACCATTGCATCATGGGTTTGGACAAGGAGACATTATTTTTCTGAAGCTGGTTACCACTGCATTGGAAAATGTCTTCAAAACACTCGATTGGAACTGACGGGGAATCAATATTAACAATCAAAACTCACTCTTGCGATTCGCAGGCAACATTGTGTTCCAGACGGAGTCTCT
The DNA here is from genome assembly GCA_003709505.1 of Hyphantria cunea. NCBI lineage: Eukaryota > Metazoa > Arthropoda > Insecta > Lepidoptera > Erebidae > Hyphantria > Hyphantria cunea. The sequence continues at coordinate 622,235 of PKRV01000547.1, read as the reverse complement.
GCATGATCTAGAAGTAATACTCAATAGTATGGACGAATCTTTGAAACGTGTGGGATGAATATTGACGAGACTAAAATCATTCATGTATCTCTGACTCTTATTACCATAAATGGCGTTATCATCGAGGTTGTTCAAGAATACGTCTATCTTAGCCTAACTAATTATTAAACTCGACCGACACACCGACAACTTCGATCGGGAGACCGATGGACAAATTCGTCAGGTGGAGCTGACACGTGGACACTTACTGTTGAACTGATCCACAAACTTAAAATCACTCAGCGTATGATGAAGCGTGTGATGCCGGGTGTTTCTCTAGTGGATAGAATTCGTAACAAGAAAATTTGATAGAGAAGTACAGTAACCGATATCTCACGAAGAATTAGCACGCTGAAGTAGGTACACTGTAACGTAGCGTTGTATAAGTAACCAAAAAGGGGGAGGGCGGTCTTCATGGCGTTCGCGCCGCTAAATTTTGGTCGGCTCTCCATACGCCGAATAATCTGCTAGCGTGTCGAGGCGCTCAGGACTTAACTCCTTGCGGACCAGACACAGGTGGCCTCAGTAGCATCCTTTTAAAGTGATCACCTACGTCAACCGGTATGAGAGGGTCCCGTGACGCCTCTCGAGCCATTCTTTCATAACGGGTCTTACTGCCGCAATAACGACATTTATACTTTAACCCCTATTATCATGACGACTCTTTCACTACCATACGTTACATACCATACATTACATACATTACCATATATATACTTATTTTTATTGATATTTTTAATTTTGCTGTTAGGTTAGGTAGAAATGACGTTTTCAGATAAACCTTTTATCTGAAAACATCATTTCTGTTGTCGTTATTATTATATGATTGTCAATTGAATATACAATAAAGATAATAAATACTATAAATCCAATATTAACAAGCATGTGATGTAAACTTTATAATATAGGTACCTTTATAAATTGTTTCAGAATTTATGCATTACCTTATATAGCTCTCATATCAATGTTGTTCATCTACATCGCGTGTAATGAAGAAAATACGAAAAAAATACCATTTCCAGGTACATATCCAGATTCAGATCCAGTTACAGATTCAGTTACAGGTACAAGTCTAGTTCCAGAAACAAACACAAACGAAATAAAACCTGCTAATACTAACACAACAGAAGCTAAAAAAATAGAAGAACCAGTAGAGAAAGGACCTGTCCTGCTAGAGTGGGAAGAATCAAATATATCCGTTTTGTATTACCCCGACAATATAACCAAATCCAATCAAAATGATCCATTTTGTGATAGAATTGTTGCAATAACTTTATTCGAAATGCAACCTAATGGTTTTCCTTTTCAAAATATAGCAATAGGCGTATTATTAGATGAAAGTCGGATTTTAACATCCTTTAATCCGTTTAGGGAAATGATAAAAGATAAAAGTGAGATGCAGAAACTCAAGTTTATTTTTATGTCAAGCCGAAAAATTTACCAATCAGGTTCTAAAACTAACGGGTATTATGGAACTTATACCAGAACCATTAGTTGTGCACGTTGTGTTATTCCCATGCAAGATAACGAAATATTGCTTGATCAGTGGCATGATCCAGACCAGAGACACAGTCCCCTTCATGATTTATTGGTTTTCAGAACAGACTCTCCTGTAATATTAGGTGATTTAGGAAACACAACCGTAGGAATAGACGATCAAAACCGCACAACTAATATAGTACAAGCAGGACCAATAATAACGCAATTTGGCACACATAAAACTTATCCTGATAAAGAATTGAAGTTGATTTCTTTAGGTCTGTCAGGTCATGAACCAATGCGTATGTATAAAAGATTAAGATTTGCAATATGCGATTACAGTGATCTTATAGACTGTACATCTTGGCTTCCAAAAACCTGGGGATATTTTATTTGCATGAGAAATAATCGTAAATTTAAAGGATTTGCCTCCAGTGCGATGTTGTTCACTAACGAAACGCTTATTGGCGTCGGCAGTTTTACAATCTGGAGAGGAAAAACTGGTGTGTTAGTGTTTACCGATATAAGACCCTATTCTAGATTAATAAATAACACCTGTACAGAAATCGATGCAGCAGTTCTTTCTAAAGCACATGGGTGAAAGTACGTGCTTTCTAAAGTTGAGTATTTTTTTACTTATTGACAAATACTCTTTTTGGAAAGTCAGTTCGACTAAAATGAACTATATTCGTTACTTAATTCATAAATAAACTTTTGTTAACGAGTAACTTTTGTGTAATTATTTATGTTTAATAATATAGTAAAGTCTATTACAATAAATATGCGTGTATTCTATAGTCCGCATGAAAGGTCCTGACCTGAGGTTATTCTGTATGGCATTTACATATTTTTTAAATTAATCTAGATGCCAATATGCATACAGAAAGGGCTTGTTATATTCCCTCGAGTTTTACATATCTACAGGAAAAATATACACCGTTCAATACCTTTAAGTACGTACGTACTAAACGTATCCCTTACGGTTGTATTTTAACTTTTTTTTGTGTTTATTATACATACATTTAAAATTTACAATACATTTAAAAGTAATAATTAAAATAAATAATTTTGTCTGGCCATAAATACTGTTCTACTAAGGCGCTCATAGCCCAGTTGCATTATATCATTAGAAACAATCACCGAGGGCAAGCAACGACGGCGCGGTCAGTATCTGGATGGGTGACCGCTGGTGGCATGTTACCATGAGCCTCTCCATGATTTGGAGGTCACGTCAAGCAGTCGGTCCCGGTTGTTATCATACGATAACAGTCGTGAAGTATAGTTGGAGGCCTTCGGGCGGCTTAAAAACATTCAACGCCAAGATTTACGTAGCCACAACGTATTCTTGCCAGTCCTCAACCCGCACTTGGCCAGCGTGGGGGCGTATGGCCTTAACCCTCTCCTGAGAGGAGACCCAAGCCCAGCAGTGGGACACTATGGGTTGTTGATTGATTGATTGAAAAAAATAACAAAATATTTCTTTATTTCTTATTTTCGTGGCAATATATTGTAAAATATTTTGTGATATTAAAACGAAGTGGGGTGATAAAAATCACCGAATCGCTGTGATTGCATTACATAAAATAGGTATGGCGCCAAATACATTTTTTTATATCCTCCATACGCATGATATTAGTCAAATGTTTCTGTACCAGGCTATTGACAGGTACAATGAAACCTCCTCTATTTATGATAAAAAAGATCTGGCTGTTCACGTAGTTTTCTTACGAAAAATGTGTTCAAAGCAGTAAGGGAAACAATTCGAATAAAACCTGTCCGAAAGCAAAAGATTTTATTTCGAGAGGTGAAGATGGCACCTAGAACGTTATCGCGTATTTTAAAGGAAGACTTAGGACTTATAGCCTATAAGAGACGTTCTGGTCATTTCATAACTGATAATTTTAAGAAGAATAGGATGGTAAAATCAAAACAATAAACCACAATGCTTAAGCGGTTTTGTTTATTTTTTTTCTTTAGGGAAACAAAATATGCGTATTTGTGCTGAAAGCTCTGTAGAAGCTTCCCAATTAGTAAACAAAGTACAATGTGGGCATTATCCGACTTCAGTGATGTTTCCGTGGGGTGTTAACAATGAAGGAGTGACTGAGCTATATTATTGTAAAAACATCGGCACAAGTGTATCAAGACACCATCTTGAGAAAGTAGTTAAGCCCTTTAACAACACCATGTTCAATAAACAAGAATGGTTCTTTCAGCAAGACTCGGTGCCGGGTCATAAAGTTTGATGCACCCAGTCTTGGTTAGAAACGAACGCTCCGGACTTCATCAAGCAGATGACTGGCCGTCATTTTGTCCTGATTTTAATCCACTGGATTATGACTTATGTTCAGTTAGAGAGTAAGGCTTGCTCTAAACGCCATGATAATTTGGAGCCCCTAAAATAATCCATACGATTGGCAGTGAAGCAGTTTTCCATAGAAAGAAATAACCTCAACGTTTAAAGAACGATATTGCAGGCAATGGAGTGCACTTGGAATGTTTTTTTTTCATAACAATATTAATGGCAAGACTAAGTATATGATACCAGCTGATTCCTGAATTTCATCTGTGCCTCTTCTCAATCATGTTCGGCTCTTGTTTGTCAAACGTGATATTAACTATACTATCTTAGGCATAAAAACGTACATGTAAAGAAAGCATGAACATCGGTGAAATAGTTTCGCTGCTCATCATGATCACGAGAATTAAACACCATAGATTATTATTGTTTTGAGGGAAATAGAAAGAAAAGAGTAGAGATGTAATGTGTTGTGGGTGTAGCCTAAAAATAAAATAAGCTTTAAAAACAATATTCTGACGACGTTAAAAGGGGTCTAAAAACGACGAAACTAGAAAGTAATTCGGATAGAAATCCAAAAATGTAGGGCGATAAAAAAGGTCAAGGTAGAGCCGAATTTGGACCTACTGTATACCTACCAGGACAATGAAGATGTACCTGGCACCATCATATTCATCATTTTATTATAACTAGTAATAATAACCATATAAAGCCAATACAACGAATCTCTTGACGCCTCATTCATTACAATCAATTCAATAATTTATGCGCTACGGTAGAACAGTCCACGAATACTGCTCAAACTATTACGCTTCTTGTTGGTTAGCTGTAGTCGGACCAAGATACAAATACAATAATCTAAAACATATACAGATCATAACAAGTAACGTCGTACACATACACTTATTTCGAGGCTTATTATAGTAACTAGTGATCCCACATAACACAACAAACATTCTCGAAGCGACACGTAATGTAGAAATGTATGCACACATGCATACCATAGTTCATGCTAAAACAATTTCCGTTTTACGAAACCTATTTAACAACAAATTCTATTATCGTGTATAATGTTTATCGCATCCATTTATTAGCTGTAAAATGGTTTAATTTGTTTGCGGTAGACCGGTAAAGCGTTTAACGATCCGAAGCGATTACAATATTGGCTTTACGATGCTCCTGAGATCAGGATGTGATACACGACCTCCTTCTATATATTGAACGTACTGTCGCCCGTAACTCAGGTCGCATGCATTTATACAGGTCTATAAATTTCTAAATAGATAAACAAACAACAACCCATAATGTCCCACTGCTGGGCTCGGGTCTCCTCTCAGGAGAGGGTTAAGGCCATACGTCCCCACGTTGGCCAAGTGCGGATTAGGAACTGGCAAGAATACTTGTGGCTACGTAAATCTTGCCGTTGGATGTTTTTAAGCCACCCGAAGGCCTCCAACTAAGCTTCACGACTGTTACCATATGATAAGAACCGGGACCGACTGCTTAACGTGACCTCCGAATCACGGAGACGCTCATGGTAACATGCCACCAGCGGTCACCCATCCAGGTACTGACCGCGCCATCGTTGCTTACCCTCGATGATTGTTTCTAATCACCGACTGCAACTGGGCTATGAGCGATAAATAGATACGTACCTCATAAATAAATAAAATGGAATTGCTTCTTTGTAATATCAAAATATAAAATTGTAAAAACAACAATCTGTTTGTTCCGGCTCATATCTCGAACGGCTTGATCGATTTTTACGAACATATAGCTAATGCTGATATAAGGAGTAACCTTTATTTTATGTTTTTGTGCGGAAATGCCCACGGATACCACCGTTTGGTGGTTATGTCGCACTCGAACCGACTAAGAACCGCACACCGTCTTACTACGTGGACCTAGATGTACGTCGTACTTGGTGGAACCCCGACGTATCTCGGGCCACCTACGGTTTGTAGATGGCCCCCTCCCATGTAGGAACCTTGATCCAACTTTTTTATTTTATTTAAAAAAGAGCGCGAACACTTTATACGTCCCGCGCCGCCACCCCGGCCTGCTTCTGCTAGTGTGACAGGTGTTCTCACCTGTTACCCTAGCAGTAATAAGTTATTCCTTATTTCATCAGTTACCTATCAGTAGAAGTCCACTCAATATTGGTTTAGCCGTTCCAGAGATTATCTGGAACAAACAAACAGACAAAAAATTTAAAAATTCATCTAAAACGTATTTGAATATACATATAGTCGCATTTATTAAAAAGTTATTAATTTAAAATTTCAAACTGGCAAAACAATTTCAATTATTTGTATGTATGGATTTATGCCATGTCTTTTAAAAAAAGTGTTAAATGAACTTTAAAATTGGGCTGCTGATAAACACACTTGTATAAGTGTTACTACATACGAGTTTATATATTTAACGTTTTTTAGTGTTACTTCATATTCGTCGGGCACTTAGAACACAACGTGCATCAACCCTGGTTGAAATCAATCGCGTTTAGTTGCCTGCAAATAAAAGTTGTTTTATTACGGTTAGACACAAAACAAATATTCGTGCTCATCACACTCCCGCCTAAACAGTATTCCTAAGCACTGGACCAATATGGTCAACAGTCAAAACTAGTGCAACCTAGAAGTAGATTGTGTTCCTTTGTGCGTTGTAACATTCCATTCTTTTTCAGTAGCTATGCGGCAATTAGTACGAGATTATATCCATTAGAATGTTTCAGATGCTTGAATTAGCACAGATTAAAAATATTTTCCGTGTTTGATAAGTTTCTCGGTTTCAAAAGATTATTTCATTCTATGATTCGATGTGCATCATTCCTTTATACAATATCAATACTCTGTCCTCTTTCAATTAAAGCAAATTTTTTCATAGAAATGTCTGTAGTTGAATAGCAAAGATGAATAGTTATTGCAAAATGTAATATGTATGCCCAAAATAGATAATAATCCATAAGGCTTTACGGATTGTTTGCAATTCATTAGACCAGAATCATTAACATTGCCAAGAGTACTAAAACTAATACTGATGAGCTGTTTCAATTAACATAGATTAATTCAGAATATTTCTTGTATACGAGTAATACTATAGTTACGAAATAATATCTTTGACCAAATTGAACGACCAAGCGTTCGTTCTTTATATCTCCTTCGAATAGACAGGATTTAATTTATTACTACTTACAATGGGCTAAGAAACGATATTTTATAAGATCGTACATTTATGTGCATATAAAATTAGAACTGATTTCACGATAAGGGAATATAGAAGAAAATTATAAGGCAATAAAGACGATAAACCTAATAAGGTTTCATAGGTAAGCGATGAATACGAAGCGATACGACGCTGATCAACTCAATGGTATATCTTACTTGTGTTCGAAGTGGCACTGTGCGACAAGATGTGATATAACGCATATTTTCTTAAAATTAAACTAATTTGCACTTTTATTGCACTTAAACGTAACCTGACTGGTTTCCTGCTATAGCATGTATGCATGTATGTATATATATTAACGGTCAGCGAATCTGACTTTTATTGGTCTTCAAAATTCATCAGCTGATTAGTTTATCGTAATTATTGAAGATAAACCATTTCAGAGATGGCTTCAATAAATAAACTTGTCCAAGCACAGTACAAAGGTGCAGCTAACCACTATTTGTGGCTGCGTGACTTGCATCTATAAAGTTCTGATTTATTTTCTATAACGTATTGCAAGTGTATCCTGTATTTTAAGTAGATTAAAAACACGAGCTGAATAAACGAGATATTTATTATAGCATTGCGGAACAAGAAATAGTTTATTAATTTATTGTGAACGATTTTGTCTTAAAATGTTTATTAATCGGAAATGAACTATCAGCATGCTTCATTACCAAGGCAGAATGTAACTGAACAATCAAAATGTAATCATATAATTCACTTTTACTTACACTTTAAGCAAATAAATGAATTACTATTACTATCTTTATTAAAATTATATACGTATCAATTGAAAAGGTAAACATTAATATATGTTAAAAAAAATAACAGTAGACCCAAAATTGTACATTAATATTATTGATACAATCTATATTAGTTAAAATCAATGTTTGGTATAAACCATTTCTTTAAATGTTTTCTCTCCTTAGTTCTCAGCTCTTATATTTATTAGACACTAATGATTACGCCTCTCGATCTACTTGAAGAAGAAATTGAATCTAAAAAGTATAGGATAGTTACATTTGAATAAGTCAAGTAACATTATATTTCGTTAAAAATTTCTATTTTTACTATCCATTGGCCCTAATGGCAAACGTACTTTATCAGGGTTAATGCAACTACAGTTCTTTTTTTTTAAATACCTAATGACAAACGTATTTTATCAGGGTTAATGCAACCACAGTTCTATTTTTTAAAGGAGTTCTGTACTTCATATTTATCCATAGATGTTTGAAAACGAATTAAATGACTATATAAACATAAAGGCGATCTTTTTATTGACAAAATTAAAAAACACAGAACGTTAAATTTAAATAACAAGATAGGTACGAACATACTAATGTTATTTCGCAATTAGGAGGATTATTCTACACTGTAAAATGTTGCCAGAAATCGTACTCTTGCGGGTACTTGTGTGGTTAAAGGGTCGCTGGAATCTAGGATTAATGTATAACCACCCGAATGGTTTCACAAATCTAATCAACCGAACCTGTAATAGTGAATCAAACTTATCAAGAAAATCATTCAGGTGTATCGATTAAATAAATACTATTAATAGGTATTCTAGGTTTCTAAAGTAGCTTTATCGTTATATATAATATAAGCTTCAGTAAAAATGAGATATTGCTTGGTCATTAGGATATGACAGCTTAATAATACGAAGTATCACCCCCTTTATTCATTCTATGTATCTAGGTGTCATGATATTCGATTGAGGAAATAATCCATCCCAGACAAGAGCACTGAAAAGAGAAAGAAAGCTTGAAACCAACCCTATATGACTAGCGAGACATAGTCGCCAAAACTCCCATGTCTAAAGGTGAGATCTGTATCCATTGATGTTCTCCTAGCCGATAACGGCCACGGCGTAAAGGCTCAACGGAGACCAGCTAACTACGCAGGAGATATTATAGTGCACAAGTGTGTGCGCAAACACAAGTGCACTCTGTTCCCTCTCTCTCATAATCCGATGGGACGGTTAACCGACACGATCAGGGTGAGATCAAGTTTTACGTGCTGTCCGAGGCACGGGGTTCAGACCCCAACTTCCAAACTCTGAGCTGTTATTATGTATTTACATAAACAGAAAAACTCAATAAAACTTTTGGCCCGACTCGGGATTTCAACCCGAAACCTCTTGATTGGCAGTCGCATACTTCAACTGCTAGACCAACAACTAAGTCCTTTGACTATTTAACGATCATAATGACCAGCTTCAGTTTCTCCCTACAGACTTTTTGATCATAATCATCAAACTAAAATTACGTAAATAAACATTCAGGTGTATAAAGAAATAAAATTTAGAAACAAAATATACTCTACTTTATAAAAGAAAAATAAATTCTTAGCATCTATTAGTTAATTACTTAGCTACCGTCTTAATTGAATATTGAAACTATACTAGGGTAATAAAATTAGAATAAAAATAAATTTTCTTTTGAAAGAATCAGAATAGTGTATTATAACAACTTTGAACTTGTTTTTTCAGGCGCCTCGCTTCTAATTTATAAAAACAAAATTATAAAATTAAAAACATACTTGAAGATCATTTGTGTAAAAAGTTATACTGTGTTCTAGTTCCGTATTGATACCGCACTGAGGATAACTTTTTAAACCTCGGACCTCACTGTATGTAGAAGTGTTCTGTGCCTTGGATATCTTCTATGAATAAATAATAGATTTGTTGATACATTGCTATTTAATACTGTTAGTTCCATGAAGAGACTCGGAACTTGACACCAGTATAGAATAACTTCTAGACGCCAAAAATAACTAACATTATTAATTCGAAAGTAACTCTGTATGCATGTATGTTAGCTTTCACGGCTAAGCTGCTGCACGTATTTCTTTCTTTCTTTGACTATTTATTTTGGGTATGACATAAGCTACTCTTCACCGCAATAATCAATATACACGCTGCTGGAGCTGCGGGCGAAACCGCGTACATGCAAAATTATTATGAAATTAAAAGAAAACTGTAACAGTGCGTATCTTAACACATTATATTATTTTTTGTTACAATCTGCAGTTAACTCAACATTTATATGGAAAATTAATAAAATCTATTTAAATCTATAATAATCTTTAACATTCAAATTTCAACCTTTTTAACGATTTCCTTATCAATTATTTTACATCCTCCAAAAATGTCACATTTTTTACTATATAAAAAGCAGATTATAAACTAATTCAGGTAGTCAGTTACCTCTATAAAATTTTTTATAAAAAGGTATTCAGTCGTTTAAGCGTAAAGATATAACTGACGTAGATAATCACGCTGATAATCCTTCGCTTGTATAACATTAGTACGGATAGTAAACTAAAAATGAACTACAACTACGGTGTGATTCAATGCCCGAGAATAGCTTACTGTGTGTACATAGATTATACTAAAGTCTAAAGGGAATTCGTTGTGTCCGTTTTATACATGTTTGTAAAGTCCCCCGCGATACAGGATAAATTATATTCCTAGTGCGGTAGTTGTCTTTAGGAATTATTTTCTGTTCTGTGGTAATGTTAAATAAATGATCCGAAAGTTACCAAGAATACCAATTATACATAAAGTTCATGTTAATTTTCTTAAAAATTAAATAAAGTTTCAAAGTTTCCAGACTTGCATAATGAATAATGAGATTAATGAGAAGTACAATCTTAGAGAAACTGTTTAAAAATTCTTGCTTAAAAATTTATTTCCTGGAACTCGCAAAGGAACTGAAGTAGTCGTTACAGGTATAAATATTTATATTGATTACTGAATAATTAACCTCAAGATTTTTTACAATTTTCATTATACTACAGATAGCCTGACGATCGATTTTCTAATTTTTGCATATACTTGTTTTATTTCTAATTATCCATTCTTACAAAGGTTTGGCGGTACTTCAGTTCTGAACAACTGCTTAATCTTTACACTGACCAAGTTCGATCCTGTATGGAGTACTGCGGTCACCTCTTGGACGGTGAAGCCAAATATCATCTGGAAGCTTTGGACTCAGTTGACCGAAAAGCCCGTAGGTTAATTAACAACAAAAAGCTCTCAAATAGCGGACTATACACCCTTGAGCATTGTCGTTGAGTTGCTTGAGTTGCAGCTTATCGGTTTTTTATAGGATACACTTTGGAGAGTGCTCGAAGGCTCTTTTCAAACTGATTGAGCCATCTCCATTCCTTTATCGGACTACTGGTAGACAAAAGTTTCATCCATCCAAAAGTCGAAATAAACGGTTTGATAGCTCGTTTTTGGTGAGAGTCGCCAGGGTTTGGAACGACCTATCTGGGTCTATTTTTCTGATAAGTTGAATCCTGGAGCCTTTAAGAGTAGGGTGAACAGGTTTCTTTTGAATGGGCGTGTACCACCTACGTCTTCATCTACACTTTCCATCTTTCCATCAGGTGAGATGGAAGATAAACGTCTATTCCATTACAAATATATATGTATATAACCAGTCTGACTTGAACTATCATTACATAAACTTATGCCCTATAAAAAATCGAAATATTTTATGAGTCTAATGAGTAATGATGAATTAGTTTGATTGGTAAAAAGTACCTGAGTCAAATCGTACTAGGATTTCTGCTTGCAATAAATAATTATATAACCACTATCTTCTGACAGGATCTCGTCGAAGAAAAGAAAAGTCATCGATATAGAAGATATCTTTGCTATTCCACGATTTATTTAGTTACTAGCTTTTTACCTGTGACTCAGTTATAGAAATTTATATTTGTATGTGGGTTATCGCGGAATTACTTACTCATTGCCTTCCTCAAGAATCAAAGTAACCCAGTATCCCATACCAAGTTTCAATGAAATCGGTGTAGTGGTTTACCTTTAAAAGCGTAACGGGTAGATAGACAGAGTCGATTTCCGATTTATAATAATGATAATTATTTTACATTATTTATTATATTATATAAAACTGATATTAATAATAATGATAATTAAATTTCTAAGATCCAATGGATCAGTCAACAAACATAAATATAACAACATTCTGAAGAAATATTAATTCTGATTGTTGCTTCTCTTGACCATCGTGTACCACGTGATTGTTCATTGGGTTTCAACAAGTAAGTCTTTATTCGTAAATAACTAATATTCTTTAGTTAAACATCTACAACTAGTAGTAGCGTATGCGACTGCTGCGCATGAGGTCTCAGGTTCGATTCCTGAGTCGGACCAAATGTTTGTATGATCTGTAAATATTTGTTTCGGAGTTTGGATGTTTTCTATGTATAATATGTATGTATTAACAAAAAAAAGTATATATGTATTTATATCAGTTGAACGAAAACAAATAATTGTAGAATATAAGAACTCCTGTGAGTGTTCTGGTGTAAAGATATCAAAAACTTTGAAAATAAAACATGCAACAACACGAAAGATACATTCATACCCAATAATTCTGAAACCAATAAGTAATCCACTTAGTTGTAATAGTTAGTAATTTTCATTACGTGTCAATTTCAGTTTTATATCAAAGCAGTTTAATCTGAAATCAAGAGCGACACAAATTGCTCCCGTTCAAGTTAATGACGTAACAGGTGGAACTTACTGCCTTGTTTGTTACATCTAGGAGATTAAGGATAAGAGAGACTATTTCACGCTAAGAATTATTCAGTACAGGAAAATATACAGAAAATGAGTTTCTTACAGGGGCAAATACCGCGGGTCTTTAATCATTCACAGGAACACTAAGTTTTTCGGAATAAAAAGAAGCGTATGCATTAATGCAGATAGCTACTTCCATCAAGTCATCAATCAATCAATCAACAACCCATTATGTCCTATAGCTGGGCTCGGGTCTCCTCTCAGGAGAGGGTTAAGACCATACGTCCCCACGTTAGCCAAGTGCGGGTTGGGGACTGGCAAGAATACATTGTGGCTAAGTAAATCTTGCCGTTGGATGTTTTTAAGCCGCCCGAAGGCCTCCAACTAAGCTTAACGACTGTTATCGTATGATTACAACCGGGACCGACTGCTTAACGTGACCTCATATACCTCATATAAGCTACTAATATACGAAAAAATAAAAAGAATCCGTACAGTTAATCTATAGTTCATTAATATTAAGATAATAAATGAAAAAATACACCCGAGTCTTCTAATTCTTAGAAATTAAAAGGTAATCTAATTCAAACATATCCGGCATCTTACGATAATCCATGAAATCAAATTTGTAAGAAGAACATCAGTCATTGACCTGTAAACACCCGAAGCATTTGAAAAGTCGTTTACCCTAGTCGTTCACCCTTCAACTCTCTTAGATCCCCCTAACGGTCCATTTAAGTTTACTTATTAATTATATTCTACTTAAGTCATTTTAACCCATTTTAGCTTCTTATGATACATCTGACTTTGTTTACAAAACTACTTAATACCTCCTAATTCCTTTTATATATTGATCAAAATCTAAAAAAAATAAGGTTGGGTCTTTTTTCCTTATTTGCCTTTTAAACGATTCCTATCCAACATATCTATTGATTAGATAGAAACGTACGTTAATACTTTGGTGAGCACTTGTAAGCAGTTTTTTTGGCCACGAGATCCTCTATAATCATTAACAAATGCTAACGGTAGATTTTGCAGTCTTACCTTTTTTTATGGAATAAGGGGCAAACGGACAGACGTATCGCCTGATGGAAAGCGATTACCGCCGCCCATGGATACCCGTAACACTAGAGGCGTCACAAGTGCGTTACCGGCCTTGGGGGATGGAGTGGGGGATGAGGGGAAGAGTTGGATTATGGGCCTCCGGTATCCTTACTCACTCAGGTCGAGCCGGCCCATGCATGCCGAAGCGTGACTATCTACAATGGATTTTTATGAACAGTAATTTATTTTTTACCTCACATTTATTCGTTTGATTTATCACTTTCATCAATCGAAGTGTACTAATAGTGGACTACGATAGGCTGATGGTAATCGTATATAGTTTAACGAAATCACAATATCCTTATACTATTGATCACAGTCCCACAATGAATGTAATATAATGCTAAATAACTTACAAACGACACGTGGGGTTTTACACTGTTTGAATCTGCCTTTATTTAGAAGCAAAAATTTTGGAAAATCGTAATTACATGCTATGGTCTATTTCTGAGCTTGGTTGTAGGTTATTTTCTTTGTATCTCCTTCATATTGTTTCAAATCAATTCAAATATATTTAAATAAATATAAGTATTATATTTTACACTAAATCAATTATATATATATATATATATATATATATATATATATATATATATATAGATAGCAAACAGAAAACAAGCTTAATTTTAGGTAGGAATTATAAAATTAGTCTTTAGCATTTAAATGCAAATAAATATGTCTTAAAATTACGCTATGGGGATCGTGTGTCAACTAGAGTGAGTTTATGTGCGTTGGCATATAGCATGGCTTGGCATATGGCATAGTATACATTGTAGAAATCAAATATAGCCTGCTTAAGATCCATAATGCTTTATTTTTATTTCTTGCCGCCTATTTTTCTTTAGTTTTTTATCTCGCTTTGCTAAAGAAGGAAGTGGACTTATTATATTTTCAACTCTTCACGCTTTCTTTTTATTTATGTCGATGCAGGTTCCAAGACAGTTTTATTTTTCCTGAGACTTCTCATGTATCAAAATTCATGTGCGCGAGGGTCACTGCTGTTGATCTTAGTGTACAAAGGAGTTATAGTAGCAGGTATAGGGCGGGAGTAGTCCCAACAACCTTACGTTGATCTCGCCTCTCACAAATTATTTACTTCAACGACGTAACAGTTTGATGGGGAGAGATCGTATTCCTGCACCAAATGCATTTTCAAACATATTTAAGTAACATTCCTAGGTCATTATGAACGCAGGTATGTAATGACTTATATCTGCGGTATCGAATCGAATCGTAACCATGAAATACCCATTATTTTGTCATTCCGGAAACCATCTGTAATGTTTATCATCTGTTTTATTAACCAAGGGGTACGTTTTGAGGGCATTTTACATTATTGTAAAAAAATTCAACAAGTCTAATCAATTTAACACCTGGAAAGCTAGAACTGGTATTGCAATTCTTTTTTCTTATCAAAAAGTTTTGTCAGACTATCTTAATACGGTACAGTGTAGTTATACTTATATTGAGCGTTTTTGAATGTATGAATAATAAACTGTGCACAATAATAGATCTGCTTAAAAGTGCAATTTAAAATGATAGTTCATATTTAACTAGTATTTTCTATTGAAAAGAATACCTTTAACACACACGCTGCCACATAATTCACATTGTTTCGAATATAGACTTGTTTTTAACCGGTTACTGTTGCTTAAATTTTAAAATGGTTCATAACTCTAATAAAATATTGAAAAGTCATAAACATGAAAAAGTCTTGAAATTAGAAAATAATATGGTGGCCTCTACTCTTGGCCCCTAAACATGATTTCCATCAGGCAGAGTAGTCATTTTGGCAGATATATATAAAAAAAGATTCTTTAAATACGTTTCTCAAAACCATATAGTTACTTCTCAGAGAATTAAAAATGCGTTCCTTAATCATGTCATTAGGTTTAAAAGTAGATGAACTCCTTAAAAGTTTGAAGCGTCCAATTTAAGTTTAAATTTATTCCAATCAAATAAATTACAGTCCACTAAACACGATGAGGGGAACATTCAAAAAGGGTTAATCGAAATAAGCGAGGTTATCTCATTGTTGGTCAAGGCTATCTTTAGGTTGGGTTATCGATCGAAAATATTTGTAGTATAAGGGGTGTCAATATTAGTATTGCGTAGTGAACCCATCTCAAAAAGCTGGCGACCTTTACTCACTGAGTAGTATAAAATACTTTCTTCACTTATAGCTACGTTGTAGTCTTTTGTGGGATTGATTCATACTTTTTGTAGGATATCTGATGCTATTTTCTTCATTATATTTCGCATAGTGTACTATTCTAATAAATCATCTAAATTTGTATATTTTACGATTACTTATGTTTTTGCTAACGGCCCTCAAAAGTTTAAGCTAAATTAATTTAATTGGAATCTAAGTATAAGCTGACGCTTATATCTTTTACTGTCGGCATTATACTTTTCTCAATATTGCTGTAATACTGGAATCAATTTATTAATATTTTCTTTGATATATATTTTTAACTGTATCGAAATGATGACCATTTGTGCCCATTTTTTGCCAAAACAAACATTAGTAGATATTACAGCCTCTATAGAATTAACTCAATAAATACTACCAAGAAAAGAGGTAAAACTAATTCCCAGCAACAAGATAACTAACATGACACTATGAGATATTACCGGCGCATACATAAGATCGCAAGGCCGGGTCTTTCCTTCTTGTCCCTACGGGCTTATTACATTCCAAGTTCTTTTAGCCTGAAATACCGTACTTGTATTTTCATGGATTGCAGTCGTTTTTCTACATTCTTGTTAAATAGGGATAATTAATTGTGTTCTCCGAATACAAAGGCCAAAGCTCACTTAAACGGCTTGACTTTGCATTAAAATCCTGACGAAAAGGAATTATCGCAAATTACGGAGCGATTATTATTCTTCTTATACTGATTGTAGTGTATTCTTAAGAAAGATATTTATATTTTCTTGTTATTGTTAATTTATTAAGGTTTTTCAAAGCGTATTTCAGACAGCAATATTACAACGACTATATAACATTATAACTATTTGATCAAAATATTTTATTTTCATTGAAGAGGATTTTAGGCATTGTCAGAAGGAAGAGCAGGGTAATCGTGAAATTAATCCACAAAAAAAGGTGAAAAACCAGGCTAAAGAACAAGCTGGATTTCATTGAAATTTTGCCACCATAGACCACATCAATGCCCTCAGACAAATATTACAAAAATATTAAGAATATAACAATACTTAATACCGAGGATTTGTTAATTTTAACAAAGTATCCAACACACTAGATCACTAATACACATCGAACGCACTAAAAACACAGGGCATTCAAACAAAATGCATACGCATACTCCAAAATGTATACATCAAGCGTACGGAGCAAGTTGAGTTAGGCACTATAGGTGAGCTGGGAGGGGTCCGTATGGCGTAAGAAAGCGGTTCCCGGATCCCTCCCGTCTCAGGCGCAGAGTGGCACACCGTGGTGGTTTAGTGGGTAGTCTGGCTGGTGTCAGTCAGGAGTCCCACACAAAGCGAACCCCCTGTACCTGCAGGGGGGGAGCGAAGTGCGTAAAGGAATTCCACCGCGTCAAAAAAAAAAAAAAAGGCACTATAGGTGAAAAATTTCATATCTAGAAAGGCGTATGCCAAGGAGATCCCATCTCACCTAAATTATTCTAGGCCGTCTTTGTTGTTGCCAAAATAGGTTCCTAAATGTAACCTATTTTGGCGAAATAAAGGATTAAATATAAAGGGTGAAAATTTGATCCAGTTACGTTTTGAAATCGACGTAACCATTTTCTCTGTAAGCCTAAAAACATTGGAATTAATGTTGCAACAATTATACTATTCATAGATATTACCAAATCTTATAAAAAATATAAATTAGTTCTATATCACTTCTGATATCCCAGTGACTCAGTTTTTAGCATTTGTTTTCATTGTACAGAAATTAGACCTCTGCAGTTTTATTACAGGTATAGATTTTATTTTACTTATTACATCCCCATTTTTTTTGTGCGGAAATCCCCTCGGGTACCACCAATTGGTGGTACCAAAATTTTTCTTAAATGTTTGTTTTGGTATAGGAACCTTATATACTTTCGAATGTGATTGGTAAAAAGTTTTAAATATCAAATTACAAACAGTAACTTCAATTCTATTTAATTTTATGGACGATAACAGCAATAACAGTACTTAATTAGGTGCATAGGTTGTATAATAAGCTGTTTAGGTAATTAAAGATTTTTTAAATATCCCACGTGAACTCTTTAATTTTTCGGGATGTTAAGTACCTAAAATGTTGGCCGAGCATATAAAGTACGACCATAAATTTCATTTAAATCCGTTGACAGATGCCTGCTAGTCAGTTTTTTTTTTGTAATGTTTTACTTTCCCGCGGGAAACACGTCACTTTTATGGGATTAATAAATATTATAATATACCCACAGTGTTAAACCGGAGACATGAGGTGTCAGCAAACTAAATTTTACTAAATTATGTTTATAAGTTGTTGTTTACGAAGCTTATTACAGTTTTTTAACTATCCCACGGGAACTCTTTAATTTACCTGGATAAAAAGTATCACAAACAACCAAAAAAAATTGTAAAAAAATTTATTTTACTATTTAAATCCCCCTTACTGGTTTGTAGCATTTGTATTTATATGTGTGTGTATGTATATAATAATGTTTACATTATTTATTGTATAATAAATTATGAAAAAAGTATTCTATAAGAAGAAAAAATAAGATAACTATCAGCTAATTTTGCACTTCCTGAGATTGCGGCCCTTCTTACTGTTTAGAACCCCTGTATTGTTATTAGGGTACACTTGGAAAAAAAGTTATGATTACCTGTATCCTAACCATAAACTCATACTCGTAAACATTCGAAGCCACTCAAATAATCATAGAGGTAGCTTTGTGCTATCGTTTACTCCACTTGAGGTCAAATCTCAGTAATAAAAACCCGCAAGCCTTATGAATGAAAACAGCTGAATTAGTAAAGATTTGAATGATAGCGAGATTCAAGCGAAATGGAGGTCTCAAACCTTGGTCCGGAGGTTTTTTTCCCAAGAATATTTTCTCATCTTTCATAAATGCGATAGTAAACATTTTTAGCAGATGGTTGCGAAAATTCGGTAGAAGTCTTATTTTATACGGAGACATAATTTTATATATTCGTTCAATGATTTCCTTGTTCTCTTAGGTTTTATTTGGAATAATACTTAGGAATATAGCTTAGGAATGTTTTTATTCTATGTACCTAACATGTGAATAGTAAAATGCTTAAATATGCTAGAAAGCTTCTCTAGTTTGAGTTTAAACTTTGAAAAGCGATGATTGATTTCCATTCTGGTTCGGATTCTAATTTCAGTATGAAAACTTAAATATGTTACTTAAAAATGCAAAAATACATACCTCGTGTTGGCTAAAATGAGGTTCTGATTCCACGTGTCAACAAAAGTTTGTTATTGCAAAAAGTAACATCAAATATTTGATATAATATTTTTGGGGATTGGTCAAATAATTGTCTTTCAAGGAGTTTGGTCGACCTTCCCGCTCTATGGCAAATTGCCAAAACTTAGCACTAGCTGTCCTGTCAGCCACGCAAACCTACTTGGATTGGCTTGTGTTTCATGAATTATTCTGATATTGCGTAGTATATTGCGTATTCTGTCTAATTATGAACTAGTTATAGCTAGTTTATTGTTGGATTGTATAGTGTATTGATTGGAATGTAACAAATTTCTTCAAGATTGTATAAACTATTTTTCAAACAAAGCATTTATAATAATTATATTGTAAAGTAATAATTAATTTTATTTATTTATTTATAAATACTGAAACACATATAGTATTAGGAATGTCAATTTTGTATTTGTTACTCCAGCGATGTACATTTATTTCTTTTTAAAAAAATACTAAATACTTATGATTTATACGAAGATTTTACTTTCTACATCTTTCATCATTTTAAATGTAGATATGTATGTACACATGTTAAGTAATACATAAATATATTATGCCACAGACTTTTTACCATAGCACAGTCTGTGCCTAATTTGTTGTCAGGCGGCGGTGTGTGATGTTTCTAGTTCTAGTACATTATTCACAAACAAAATATGCCAGTGTAGAACTATTTTACTTTCAAGTAACTTTTAGGTCACCTTTGAATTATTTATACTACCTACTAACCTTTTCCCACGGCTCTACTTATGAGTGAGTCGGTTAAAGTAGCCTGCCTCTCTGATGAAGTAACTTTTCATTGGTGAAAGAATTTATATAATCGGTTTAGTAGTTCGTTGGCGTGAATGTAAAACAAACAAACTCATGTTCACATGTATAATATTAGTTATGATAGTTAGGTACGCTAACTCCTTCCGACCGTATCAAACTAGAATCTCACTTTTACCACGTTAGCATTTTACTTTCAAAACCTATATTGATCGACACTTATCATTGGATAAAGAGAGTCAGTGAAATTTTAACGTCATTGTATTTTAAAGAGTCTTTAAATATCCTGCGTAATAGTATAATGATTTAGCAAGATAAACACTGATTTTAAAAGTAGTTTCCTTAAGAATTGATTACTGAAATTTCACTAGGTGTGAAGGGGTCCTTTCGATTCTTACACAAGGCAATGAAATATTTATATTAATTATTATATTTAAAAACATGTTTCTATTATTTCTTTAACATAGAATAAGCTCAACCTAGATTACAATCAGATAGCCACATACGTAAAAACTTTACGCAAAAAAAGAGAAACAAAGGAACATGCGCCTTCTTATCTTAAAATAACTATTAGCCATTCATAGATTTTCATGACAATCTTCTGGTGTTGAAATAAACATATTTAGAAATATACACATAACTTATATCATTGTAATGTTATAAAGAATTGAATTTAATGAAAGGTATTTAATTATATTAAATGCCCAAAAACCTACATATTAATGAGATAACTTTAACATTCAAATAGGCGACAAAACAACATTTGCTTAAACTGTGTAAATAGTAAATCGTGTTAATTGTACTTATAATCTGAAATAATGGCCCATTTTAATTGAAACAAAGATAAATTTTACCCCAAAGCATTATGTTTGTAACTAATAAAATTAATTAGCTATATTAACATAGAGAGGGGAGGAGAAAGCGAGAAAGTGTGAAATGTGCTTAGGTATATCATCAAATACAACGAGAACGCGATTCATGTTTTTGGATTTAAAAATCTAGCAGTAAACGTAGACGCTTACGGTACGGTTGGTCCACAAGCTCAAAGTCGCTCATCGCGCTATGAAAAAGACTATGCCCTATTTTGCCATGAATAATATCTTAAAGTCTGACATTTAACATAAAATAAAATTGGAAATAATTCAAGAAAATAACAGCCGATTAAAAAATTGACAAGGGGCAAAAGAATTTCAAGTAACATCAAAATGAATGTTAAATGTTGAAAAGAAAGAGTGGAAAAGTTGAGAGTTTGTTTTTAAACTGACTTCTATAAATACTAAACATATTTCTAGTATTGTCTATTATATAATTTGTATGGTAGAAACCAAATGTTATTATGTCCGCCTTTCGACTGCCTGTTATACTTGAGGTCGATCCCAGATTCGGACCAAATGTTTGTGTGATTTGCAAATACTTATAATTACGGTTGTTGTATAGTTTGGTGGTTTCGTACAAAAAAAAAGTATTGTGCGTTTAAATCAGTTGTTTACAACCCGCGGCACCAGCTCTGCGAAGTTTAAGACTAGATTGATAGCGTTATCTGAATGTGATATTACTAGCCGAAAAAGGTTTAAATTTGCCGTCGGTAGCAGGAATGTCGTTTGGTGGTGGGGACGCGTTTATATAAGCGCATGCACCGGTCATTCAGCATGACTCCGCTGCGGTATCAACTTGTTCAGGGAACCTCTGCTCGTCTGAATGGTCAAACTGTCTCTTTCTGTCTATTTAATCTATATCCAAGTGACTTGTATTTTAATTAAAACGTTTGTTAATTCGGTTTAGATTTTGTAATTATTAGTAAAATTATTTCGGTGTGATTTGCATTATTTTTTTATTATTTCCACTCCTGGTTTCCTAAAAATATAATATTACTGTGGAGGTACGGGCCACATTTTCTCCAACACAAAGCGAGGATCCTCCGACCAGGCGAGGTGATCATGCCTGGCGAGCCACTGCCCGACCGTTGATGTTGGGAAATTGTATATATGTTAATCGGCGCGAGAACTTCTATTGCGCGATGTAGGATTGATAGCTTCTTCGTACACTACATTACTCCGTAGTTCAGTGTATCTTCGGTAGATGGCGTTGTCATATGTTTATGTTGCCGCTGTATGTGGAAGTCACCACATTACTATTATGTGTTTAAACTGCTCCCACTTTTTTCATTAGTTTTCCGCATTCGAAATATTTTGATAATCAATGGATATTGCACTTATAGTCGCGTAAATAAACATATATTTATATGATTACAGAATATACTCATATTCACATAGCATAATATGTGTGCCAAAGAAATCTAAAAGTTTCAAACACGACTCGTTCACAATAACAAAATTTGTCAAACCAACATAAATTTCAAAATCTTCTGAATTTGATGTAGAGTCGACGTTGTATATGAATTGTTTTGTTTTGAATTACATGAATTTGTTTGTTCCTTAAGGTTATTGTTGACAAAGCTTTACAGTTAATATATGGAATGATTCATATTTTATTTTGCATCGCTTTAAGATGAGTGTTCTGTTTTGAAAGTTGTTATTTTTGATGGAATGGAACAGGAAATTTTCGACTTTTGCTTTTAACAAAAGTTTGAAAAGCATTTGGAAGAAGAAACATAAATTATAATATATTTTTCTTAAAAAGTTATCAGACAGTAAATGACAATTGTTTTCTTCTTCATTGGCTTCTTAATATTTTTTATTTTCAGTGTAAGTGACTTTAACGACGTGAAGATTTTTGAGATCCAAAATCTGTAACAATATTGAGATATGACAATAACTATTAAGGTTTATGTCAGTAAAATGCTATTCATTTACCAATAATAGTTAAATATATATAAAGTAAGAATAGTAATAATTAAAAGTCAATTTAGTTTCTCAGTACTTTCAAAAAGTATTTTATTGGTTCACGTTGTTATTTTGCTTTATTGGAGTGAAATAACTTTCTTCATAAATCTACAGCCTACGTAGTTTTATACTACTTAAATAGTCTTTGTAAGATAAAATTGTAGTGTTTTTTCATGAACTTAGTAGCCACATAATAATGTTCAAAATGTTCTAAATTACACGAAGAAATGTGTTAAAAATTTTTTCTAGCATTGAGCAAAACAATAACCATCCATATAAGTGCCAAAATAAAATTTTTACTTACTTTGGACAGCCGACAATATAGAGTGAGGCACTTAAATCTAGATTAATACGTAATTTTTATTCATAACATTGATACTCCACTAGTAATTCTAACACTGTCTGTACATGCTTATCGCTTTAAATTAAAACCTACGCAGTTTTTCCTGCGGGTATGAGTTTTGCTTCTGATTATTATCGGCATAAGCCATGCAAAACTTTGAAGAGACACTCTAAGGGGACCCAATATTACGAAAGCGGCACCACTAAATCTCTGACCGTGTATCTGAGGACAGACAAATAATAGCGATATTAAAAGGTTTCCTTTTGTTCGGGTCTAATGATCCCTTATACAAATAATAATTCCTCTCATCGGTCCTAAGTAACTGCTTCAGAGGTTTGGTCTACATTTTAATATCAGGTGTAAAAAAATTCAATAAGATTTGATATTTTCAGTGACAGTTTTATTCATAAAGACAAAGTTTGTTGGATTATTCATAGTGAAATTTGGTTTATAGTATTCAGAATGATTTTGAATATCACGAACTAGTTTTTACTCACATATCAGTGAAGTTTCTAACTTTTGAATGTTACTGTGGTTGTATTATATCAATTTATTTTTAAATCATGTAACCAAGTCCTTCTGTAAAAATATATATAATAAGTATATTTAGGCATAGATTTGAACATTCTAAAAATGTACGAGTAATTAGAACACTAACAAATGTATTTCAAAAAGGTCGTCTCAACGCTAAGTTACGTGGTCAAAACAAAATGTTAGCTAATAATATAAAAGAATAAAGCCCTTAGCGATTGTAGAAAAAGATTCCATTCAATACACTTGCATCTTAGCTAAGGGGCCGGTATGGAGATGAGCAAACACAGTGAAGAATGTTTTAACCATTGAAACTGTCGGATATCAGATGACGACGAAAAGAAAGATGGATGGACTGCCTGAAAAGGGACATGTCTATGACGGGAGTAAGTAGTAAACTTTTTTGATGAGCGCTAGAAGAAAAAGGCAGAAACTTTTTTTGCATTGACCCTGAAGAAACTTTGGGAAAGAGTAAGAAAATGACGAGGGAATACGTTGTATGGGACTTGGTCGCATGTAGAAACATTTTACTTTACTATTCACATTAGTATCATAATATTGCCACAGTACTCTCTTTTGCCGTGTAAATATTGAAATTATTGCGTCCTGGTAGTTACTTGTAGTCTGAGTATCGTCGTATATATTTCAAATCTAATGCCATAAGTAAAAAACTTTAAAGTATAAATTTAGGTATTTACATTAAAAAATGTATTGTTTAAAATGTTAGTAGACAACTGATTGTTGCCATGGTGCGTTACTATAATATGGGTGATTAATTCTTCGTTGAATCCTCCATATATAATTTGAGGCATATGAAGTTGTATGAGTTGCAGTCAGAGGTGTGAAACGACTCAAACATGAAAATTGTCTCCCACAGTGCGTCCGTGCTTCTATCCCCGTAAAAGAACAAGATGACCTCTGCCCTCATCAAAGAATGTCATGGCAACCTCCAATCTATTGCAACCACAAACAAATTTATCCTGCAATGGATAAAAGGGCATAATAACTTAAATGGTAATGTGGCTTGTGACATTTTCTAGCTGTTACTGTTTTGAAGTCTCAAGAAAAGAATGCGCTGTCACCTCAAAGGTATGTCATAAGGTTACGTGATAAAGTGAAATGAAATAGTGTTGATATATTTTACAAAATTAATTTGAATACTGCTCTTAAGGTCTTCTTAGAAATATGTATTATATATAGCTCGTATACATTTTTAAACAACAATATTTATGGCAGTCTAAAACACTAAATAAGCTTCATAATAAATATTAAAGTTGTTAGCACCCATTTGAGGTTACAGTAGTATCTCAAACGAAGGTTCTATAATAAAATAAATTGTACGGTCTGATAAGGTTCTATAAATTCAAGTTGTGCTGGGCTTTATTACCTAGAGTATTCAGAATATAATTTTTCCACAATACTAATTCAGAAGTAATTGTATTTCTCGTAAACAAACTACCAAATGAAATATGAATGAGAAAATTTAATACAATCTTATCTAAAATTTACTTTCATTCGTTTATATGAGAACAATATCGGAAATCACCATTTGAGTTGACTTTTCAAACCATACGAGATACTTGGATTAGTCTTGACAATGTTATTCTACCAATATTACAAATGCAAATGAATATATGAATGTTTAGGACTTTTTCCCGCAAGAACTACTGTATGTATTAAAAGTAGTTTTACTCACTTCAACCAAGTTTACTAAGGATAAACATACAGTTTCCTAAGAAGAATTTGAAATAAGTCTGAGAAAATTGCCGTCGGTTCTGCGGAAACGACGTAATGCAGTTGCTTAAAGCGACCACTTAAGCACATTGATGTAGCAGAGAAGATTCAGAACGTAACGAAATCGCATAATGCAATTTTTTTGGCGATTGTTTTCAATTAGAATATTTAGACAAAGTTAGGAAGTACATAAGAATTGAACCATATATTATTTCAACTCCTTCAGCATTCTTCTGATTAATTTCGTTGCGGATTTCAAGATAGTATATTTTTTTAAATATATTTTTTCCTAGGACTTCTCGATCATCGTAACTCGATGTTTTTGTGAGTTACTGCTGTTGCTCCTGGTATACCGTTACAGTGGTAGACTTATAGGCGGGAATAGTCCCAATAAAAAAATGAAGTCAAAATTGAAATGAAGTCCGTGAGTAAGAACTGAAAGAGAGTCCTTACTAGTTACTTGACAGAAACATTCCTGAACCAACAAAAGTATTAAATGAGGTATTTATAAACCTATACCTACATATGATTATGGGAAAGGAGATGATTCTAAGGACAGTAACGCACTTGGGACTCTTGAAACTTAAGTAGATTAAGGCAGGATATAATTTTCCATCTAGTAATCGTGTTTTAAAAATAACAGATTTAAAAAGAAACTGAAAATGTATGTGTAATAAACATTCACCGTTATCGAGAATGAGAAAAACGTCTGTTATTGCACTTGTGTCAGTGATTATACGGAGACTTCTTCTCCACAATGCATTTTGTCTGCATGTTAAATGCCGGTTTAAACAAGTTGTTGACTTATTTAAGGCAGGAATTGTTCCAACAAGATTTCTAGCAGTTATTTTTTGATTAAATACATAATAATAGTTTATTAGAATCTAAAAAAATTGGAAGCTACATTTCAAATTGGATAAAATATGATTATAAAAACGTATACACTATGTAAATAACAAGATTCTGTAACTAGATTGAATTAAAACATGACGTTTAAAAGATAAAAGAACGGGTAGTTACGTCGAAGCTATGTAGATGAAATTGTAGGTGATCGTGACGCTGCATGATTATATTTAACCTCGTCGAAAGTAGAGCAATCATGTGTAATTTGTCGTTAGATTGCTTCATGTCTCGGAATAATGACCAGTTCAACCACCACTCATTAATCAGATACCACGGACATCGAAATTGGTCCCCTCTTACATAATAAATCGTTTTGAATCACAATAAGCCGCATTAGATAGTTGAGTTTCTTGAAAACAAAGTGACTTCCCCTCTTTTGACGTCAGAATTAGACTAACAGATTTGTTACATTGTGGAGATGTAAATGAAGAGATAGAGATTTTTACACAATTACGCAATTTAATATTGTATTTACTCATACCTGTCTGACCAAGCTAAGTAATATTTATTGGACACTGTACATAAACTGATACTGCTTCGTTGGTCTAGTAGTTAGCGTAAGCGACCCCAGATTAAGAGGTCTCGAGTTCGATTCCCGGGTCGGACTGCTATAGGGTTTTTCCTACAAGAAGTTTTTAATAGCAGCCTGGAGTATGGAATTTAGCGGTGTTTCCCGCCCGTGCCTCGGAGAGCACGTTAAGACGTAGGTCCCGGTTGTCACAAACATCTTTGGCTATCGTTATTGGGAAGTCAGTGCCCTCAAATATTCTCACGACTAATTCAACCTCCGAATTCAGTTCACCCTTAGGGTTGCAGAGGTCCGATGCCAGTCGCTCCGTGTAAAAACAGATATTGAGGTAAAACGGTTGAACTAGTAGCCGACCCCAATCTTGGGAATAATAAAGGCTATGAAGATGATGATGAAGATGATGACGTACATAAACTCATACTTTGGAAGCAGGGTAGTTCAATCTGTACGCAAGTTTTAATGAAAGAAATAAGTTCTGTAAGTTCAGTAGCTATAAAATTCAGTGGCAGTTTGTCCTATTTACTACCACACCGAATATACGGAAATCCTTTTTCATATTCACAATCATCTTTTTCATTCTTAAGAGTATTCTAAGACTCAACGAAAATAAGCGTACGTATCAAGCGTAAATGTAACTAATTTTGATTAAAATTAAACCTGAAAAAAGCTAACCTTAAGATAGCCATAATTGAAATAACAAAAATAAGTCATAGATCAAAAAGCTAAATCATTATAACATAAATTTTATTCCAGTGAAGCTCTGAGCAGTAAAACTCGTAAGCTACCTCTTACAATTAACTCCGTAAAGGACTCTCATTTAAGCGAAATTAGAGTATTAATAATAAATTAGACCTCTCTGGATTTTCTGTCGGCGACCGATTTGCGTCCAACTCTTTTAATTTTATTAGAAACTATCTGACTAAAAATCTAGCATTATTTCTAAATATTTTACCAATATTTTATACGTTACTGAAGATTTCAAAACTGATGTTTGTTTACTTAACTTCGTATTTTTACAATTTATTTCAGATAGGTTTTTCATATTTTAAATTCTATATGACTTGTCTTTCTCTGAGAATTAAGGAGTAGATTGTAGATTTTTAAACATGATTAATCCTTTTAAACATATATTGTGATCCATAATATGAAATAAAATGTGAATAGTACCTGAATTTTCACCGTACCATATGTCTACATAACCCAAAAACGATAAGATGCGAAAACTTTTGGCACCTGCTTAAGTATAACTTATAAAGAAAATAATGTTTTACCAATTTAAATTGTTCTAGTAAAACTTTTAGAACTAACACTACATTTAATAATTAATTGACTGCCGTTTTACATTACCTGTGACGACTAGAATCATCCAATCTATCCAACCGTTTCAATATTTTAATTTAATCCATTTATCGAAACGGGAAATACACGTAACGCTTATTATAAGTCTGCATACTTTTCAGATTTCCCACAAAGTTCACGGATAATGAAACTATGGCTCATGTTTACTATTTCATCTTGAATTTATTTGCAATTAGAATTCTTAATATTGAGATTCGTAGCCCTTTACAGCATTAATCATATTTGGGTCAATAGTTAAGTCTGCCAACCACTAATAGCTTCGCACAGTAGGCAGTTACGGAGTATTAATAATTGCAACTACCACTGTAATATAAAGGTTTTTAACAATCTACATTGAGCTTGAAAATGATTACACTTTAAATAGATGGACATTGGACTTGAATTATGAAAATAAGAAAATGTTATTTCGTTAATGTGTTTACCAATAATCTCTCACAGGGCTTGCACATTATATATAGAGAAAAATTTCTCTGTGCTTTTATAACGCTAAATTTTGCCGGTTCAAACCACTTATGTACAACACTTTGTGAGGTTCAGAAATTATTGATCTGAGTCTTAATGTTCTTTGTGACCATTTGCGAAGTCCCCCGCCACACAGGATTTATTAATAATGTTTTTAAAAAAGTGACATCCAAAACTGATCACTACTACCTGTTTATTGCCGTTTATTGGGATATCGTCATTATCAACAGCTTTTAATAAATAGTAAAGATTTTGACCTACCATACCATGCTGACGAGTTAATACAGAGAAAATTTCTGCTACTAATCGAGTTTAATTCGGATGAAAATTGCAGCACTGCAAAGACAGTGATGTGGTTCTACGTAGTACGCTGCCCGAGTAGGCTTTTACGATATCTGCTAGATAAAAATGGGTGGTGCCACTGCAAGTTCTTATTCCATCACCGACTGGATGGATACTTCAGGTGTATTCCAAAACCCAAGTTTTGATAATACGTAACTAGAATTAAAAGAAAATTTTTCCGTGTTTTTTCCGTTATGGTTTTCTTTTGTTTTACACAGTTAGTTTGAGAAACTTGCAATAAAAAAATGAATAAATTAAAATATTACGATGTAAACATCTTCTTTATTATTTAACAAAAGGGTAATAAGCACAATAACACGTAAATTCTAGTGTCAAGTTGCTCACGATGGACTCTGAAACTATAGAACTGATTTTTATGCTTTTTAAATATGTGTCTTACTGATGTGATCAATAGGAGTCGAGCAGGATTGAAAAGGACGATACGCAGACGAAGTTTTGTTTATCAACTAGTTAAATTATAAAAAAATTCTAAAAAAATAGAACGTTAAGTAATTATGAATCATAACTTCAATCTACAGAAGCCAACTTTTCGGAAACTCCCCTCAAAGTTTTAGCTCTAAATATATTTTATTGCTGGGGCTCTTGTTCAGGAAATATTTTTATTGATATTTTAGGTGTCCGACGCCTATTGGATAACTTAAGCATACCATTTTCATTCGCACANATATATATATATATATATATATATATATATGCCAATTTATATCACGCCAGAGTTTGTTTATTTAAATATTTAGTTAACGATGATAGTCTTAAGATACACCGATTTGAAATTAAGAAATACTAATACCAAAGCTGGGCCTCTTAATCAGGAAATATTTTATTAATATTTTAGGTTTCTGACTTCTATTGGATAAGTTTAGTACATATAATTTGCACACATCTTTTCTGGTATATGTATGCTAATATTACATAGTACAAGAGTTTGTTTAATTAGTAATTTGGTTAAAGACATACTGGTTCGAATTTAAAAAATATTTTACACTCGCATTACCCTCGAGGGTCTTGCTACGACCCTTAGTAGCACATCGCCAATGATAAAAGTTGTGTAAACGTAGAAACTTTAATTCTTTTGTGAGACATCGATGAAGTTGCTCGAGTCAGCTAATTTGATAAGGTATGATAGAAGATCAAGTACTGGAGTGCTGGCCTCCAATATTATCTCCAATTACAGAACATGTGCTAAAAGTAGACTGCAGTCTTAGTTTCATACCCGTCTTCAGTTTCTATCTCTGCCTATTTCTTTTACCCTTTCCGTTTCACATTCTGTAAAAGACAATATTCCTAAGAGAGATAATATGGGGTAAGTGTCCAAAATATATTAAATCATGTAGCAGTGTAGGACTAAAGTATCTTACTAATAATTGCGATATTATTAAGGGTATTAAAGAATAATGCGATGCATTGTTGACCAGTCTCGGTGGACGCTAAATTTATTAACTTATCTTAAAATTGTTCAATATAATCGACTATAAATCAAAATTTTTCCAAAGAACAAGTAATTCTCACGAGTGAGTATTTATATATCACATAATGAAGGAAAATGAAAATACTCACTTGAGTTCGATAAAATATTTGTGTGACAATAGTAGGGGCATCATTACGTTATCACCTATCCACAACATCCCATTTGAATTCTGATGCAGCTGCGCCAAATGATAATGAACGGGTATTACAGTATTTTAATATCGTGAGCTTTCAACTAAGCTAAAATAAATTTATATTTATACGTTTTGTTTAACCTTGGTCTACTTTGTCGCCCTTCGGTATTGCGGAAAACCTGTTCCTATTTTCACGATTTGTGATTTTATTTATATATTTTACTTTCAGTGGTCTAATTTTTTACTTAACATTTATTATATTTCGAAGATCAAAAGTCATGTACTTAAGACGATTCGTTTATTGCATCATCATCATCATTGAAGATCAAAAGTCATGTACTTAAGACGATTCGTTTATTACGTCATCATCAATACCTATCGCAATCTACTGCTGGACGTAGGCCTCTCCAATTGGACGCCACTTCGTTCGATCCTCAGCTTCTCGCATCCAGCTCCTGCCAGCCGCCTTACGCAAATCATCACTCCACCTGGTCTGTGGACGTCTTATACTAAGTTTGCCGAGACACGGTCTCCACTCAAGAACTCGTTTACTCCAATGGTTATCGGTTCATTTATTTACTGTATCATAAATATTATGTGGCATAGTAAAAATATATATTATGTTATATATTTAAAATCTATTTTTTTATTTATCATATTCAACACAGCAGTTTATTGTTTTGCTTATATATAATTTGAAAGAAAACGAAAATGTAGAATAATTGCTAAGCAATAGTTTGAATGAAAAATGTTTTTAATTTATTTTAACAAACCCTATTATACAAAAGAAATAATTATAATTGGTTAAAATAAACCACTTTACATATATTATAAAATCTAATTGTTAGTAATGAAGGTGTTTTGAATGGTCAAAGTTATGATATACATCAACTTTTACTTGGGGTCGGTGCAGTATGTTTTTTCCTTCCTTTCTCTTCTATCACTTGTAATTTAACTGGTAGCTCTTTTCGTATTCACATTCCATCCACTTTTATTTGGTCTTCCTGTTCTTTTGCACTTTTCAACTCCCACATCTAACATTATCTATTAAAATGCTGCTAAAACTGGAGTCAAAAATTGTAGTTACTTGTCGCCACTTCATCTATACCGTATTGATACGATACTGTACGGTTCGATCGATTTCGCCGTCACATTGCAAGAGGGAGCTAAGGTACTAGAAGTAAGAACAGACTGTTAACGGTATCTCATCCAGTGTAATAGTTTAAGGGCTAGAGATTCCACCAAAATCATGGAACGTGTGCTCAGTTTCAATTCTATTCTCTTGATATTCAAGCCAAGATTCTCCAGCTTGAATTGCCATTTTTCCAGTCTGCTCTGGGCCTCACCCCATCTTTAGCGACCAACAAGCTATCATGTACAAGCAGCACATATTAAAGCGCTTCCTCCTATATCTCCAATGTTAGGGCAAACATCATCAAAAGAAAGACGTGTGGACCCAGAGCTGATCTCTGGTGCAAGCCTACGGAGACACTGAATTAATCAGTGTTTCCCGCGACCAACTTAACATGCGAAGTAAACTATTAAGTGTAAAGTATGTAGAGCCGACTCGTGGTATGTATATTAATACATACCACGAGTCGGCTCTACATACTTAACAAGCAGTCTTCCTTCTTTCAAACTTACCCTATCGTATGCCTTTTCAAAGTCCACAAACACTATAACATATGCAAGTTTTTGTACACACTTCTGGATTTCTCACATAATTAGCGCATTGCAAATATGGCATATAGATGCCAAAGATAATAGTATCTCTAGTGCTAAGGAGAAAAATCGTGCATATGTTATGTATACGTGTTAAAGGTGCTAACTAGATAGCATGCTAATTAATAAAGTGACAACTAACGATGGAACACTCTATAACGCATCGAAATTTCTAAAGGCATGAGGAAGGGAAATTCAACCGCAGTGAAAATGTCAGAGGTGTATTTTTCCCGTTAACTAAGTTAAAAGTCATTGCAGTTAATATCACAAACTAGGTCGACAGTAATTCATGAATGACATAAATTCTATTAAAGTTTAACAAGTTAAGTGGTTCGGATAGACGCAGACGGCAGGAGGCGGCAACTTGCATTCAGCTTTATTCGTTTTATATTACTTTTTACTCGTACAACTTTTATTGAGAAATTATTATTTTTTTATTCCAATGAGATGACTGTCGAAAGGAGTTGCACACCACCTCCACAGAAACATCGTTTTACTAGATCCGATGGCTTACAATCGTTTTAAAAAAGAAGCTGACCTTTTATCGCACTCTAAAACTTTAAATATAAAGGGGTGTGTGGGGGCGAACCACAATCTTTCGCCCCCAGCCAACCTCACCTGCACGCGGTGCACCCTGCTAGATAACAAACGAGGCTCTGGCGACCGACCGATGGCGGTATATCCATCCTAAAAGGCGTAACTAAATACAATAGGCCGGTGATGGGCAGCAGCGTCACCGGTGCAACAAGTTACGCCCTGCGATCACCAACCCGCCTGCCCAGCGTGGTGATTATGGGCTGACCCCCTCCATGAGTAAGCA
>PKRV01000547.1:576665-587716 GCA_003709505.1 Hyphantria cunea | reverse complement strand
GCAAGCTGAAGTGGCAGTGGGCTGGCCACATTTGCCGAAGAACCGATAACCGTTGGGGTAAACGAGTTCTTGAGTGGAGACCGCGTCTCGGCAAACGTAGTGTAGGACGTCCACAAGCCAGGTGGAGCGATGATTTGCGCAAGACGGCTGGCAGGAGCTGGATGCGAGAAGCCATAGATCGTACTAAGTGGCGTGAAATTGGAGAGGCCTATGTCCAGCAGTGGACTGCGATAGGCTGATGATGATGATGAAAACTTTAAATGAAATACATATCACTGCGCATGAATAAACAAAAACATGTTAATTATTAATGAATACCAATATATATAATTATAAAGAATAGTAAGATATATCATATCTATTCTAATGAATAATCATAAAAATATCTGAATACAATAGTCCAGTTCAGTTTAGAGACTTTGAAGTTGTTATAAACCTTATACAGATTACCTGAGCTGAAAAATTAATGCTGAAATGCAGTAGCAGATAGTAGTAGAACATCATCTCGAAAATCCCTCTTAGTAATTGCAGGGTCAACAAAACTATTGTTGTCTTAATGAAGTAAAATTATCTCTATATATGACTCATATGCAGAGCTCGTCACTGAATTTAAATTAAAACAGTCGAATCATAAAGTACAACGAACTGAGATTACTAAAGGAATATATCATCACTAGCTTCTACGTGCGGATCCGCCCGCGTGTATGTTGATAATTGAGATAAAATGTCCTTTTCGAGAATCAAAGTATCTATCATGTTAAATTTAATTGGAATCTGTGCAGCGGTTTAGATGTGGAACAGACAGAAACATACAGGTTTACTTTCGATTTCATATATATATATTTGTATAAATTATTAGTATAAATTTTTATATGTAACATAACTAACTTGAGACGAACAAAGTAGAATAAGAGAAAATAAAAGCTTCGAGTTATCTTTGCCACATAATTTATTTGCATTTATTTATTAATTTCCGAGAAGAAAAAGTTTTGTAGTAATTTTATCTGAAGAATCACTTGTGATTATGTAAGCAACGGAGGTTTTAGGTCTGTGTAAATTTTAATACTAATTTTAAAGCTAAATTGTGATTGTCACCACAAACACCAAAAAGCAATGTTCAGGTGAAAAAATCATTCGTAAATTAACAATAATTATTACATTTACCGTAAAAAGTATAAAGTACCTCTGATTCCATAAGACTGATGCTATCTCACCTGTAACCTTTCCGAATTTCAAAATTCATAATTGCAATCCTCAGCAAGCTACTGCAAACATAGATTGTGACTCCAATGAAATACTACGGACTAAATCCATAACATATCTCGGTGTTGTCATTGGCGAGAAATTTTCTTATAATAAACACATAGCTCTGTCCTATCTACAAGAAGCAGAAAACTCATTTGTGTAATGAAAGACTTAGAGATGTCGCCAACATGGAATAGCTTAAAACCGTATATATATCACTCTTCCAGTCCATTCTAACATATTGCCTAAGCATTTTAGAAGGAACAGCTTCATCTCACCTAATACAGTTAGAGAGAGCCCGGAGGTCAAAGTAATGCTTAAAGAACCAATTAGCTTGCCAAGCCAACAGTGTTATTATATAAAGCAGCTGATCTTTTGAGTTTTCGATAGCTGTACATATTAAATGCAGTCACCTACTCGCCCAACATAGTTTCGGGTTTCACTAGGTAAGACACCATGGTGAATGCAAGAGTGGTTAAGCTCACTACTACAAAATATAAAACTAGTTTCGCAAAAAGCTTTCCTAAAGCACCTGTCGTGTATTCGACGGACAATAATGATGTAAATATGTAAATACTTTATATTAAACAAGAAAATGTTTTATTATAATAGAACATAGATTCTATAGAACGCGGAAGACATCTTATATAAGACTCGCTTGCGTAGTTCTCGTGTTGACAGTTCAGTTGCGTTCGGAAATAAGCATAATATTTATGCTCTAACGATACTTAGCTTACAACACTTTTCGATAGCTTTCATATTTGATCCTGAAACAGATGGATCTTAAACCTATTCCGTATCACCACATTTCAAGATTGATTTATATTTTGTTTGCATAACGGCTAAACTTAGTGTGTAAATTGATAAAATAGATAGATTAACATATAACATTTTATCAGTTCACCAGGGTTTACAAATAATTTACAGTAATAAAACCAAAGGCAAATGCCTGCAATGCAATATATCTGCTATTTTATGTTAATTCCATCTTAGTACAAATCTACATATGTCTATAAAATAAATGGAATGGTGATACATGATACTTCGGGTCATAAAAAGTCAACACTACCACTTACTAAAAGTCATCCATTAAAAGAATCTCATACAAATTATTTTCATGAAATTTAGTATGCAGGGGGTTTTGGAGGTGATAAGTCATAATCATAATCATTATACCGGTCATCCAGATACTATTGATACTATTGTTTGTACATTGTAGTTGTCACAATGTGATATGTTGATGAAACTATTAATAGGAAATACGAACACAGAATAGTCTTGCTAACTGACCCTAGCAAAGTAAAGCTTTATCAAACGGTACATATTTTATTTAATACAGATATCGTAAATGTGTAGCAGTATTTCAACCATACTGAAAGACTGTACTTGAATGTTTAACAATTATTGGAACGAGTAAAACCAATTTATTATGCCTTAGCGAAAAATATTTTCTGCTTAAAACAGGAGTTGGTTTCATTCTCTGAAAACGCGGCCCGCACACAAGTTGTTTTAATTATTATTTTCCTCTTGTACATTTCTTTGAAAATAAGGTAATGAGTTTCTTTAGGTTTCTGGTTCTCTGGGTTACTTATTGTTTTAGTAGCTTTGTGGACTATGGCTTCTTTTTTGTTGAAATGTGTACATTAACATAAAAAAATATCTTTTAATTCCTTTGTACGAGTGTGTCTTTTTGGCTTTTTTTCTTTATTAATGTTATTTCAGCCAAATAAATTTGTTAATGGCTTTTATTGTGATATTCGTCATGCAAAACGTGCTTATTTTAAAAACTATTTATACCCGCAATTCCGTGTGCGCCTCTCAAATTGTTTTTACCCAGTTTTCGTAACATATTTATTACTGCTCAGTTCCTATTGGTAATAGGGTGATGCTACCTTTCTCATGGCAGATTATCTATTTATATTCATACTTATGGAAGGAATTCGTTTTGGAATAAGCTTAACACATAATACATAATTATTTTGTTTGTTTATTGGTAGGTGTTGCGAAATCGTACTAATAGGTAAATTATTTCTAAACTTATGTTCCTCGAGTTATGAGTAATAACTACAGTTCTTAAGGAAACGTACTATATAAAAATAAAATCACGAACTAGACGAAATTAACGATATAGAATGAAAGCAATAATTCCACTTATGATATTTAAGTACATCTCAAAATTTTTCTCTTTGAGATGATTTCAATATTTCTTATCAAGACTAGTCGTAGAAAATACCTGCTTAATTTATCTTGAAAAGTCATGACTTCTTAACCTATTTATGAAAACAAATGTTTATTTGAACCTTAATTTGCAAATTTGCCGACCCGTGCCCACTTCGTTGTGCGTTAACCGCCTGCTTTTCTTTTACTTGATTTACAAAAACGATTATTTTTAACTGAGTTTTTCGTTCAATCTTAGTAAAATATAGCCTATGTCACTCTTGAATAGTGTTGCTTTCTGCAATTAAAGTAATATTCAAGTTCGGATCGGTACTTCCAAAGAAACAATATCTCTTTATGATATTAGTATAGATAAATATACACTATACTACACTAAACCCCAATAGTGCCGAAATGATTAAGACCCAGTGCTTATTTAAAGTAAATTATGTTTCCTCTTTGCAGTCACGTAACCGCCACATCTGCCGCAGAGCGTAGCACAACCTCATGAACTATTTATAAGTCCGTTTTTGGAGTCCATTTTCTCTAGATACGTATGGAGGACGGTTACTTGATGAGCTTAGGAGTACCAAAAAAAATGGAAATGTCTTGGTAATGATAATCAACTTCAACTGTTCAAATATATTAGGTACTGATGAAGATTATTTATGAATAAACGTGAAAGAATATTATCAAATGTAAACTAAAAATTATGTTTTTTATTCATGACTTATTATATACTGGATTCAATTAGTCCAATCTAGAGAGGGCTGGCTATCTTTGGAGGAGGCCTTTATCTACAGAGGGGTCCTTTCAGACTGTTGAATATATATAATAACAATATAGAATTAAGTAAACATTAATATAAAAATAAAACTAACTACATAAAATAAATATATTAAAAAATAAATTACTTACAAAATTAATATAATACCTATGCACTAACTTAACATAATCAAACTCTTTTCTTTTTGTAATCTGTAAGAAATAAAGGCCTTTTTATTTTATTTATTTTATATTATATGTTACTAACTTTCGCCCGCGGCTTTGTCTGCGAGGACCTATATCGGATAGCATGGAAGTCACATTTCGGGTCAATTTATAACCTATGACAGTCACAAACGATTTTGAAAGTCGGTTAAGTAGTTCCGTAGATAGATTCGTCTTAGTCGTGAGAATGACAGGGTGTAAAA
The DNA here is from genome assembly GCA_003709505.1 of Hyphantria cunea. Lineage (NCBI taxonomy): Eukaryota > Metazoa > Arthropoda > Insecta > Lepidoptera > Erebidae > Hyphantria > Hyphantria cunea. The sequence goes on along the minus strand of PKRV01000547.1, from coordinate 583,121 downwards.
TAAAATAAAATTAAAACAAAATTAAGGATATTTGGAGCCACAAAGTAATCTTAACAAAATGTTTTAAAAATATATCGAGTATGGTCGGGTTTTACTTTTGTTTAATAATTCATTAGGTGTTATGACACTTTTTCATTATTTATTAATTAATGTTTTTTATAAAAGTATTAGATACAGCTTTAGTGAACCATTATTGTGACTTTGCAAAATCTAATAAAATACGTTGTATTAAAAATCGTTTATTATTTTATTTTGTCTTTTGCCCAATCCCTTATTAATTCCTCCCTTAATAATTGCTAAAGTTCTAGCATAAAACGTTAACAGAAAATTTAAGTCACGTCGTTTTTAACGATTGATGAGCTTCACGCCCGACGCTTAGTCTTTGAAAATATTTGGTTCTCATTACTATTCTATTAGCTTTTTCACGTTGAAAACTTAATGTAAACTTTGAAGACAAATGTAAAAACTTTTTCTTAAAAATTTGTATAAACTGCGTCCAATATTTAAACTGTCAAACGAAATGTAAAACTCAGTTTGTTGAATATTAAAAATAAAATTGTAGGTGACTAAAGCTTTCAATGCAAACATTTTAGCCACTCGGTTCGTTAGTCAACTTTTGACTATTCCGATCCGTTAGGTATATTTTCCGTGTCATTGTAAGTCAGAGCTTTATGCTCAAAACCTAAAACTCAAAACATTAGAGTATAAAATAAATTTTAAAATTTTAGACTTTATCGACATTAACATGAGTCAAATAACGATAAATTCCATAATCGTTTTGACGGAAAACAAACAATTACGGAAAATTTTGCAGTTTCAAAGATTGTAATATAAAATACCAGCTTTGAAATTCAAATTTTAAACTTATAATTTGATTAATTCATAATATTATTCTGTCTTGTTTAGAAATGAAGGATTTATGGAATATATAAATTATTATATAATGTTGATACTCATTTTGTTCGGATCATTCTATATTTTCTTTCCGGGACTATGCCACCTGTCGTGCACTACGCGAGTCTCGTTAGCGCGCTCCCTGAATAACGTAATAATAATGAGGTTGTGTTTAGACAAAAGGGTTTTTAAGAGGGTTATTCTTCTATGTATATTTAACATGTAAAATATAATGCCCGGTGAGGAAAAAGGGTCACGTGAAATGATTAATTCTTAAGTTCTTTTTTTATACGTTTACAGTGACAGAGTGATCTATTAAGAAAAAAAATATGTATGGTATATGGACGTAACATCAAACAATACACAAGATGAAACTTAATTGACATCGTGCAAAGAAACAACACTAAAGCGGGAATTCATACTTAAATATTATATATAAATTCCTAACTTAGTGTGTTGTGTGTTAGTTAGAAAGTTTGAAACGTTGATTTTATAAAACAAATAACACTATACGCTACATCCAGAGCAATTCTCCTGAATGTACTTAATTAATCTTTTGGAGTAAGTATTAAATGTATGCCTTAGACATGCAAACACCATTTCAACGAAAAACAGACTCAAAGAGACACGAATGACACTAGAAGTTGTCTTTAATTATACCTATAAATATGAATAATAAATCAATAAATACATAAAGTAAGTAAAAAGCAGTATTACATCTAAAGCAATGGTACTAGAACTTATACGTACACAAAATGCAGCACCAAAATACTTCACATAACTACCGCAAAGAAACAAAGCTATTATTTATCGCAGGGTCCGTCTGACCCTCGATCTAGTGCCCAGATAGTACCCCTAAATCACTCTATACGCCTCTTTTATTTGTTCTGTAGGGATACCTCATTCTTCTGACCATAGCAATTGAATACTAAGTCGGTATATACATAATTTCCTATTGTACAGGTACCGCTTTGTGTGATTTATGCTCCGTTATTGTTACACTCATTTGTTTCTGAGATTGGTTTTGCTATTACTTTTGTTATGAATGTTTGTTGGTTTTCGTAATCGAGGTGAACTGTATTAACAGCGAGTTTCTTTTATTCGAGTTTACATTGAGGTTAAATATATCTGAATAGGGTCAAATAAAGTGTTTGGTTCTGACCAGACTCGGTCATAGTTGAGTGAAATAGACTTGTTTTGCACCAACGTGAACACGGTTAAGCGGATATTAGCTTATTTATTTTTTAAAACGTAAAGCGGCGCTCAAACTGTACCATTCTGTTTCTAAAATACTATTCTTAGATTTTGTGTTTCTGGTTGTTGGCATGTCTTTATAGACATTGTTGTACGATATAACATAGATCGAACTAAGTGGCGTGAAATTGGAGAGGCCTATGTCCAGCAGTGGACTGCGATAGTCTGATGATGATGATGATACAACGTATAATTATGTATTATTTCTTATGTGTGTGTATTAAATGTGTACTGCATTTTAATTAAAGTCGACAGTTATTCTCATAGAATATATATGTAGAAACTTGTAATTAGCTATAGGTAAAAAAAAAAAAATTCGTACATCTAACACACAACGCCATCTAGTCCCAAACTAAGCAGAGCTTGTATTATGGGTACTAGACAACTGATATGAATACATAAATACATTTTTTTTTAAATATATACATATTATACATAGAAAACACCCAAACTCCGAAACAAATATTTGCAGATCATGAAAACATTTGGTCCGACCCAGGATTCGAACCCGAGACCTCATGGACAGCAGTCGCGTACGCTACCACTGCGCCACCGAGGCAGTCAAATAGGTGATTTAATTTGAGCTATAAATCTCAAATTAAATCACCATTTTTTTTCCAATCATGAATAAATTAACGTTTAAACCTTGTATTAGTATAAATACGACAAGCGATTTCACCTTGTTGTATCTATAGTTACTAGTATTCGCCTCAGTGGTCGAAATCCGACCCAAATTGTTTTTTTTTCGTCAGCTTTCCAAATTCCTCGTCCATTCAGTCTTAAACTATCCCAAATTGAAAACTCCTTTGTTCGCATATTTTTTTTATTTCAATATTATATAGATATCGTAATGCTGACGAGTTTGTTGGTTTGGTTGTAGGCGTTATTCTCAGTAATTACTAGTACGTTTTGAAACATTATTTCAATATTTGATAACCCATTTATTGAGGAAAGGCTATAAGACATATAGTAATACGTTATAATTAATTTCAGATCCTATAAAAGACGCATTTTGTGCGAAAGATCAGTTAATAATGATGATGCATAATTGCTATAAAAGGGTTTGTAATATCTGTTCGAATACCTTATTAGTTTGACAAACTTAAAGACAATTATTGCAACTAAAACAAAAATTTGTCGTGTAATCAGTAAATAATAGAGACACAATTTTATTAAACCAGTAGAATTTCTAGAAATCAGAGAAGTGTGCCTGAACGCTGTGTAATTGCAGGGAACATAGAATGAAGATTGTACAACTGTTTCCATGTCACAGCGACAGCGTTTCGCTTGTGTCTGTACAAATTTTCGACTTCGTTGAACTCAAAACGTCCTTGTGCATAACATTTCTATACGAGTTTACAACTACACTGTATATGTAAAGTATTTTGTATTACATGTAAAAATACTTTACAGAAATACAGAAAGAAAGATATTTGAAATGAGCTTTTCTATTAAAATTCACTAATGCCCCTGATCGATCCTAAAATTCTTCTCACTCCTCCTTTAAATTCTTGGAGTTATTTAAATTCTAACTTGTTCTCAAATGAGTTCCCGTCGGGAATTTGGCTCTTTTGACGGCATTCACAGTTTATTTTGTATCAGCAACATCAGGTGGGTTTCAATGGTCCGTAAATGGTTAAATTGGTATTAAATGTTAAATTGGTATACCTGAAATTAATACTGACATTATAAATTCTAAAGTAAGTAAAGTACTTTTTCTCTCTGTCTGTTATGCTTTCGTACATAAACCGCTGCATCGGTTAGGTCAACTTTGCAGCAGGCTAAATGCAGTCTCAATATACTTACACATGTGATGACACAAATTACACGTGCCATATCCAACATTAACTTAGGAATGGTTCGGATAATTACGGCTTACAATAATCATAACGTAACATGGTATAATAAAAAATCCAGAATACAACGTTCTTAAAGAGAAAATTTATAAAGAGGAAGTGAGATGTTTTAATTTACCGTCGTGAGCCGCTTATCTTTACGCAGACGAGTTCTGCGAATTTCTCAAAAGATACAAGGGTTTGGCGAATGGGGCGAATTTCTCACAACACTTGTGCGGGAGGGCGATAATTCATGAGGTCATTATAGTCATTATTATGATAGCCAGTGGTACTTGGAAGAATTAAAAATTATTAATGTGGCAATTCTGCTGTAAATAGTTGTATAATTATTTTTATCTGTATTTATTACACTGACTAAGTACTGTATGGAATATTTTATTTTATAATATATTATTAGTAAATTGTAATTATTGTGAAAATATTATATTAAATCTTGAAAATGTGTACCCAAACTTAAACTCAGATTAATACTGATTTTTCATGTTTCAAAGTTTGATGCGAAATGATTATTTCTTTAAATTTGATTTGCCATGAGATAAAGCTGATTGTTTTAACACTTTTTTCTTAATGCAAATTAAGTGCTGCAATTTTTACAACACAAAACCAAACTTTCTTACGCTGGTCTAAAGACTGTCATGTATTTCCCATTTCGTTTAAAAAATACAACTGGTAATCAAAATAAAAAAAGACTTTATTTGATTTGATTGGAAGAAACCCTCTATGATAAATTCCTACTATTTTCTGGCGTGTGCTTAACATTTTCTACTTGCCATATTTACAATAAAGTTCAGTCCCACGTTCGGTCCTGTGACTACATACATCACAGTACTCACAGCACAGCCACACTAGTTCTAGACTTATATATAACGAGACCAATTTGTCGCAGCACTGCAGAATTGTCGCCTACGCCATATATTCTGATACAATAAAGAAATTTTTAGTCAGAAATTGTAGTAGTGTGTAGCTGTTTAGGTATTTTTGCAACAAATTGGAGGTGTCGAGTAAAAGGGGTGCGTGTTAACTATGGGAATTTACAAAGTGCACGTTCAAAATTTGTACGAAAAATTTTGCATATAAAATGAGTAGAATAATACAGCTTTTTCGTTTGAGATAGTGCTTGTACTTATTTTTTCCTTCTTACTTAAATACTTTAGTAAGAATATAAGTTATATCATTTTTGTATCCATTTCGTAGTTAAAAAAATTTCGAAATTAATGTACTTTAAAAATTCACATCTCTTAAAATCCTTAATTTAGATAGTAGCATCCGACAACATTCATTTTTCTTAATTAGTCTTAGAAAAAGTTATAACATCACAGACGAGTAAAGTTTTGATTTTACTGGTAAAAGATCTAGAAATGGGCTTAAAATTATATAGCCTTAATACCAATTTCCAGGGTGGAGAGTCAGGCTTCAGCACATATGAACCGGCTCAACTAGGGCGATATCGGCTTCCTTAGGCATCTTGCACATGCCTAACATGCATTTCACATCGATTTTCTTTCTAAAATCACATTTTGATTGAATCATATGACTTAGCGTTGAAATGTCGTTAATCCCATACGATTGTTGGTGTATTACTAATACTTACCAAAGTCAATTGTCAAAAAACAAGTCAATTTGACTAAGGGGTAGAAGTTGTTAAAAACTAATGTTTTTTGTTTTATAAATTCCTGTCGAATTTCACTAAGTGAGTAAGATGTCGGTTGTCTTAAATCCATCCTACGATCTATAATTAATGATATAGCCTTTTATTCAGATCTCTTAACTAATTTCCATTCAATTAACTTCAAATATATTAACACTGGACCCTTAAACTAAATAAAGTAATATCTGTTGCTTGGTTATCCTAGACTTGTTCGCCAATCGGAATATACCTCTTACAAGCTTTTCCATTCTTTTCTCTCCTGTGTTACTCCGTTCCACCACTTCTGCCACTTGTCTAATGTCATCATTCCGTCTTATTTGTGGTCTACCTCTCTTCCTCTTACCCTCTCTGGGTTGCCACTGGGTCACTCTTTTGCTCCATTTGTCGCGTCCTCTTATATCGTAATCAGCCCATCTCCATTTAAGTCTTTTGATTTTAACTGCTACATCTGTAGTTTTATTTCTGACTAGCTTTTGTCCGCGGCTTCACCCACGCAGAAGTAGATATTTTCATCCCCTATATTACCCTTAGGAGAAGAACTGCGTTAGACCGAAACAAGTGGAGTGAATTAGAGGAGGCCTATGTCAGAAGACAACCTAACCTGTTTGCTGATAATGCTACTTGATCAGATATCATTTAATTATTTTTTTATTTAAAAAAATAATGAAATTGTAAAGCAGGTTACAGGAAATAAAGGCTATTTTCATTTTATTTATTTTATTATATTACCCCCTTAGGGGCGGCGTTTCCGAAATTCCTTTCTTAGTGCTCACTTGCGTTATAAAAACTGGTATATATATATAT
>PKRV01000547.1:545452-576657 GCA_003709505.1 Hyphantria cunea | reverse complement strand
TGTATACCAGTTTTAACGAAAGGAGCCTTCCGGCAATTATAATTTTTAGTTTCTTTGAAGTTTTCTTTCTCTTTGAAATGAAACTTTAACTTACAAGGCTTTTCTCCACGTTGAAATTTAACAATACTACATTACTACATCAATAGGCAGTAATTACCTTAATTGAAAAAACTTAAAATCAGTAAAGAAAGCCCGAAATACAACCTCATACTCCTAAAATGGAAGATTTAAGTAAACAATATTTATGTTTTTCACAGCAACAGCGTTCAAATATATAACTTTTACAGACCATGATCTAAAGCGTCACAGGTATATATGAATATATATACGCAATATACACAGGAATAGTGCAAATAAAACTCAAATAAATACACTCGTAAAATATCACAGAAATTTTTAGATCCAGCTGCCCGTTTCTATGTAATGAAAACGCTTCGAGCGTAAAGAAATTCAGCCTACTTATTTCCTTCTCATTTGTTTCTAACAAACTTCCATCAAAACAAAGTGGTTCAAAATATCTTCTGACAAAATTTCTCTTCTGACGAAAATAACTCATAAATGAACCCGTCGAACAATTGTCACAAACTTTGTTATGAGTCATAAATTGTAACAGTCCACCTGAATATGTTTTTTTTTACTTTATATTTGACGTTTAATAACTTAATGTTGTTCTTCGCCGTAAACGTTTATCGGCACTAAGGCTCCATTTCTGAGATTGACAGTTTATGACACTTTAGTTGTTGCTCTCTATGGGTCGACAATAACATTACAAAAAACTATGTTCGTATGTTCATTTTGTTTTTGTTAATTTTTCTTAAAACAGATGTAGTTTTTATAGACAACGTAAATAAATACGATGTAAGCTTAGGTTCTCAGATTCTTCCTGTCTGTCACAACCTGATAATCAATGTATAAAGATATATTTATGCAACAGAAGTAACCGTCACCTCTACAATACAAAGATACCCGAAGAAATAAAATACACATAATAGCAATTATGACGTTAAATCTATGTGAATTGTTAGACGCCTGTCATCTCTATAAAGCAGTTGGTTACATAATAAACATGGTACTATTCCTTTCTCTCTATTCAAGTAGCCCTAAGAATTTCATTTTTATTTTCTTATGTTGCGTTAGATTGCATTCATTTACATAATGGTATTATAAGCCTATGTTAAGATTATCGAGAGGACAATGACATCTTATGTAAATTGTACATTTTGTGATTTTGCGGATACAGCGATTACCGCCGCCCTTTCTTTTTTTTTACGTGGAATGCGTTTACGCACTTCGCTCCCCCGAGGACAAGGGGTTTGCTTCGTATGGGACTCCCGACTGACTCGCCAGACTACCCACTAAACCACCACGGCGTGCCACTCTGCGCCTGAGACGGGAGATATCCGGGAACCGCTTTCTTACGCCATCCGGACCCCTCCCAGCGCTAGCCCGCCCAGAAGCGGGCACCGTCTCCAGATGTTAATTCTTCCAATTTAGGCGACGCACGGCACCCGCGCAACGTCGCCTCCTCGCGGCTGGCCTGTGAAGCGGATGGGGGGGAAAACCCGTCCCGCCCATCCGCGGCCACACTCAGGGCGGCATGAGGCACCTCCGCCGCCCGGTTCGCCGGCGGAGTGGAGGTCGTCCTCCCGGGCCTTCTCCGCCGCCTGATTACCGCCGCCCTAAGACAACCGAAACTCCAGAGGCGTCACAAGTGCGTTGCCGGTCTTTGGGAGATGGGAAAAAGGATAGGGGACATCACACGTTACACTTTATAATAAAGAAGCGTGTCTCTGGTTACCGTTTATTTGGCACTGAACTAAATACAGCTGAGATGTGAGATATCGCAAAATAATCTGTAAGCGGATGATGTTAAAGTATAAAATCCAACAAGAAACTTTAGTGATTTTTAGTTCAGTGATGACGACAACAAAATTACCCCCAACGTATAAACAAGCAACTCCAAAAGACTAAACTATAGCGAACAGAAATCCTGAGAGATACACGTCAAGATTCCACGACAGAAATAATTGCGAAATACAAACATTTTATGTCGTATCGCCGTATGTTGGTTTTAAGCGATCAATCTTTCAGTATTGCTTCTATTATTGCAGTTATATCAAATAAGAAAGTCGTAAAATACCCTAAGTGTCATACTACTTTAGGACATAGAGTCATAATTGCAGTATTAAAGTTACATCGAAATTACTTTGAACATAAACTGAGATTGCTACGCTTGAGATTGTTTATGGGTTTATTTGGAGAAGTGGACATTGTATTTGTTATGAAATAATAAAAGTTTTAACCGAAGGATGAGGATATATTGTTTGGTATAACTTAATTGACCCGAAAACACTATTATTAGCAGATAGAAATGTAATAAAACAGAGCCCTAGGGTCCACATGCCGATTAGACAAGTTAAAGGCTACTCGCTACCAGAACGTGTCTATCCATTATAATACCACTACGACGTAATGACATAATCTAATAAAATCTTTGGTATAAAAAAAAATACCCAAAAATGTAGTTAGTTGACAAGCTTATCGTTAAAGAAATGCAGTACTGGTTTGAGAGTTATTTATTTTCAGCAACCCATAATGGCCCACTACTGGGCTCGGGTCTCCTCTTACGAAGGGGTTAAGGCCATACGTCCCCACGCTGGCCAAATGCGGGTTGAGGACTGGCAAGACTACATTGTGGCTGCGTAATCTTGCCGTTGGATGTTTTGAAACCGCCCAAAGGCAGCAACTCCAACCAAGCTTCTCGACTTATCCTATGAAAACAACCGGGACCGACAACTTAACGTGACCTCCGAATCACGGAGACGCTCATGGTAATATGTCACCAGCGGTCACCCATCTAGGTACTGACCGCGCTGTCATTGCTTACCCTCGGTGATTGTTTCTAATCACCGAGCGTAACTTGGCTATGAGCTATATAAATTTACATATACTTCCTGCATAAGGCGAATTTCTCTTCCGACCTTTGCTTTATGCAGCTTTGCATGCTTTGAGCTTGTATGCTTGTAACTCGAGCTGGCTGCCGTTAACCTAGCTCTAACCATCGGTGAATGGAATTATTTAAATGTCTCAAATAAATATAGTATAGTTAATACATACTATTTGGGTTAATAATGTTATCTCAAATTAATACATAAACCCTTCTAAATTTCTGTCACGTATACCTTATTTACTCAATCCAAAGAATTTTACTGACCACTTACAATTCACCATTTTTTTTGTTTAGCTCGTTTAATTCAAACTTACTTATCATGGGACCTTAGCTGCATAATTTTGAGCGTATTAATTTGTACGTGACATGTAAAAAAATCATGTACAATCAGAGAGCTTTAAATTATAATCTCTTATTAGGGTTCATCATCCAAAACGTTAATCAATACTAACCTTTTACGGAGAAAGGCATAAGTGAAGTGGTCAGACTATCACTTTACTTTATTTAGCACTTAAATATACTAAGTTTGCACCTTTATTAATTGGGTTTTGTTCAATTGCCTAATTTATTTATTGAGTTAGTGTCTACAACAAACACTTATACATAATATATCACTGAAGGAGTATAATAGTTCACTGGTTAGACACAAACCTCACCTCAGAAAGGATGTTTCGGTCTAGGCGGATTTATATACGGTTTCTACGTAGTCTGCTTCCTAAGCCGGCTCTTGCGACATCCACTGAATGAATACCGGAGTGTAACACTCCATCTTTTTAACCTGTCATAACTGTAACTGTAAAAGACACCACTTTCTTCTATATCATCATGTTTATCTCCTTTAAATTCAATCTCTTATAATAGCATTTACAGCAGAGCTTCTAAGTCGGAGAAGGTCTTTGAACTATGTTAGTAAATTGTAGGGCTTTTGTTTGTAACAAAACAAAAACCTCTGAATAAAACACTCCCAATGGGTTCATGCCGTGTATTCAAATCCAATAGTCCGTACGGAGCTCAGAAATTAAGGACACGTTCAGAGACACAGAATGAAGATATTTTAGAATAAGACAGTTTGTACTTTATTGGTATACTTATGCAGGCATGATGTACAATAAATTATTATAATTTAACCCAATATTTATATATAAATCTATCAAAACGCTAATTGTATGTAGATGATTGTGACCTAGGTGGGCAAGCAACTTAGTTTAGTTGATTGAGTGGGAATGCTGCCAATTGTATATATATGTACTAATAAATATATGTTTTCATTTTTACAAATCATGGCAGTTTATACGTGTATTTAAGTTTTATTAACAACGTGCCATCAAAGAATACTTTTAGATAACTGACATGCTCTGTCAGTGCGTTAAAAATTCGTTCAATATGTAAAAACTATAATTTATCAGCTTTAATCTTCTGATATTTACCTACTTTATAATTTCAATGCACTATCAAGCATTATTAGCATTATATTAACGGTTTAATTCCTCACAAATTACCTTTGGCTCAGCCTAAGCCAGTTCATTTGACCTGCATCATTTATCGGATCTTAATATGTTATGTTAGATGCAAATTTGGTGTTTGATCAAGGAGATTAATAAGCAATTTGTCCTCGTACAACTATCATATAGTAACATCTAATGATAATACAATCGTTGTGCAAACGTCATTTTAATAAATTAAGAGTGGATTAACTCTGATACTTGTTGAGATACATTCTAGAATGAAACTTACTTGTACTTATTCCACTATTTTCTTTAAGTTTCATTATAACTGTATCTTAACAAGCACCACCAAGTGCCGACAATTAAGACTATAAATTACATATATTAAGAGTTAGTATTTTCTGTCGTCAATAGCTTTAATCTTTGTTTTGAGTATAAACTAGGTTCAAAAGCTTGAAAAAACAAGGAACAATTATTTTTTTCGTAAAAATAGTAATCATTATTCTCTCCAATAATTCGTTACTTGAATGCTCTCTTTTTTTGTATATGACTAGATGTTAACAGAATAACAACGCCATTATTTCAGCCATTATTGGCAAAAGATTTTTCTTTTTTTTTCAATTCTATAATAATAAATGTATGCAAAAATTTTATAACACACGAAAGAACGGAACGGCAGTGCAAGAAATATTTTTTAAAAAACGTGTCATTGGTCAACAATTCAGAAATCTGTAACACAGTCAAATGTTTTTTGTTACCTCATAAGATAACTATAATAAAAAAAGGTATTCAGCCTTTTCTTAATCAATCCTCAAATATAGCTACGAATTTTTAACGGAGGCAAAATTTTAAATTATACCGAAGTTCGTAATTTTTTTGAGAACGCAGTCAGTCTCTGTTAGTTTTTTGTAGTTTCATTTATCTCTCTCAGTGCGGAGTTACATCGTAGAGAGCGATTTCAGTTTTAACCAACGTTTCCCGCTTGAAGCTTGATATAGCCTGAAGAATATGACCTGAACCTGATATATGATTATTATGTCCTGACAATAGGAATATGTGTGTGTATATGAACAGTTACTTATATCACAATTCAATCTAAACTAACAATATTTTACTCCGATTCAACGAACAGGTTTTTATCTTTTAAGCAAATATATAAATTGAGATTTACGTATTACTTTAATAAGTAATGCTGGGATTAATCAGCCTTGCTCTCTGAGGAATATGAAACAGAATAGAATTTTGCATAAAATGCTGATGATATAAGATGCCTTGATATATAAAAGATGCGGCAGCCTTAGTAATATTGTTGTCACTCGAATACTCATTGCAATTTAATTTATCAACCTAAACAGCCTACCGCAGTCCACTGCTGGACATAGGCCTCTCCGTTTTTTAGGGCATTAGTAAGAGGCGTCACAAGTGCGTTGCCGGCCTACGGGAGATGGGGGATATATATACCCGAAAGTATTTGTGATAAGTAGCTGACAAGACATCGGTGACGTACAAAATCTATCCGCTCTATATTATTTACACCAGACGAATTGAATGTTTGGCATAGAGACGGCCGGAGATCTGGACGAGACATGCATACCTCCAAAATTTGATGAGTTTTCGTCGAGTTTCGCACAAGGGAATGACTGAACTGTCCAAAGCTCGACAAAGCTTGCTGGTATTAAAGATTTATTCTGTTTCGCAAAGGCTTAAACTTTACATTTTCACTACAGTTGACTTAACTTCCAATTTTAGTAAATTAAATATGAGATATTATTGCTATCCTTAATCATAATTTAGAAAGTTAGTTAATTAAAAGACTTGTCAAGAGTACCAATTCAACACATGAAAACTATGATGAAAGGTGTATTCGATAGGTGATCACAAAAATTAGCTGTTATTTATGTAACTCCTCATTCAATGTGTACCTTGAATGAACACAATACAGTAAAAATCATTCATAGCATGACCGTTATCGTACAAATCTAAAAATAAAAAACTATCAAAACAAATCATGAATGTAAAATATCAACGAACAGTTGAAGTAACCAAGAAATTACAGTCTAAAACAAAACAAACTCAAATCATCAAAAATCAACAACCCATAATGTCCCACTGCTGGGCTCGGGTCTCCTCTCAGGAGAGGGTTAAGGCCATACGTAAAACAAACTACAAAAACAAAATAAAATCTATGCTATGACACATATATCTTGTTCATTCATCCCTTTGGATTGTATTGTGAAACTGAATGAGAGACTATTTACATGGATGTCTTTTTTATGAGCCTCTAGGCTTGTATACACACACGTACTGTATATTTACATGCATATATGAGTACAAAGCCTCGATGTATACAGATTTCATACAATAATTGTGATGAATCGTTTTCGTGACGTAGGGGTATTACTCTCTTTTTAGGGCTCCGTAATTTTCATCCCGGAACCCTTATAGTTTTTTCATATATGTCGGCATACCTACAAATTGATTTTTTTTGTATCTCGGGCAATCGAGCAGACGTATCGCCTGATGGTAAGCGATTACCGCCGCCCATACACAACTAGCTAGACCATGTGATCTACTTTGAAGGAAAACTATGAGGGGTTGTAACTTTATTAGTTCAGGACCTATAAAGGGCTTACTTGTAAAATGCCCTTACTTGGAAAACTTCATACCAAAACAGTAAAAGTTAACACTATTTATAGTAATAAATAGCAACCCTCCCTTCTAAATCCACGTGCCACCCACTATAAATAAATCAATATTCCGGACATCTAACACATAACGCCATCTAGTCCTAAACTAAGCAGAATACGTATTATGTTACAAGTATTATGGGCACTAGACAACTGATATAAGAATACATATATACTATGGGTGACTACAGAACCCTATTCTATACGTGTCTGTACACGCACTTGGCCAGTTTTTTGCTACATGTGTGCAATAAAACAAATGTTACATAAACCCGTTATTTCTCTGTTCGACAGCATTCTTTTTTAATTAGCTTTCTTCAGAATATCTGATATTTTATTTGATTTACACTTCCAATGTAGGAACTTGTTATATTTGTGAATAAAATCTATGAAAAATATAATTCAGTAACATGTAATACACAAGTTATTTACGAAAAATAATTTAGCATTTCAGTATTAACCACATACGAGCTTTATAAAGTAAATAGATTTTTATTTTACATAGAATAAAATAGTGGATATATTTTAAGTGACCGAATCACCTTGAAAAAATGCTACTAAGTGAATATTTTCCTTCTCAGTAATAAAAAGGTTTTTAACTTTGTTAATACGTCTCCTACGTAACTAAACAATCTTCTTTTTTAGTCATTAGAAAACATTTTCAAACAGAGATAATATTATTAGACCGCAGTAGTAGAATGTATTCCATCCTTAATACTATCATAAAACCTCAAAACTATTCGCGTAAATGCGTAATATATTACATATCGCAATAAGTTATACGATAGACATTTTTATGTTGAACCGAAACAATGGAGGTTGGACCCCCAGTTCAATTGATGCTCAGTTACGACAAGTGCTAAAAGATATATTAAGTATAAGATAAAGTAAAATAGACCGAATAGTATTCGGTCTATTTTATTTACAATGTATAACGTCACAGTACTCTTTTAAGGAATCGCTGTTTTTTTTGGAACAAAAAACGTTTTGCTATATTAGGTTGAAAAATACGTTGTTGCTATTTATTTGATATGCTTGACAGATTCCGTGAACCCCTTTCTGAAATATTTCTTCTTTTTTTATTTTTTTCCATTCCATAAAACACTTTTTCTGACGAAATAAAGAAAAATGATGAAATTTATTTTCAAAATACTGTAATTCTCTGTAGTATCTTTCCGTATTTAGCTAAACAGTGTGTTTTTTTTATAAATGATAAGATTTTGTTGATAAGATACTACTCATCTCTAACTTGTCTTAAAAATAATTGAATCGCGTTAACGTTTTACAAGAGCTGAACGATCATTTTCAGCCTAAACGTATCATCTTTAAACTTAATCATGTAGGATTGTAGACTGCAATAGGCTACCAAACAATATTGATTTACTTTAAATCCTCATTCTTATATACATATTTACATAATTGTAATTTAGTATGCAAAATATAGCATGTAAAGTACTAAATTGTATGATGTAGTCGATTTGCAAATGGACTTTATAAACGGTACTTTTTTGTGCGGAAATCCCCACGGATACTACTAGCTACTGACTATGTCAGACTCGAACCAACTAAAAACCGCTACCGTTTCGGGTACTAGAAGCCGAGGAACCAGGTGCACCTCGGAACCCAACTTAACTAGAGCCACCTACGCTTTATTTAGAAAAGGGCGCACGCACTTTGTAACGCTGGCGCCGCCACCATCACTTTCTTCTACTAGTGTGACATATGGCCGCACCTTTTTTTTTGTCTAATCCCGCTCACATACCCACCACTGCAACTCCTGTACACCAGGATCAACAGCAGTTACCCATGAATACACTGAGTCATGACATATGGGAAGTCCCAGAAACAATTAAACTGCCTGGAAATCGCAACGAAATTAATCAGAAGAAAAACTGTAGGAGTTGGAAATATTTGTCCACTTCCTTAGTAAAGAGGGAGACAAAATAAAGTCAAAATAGGCATACAACTTTTCAAACCGCAAGCACCACGGATAAAATATAGCGTAAGCTTATAAAGGGTGGAGATCGTTTTGGGGCCTCTGGCGCCTGAGTCGCCTGTGGTACCTGGCTCGTTCCCGAGTCTGGTGGATCAAAAAGTCTCGGAACTGATTCCCGGGTCGAACTGCTGTTGGAATTTTCTTACAAGAAATTCTTTATAGCAACTCGGAGATGATGATGAGATTGGAGATGGCGATGTTTCCTCCCGTGCCTCGGAGAGCGCTTTACGCCGTCAGTCCCGGTTGTCATGAACATCTACGGCAATCGTTATTGGGAAGTCAATCTCCTAATATACTGACAACTAGTTCAATCTTCGAATTCAGTTCAGCCTCAGGGTAACGGGGGTCTGAATCCATTCACTCCGTGGAAAAACTGATATTCAGGTAAAACCGGCTAGTAGCCGACCCCAAAAAATCTTGAGAACAATAAAAGCTAGGAAGATGATAGAATACAAATTGTTAGTAACGATATAATCCAATCGATTCAGTAACTGCAGAGGCTTTGTAACATACAAATAAAAACCAAACAGTTTATACATTGGGTTTTATATTAAAAGAGAAAACACAGACACAGCAGTGAGTAGTTATAGTAGTTTTCTCAATGAGGTACGAAGTAAAACTTTTAAAACAAAAAATCACTTCAAGCTGACAAATATCTTTTTTCTAGTTTTTTTTATTAGCACTGTTATCTGCAGTTGCCTCTGGAAACAAACCTAGAACAACAAGCACTATTGTGTGTTCATAAACATAAAATTTACATGCAAACATTGAATCAGGTTTTGCTGCAAACACTTTACATTCAGACACGTCATGCATGAATTGTGCGGTACTGAAATCGAAGGCTTTTTGTACTCAGTTTTTATAAGAATATTATATTAGAATATTGCACAGTGAGCAAATCAATTGACTTGTAAGTCTTTTTTCTTTTAATAATAATTTCACACATTTCACACACAGCTTTCGATCCTGAACTAGGCATAGCTTGTACTATGGTAACCAGATTGCTGATAAATATACTTATATATTTCTAAATACATGTAATACATATTATACATAAACTTCACTTAGGCACAGTACAAAATGATTGTGTTCATCGCACAAAGGTTTGTTCTGTAGTCAAACTCACGACGTCTAGTTAAGCAGTCATGATCACTTAATCACTAGACCATAGGCTCTTCATTTGTATGCAGATTTATTTACAACTTAAATAAGGATTTTAGTTCCTAAACACCATTTTCGATTATTCTTTACTAGCTGACCCAGCGAACTTTGTACCGCTACATTTATTTTCATGAATATTTTCTTATTTAATGAAAACGTACTTTTAGTTTTCAGCCACAGATTCCTGCTGGGTTACAGTGTAAAAGACTAAGCGGACTAACTAAAGGAAAATATAACCTCTCCCGTTTTATTTTAATTTTCTCAACTACAAACCTTGTCCTGATATTAACAAACACAAAAAAAATATTTGTCCTATTTTATGCAGTCGATGAAAAGTTATACGTATACATTTTTTTCATTTAATTTTATTTATATAGATAAGCAAGCAAGGTTGTAAAGTTAACATGATAGTAAGTTTAATAGGAAAGGAAAAATGACATAAAATACCTGCAAAGCTTTTAAACTATCATATTCCATATATCTATAAGAGGGACGATGAAGAAGCGTGGAGGTTAAAGCCGACTTTTCCCTCTTGGCCGGTACTTGACACATGCCGCAAAGGACTTAGAGAACTACGAGCTATGGCTTGTACAACCATATGGGAATAGATATGTTACTTTGAATAGCGTTGGTAACTTAGTAGACTCTATTTATGTTAGATGCAAGGTTTAATCCTATATTTGTGTGTATTGGGTTTATTTTGGTTTTTAATGTCGTCAAAAAGACCAATTTTTAAGATTAAAATATAATCACGTAATGAAATGTTTGTTAAAACAATAGATTTTATAAAAAAGTCGTCTACGTAGGCTTACCTTCAGGGACACAATTCAGAGAGGGTCACATGTCCGATAGAATTTATACACACCAAGCACTGTGCACAATACCTACGGCAAACTAACCACTGCTTACCTAGTTACTAGACTTGTTAACGCACTACCGTTTCGACCGAAGATAGTATTAAATCTCACAATGAAAAACATGAATAAAAACCTACTCCTTGATACAAATATTATGTACTTTTTTATAATTTAGCGATATAGACTAACAGTAAGCGTTTTTCACATACCGAAGGTATATTTTATTATTGGATATTATTATGATAGATAAATACAAAGACATGCAGGTTTTTTGTCTATCCCTTTACGAATTAGATATCAAGGAAAGTTAATAATTATTGAACAAATGTCGTGATCATTTGAACGGTAAAAATAATTTCAAATTATCTCGATTTATCGATAAAATAGGAATATCAGAGACATTTCCTTTGCGTCGAACGATGTGTTCTGAACAACTATTTAATATATCTGTCAGTGCAACACAAGTGAAGTCTATCTTTTATAAGCAAAAAACAATATCTTGACTCATATTGCGTGCAGTGAGTTTTAATAAAGTTTCTTTGTAATTACGTTTGCAATTTGATACCACATTTACTATCGCTTGATGGGTTTAAATTTAATTTCAATATTTTTTTTGTTATGTTTCAAAACCGTTTGAAATAGCTACCGAAGTTGTGTAAATACACGAACAAAACTTAAATATTTTGTTAATATTGATGGCCTTACACTTCTAGCTTTTGAATAATTCTATCTATATACTAGACATAGGCTTCTCCAATTTTGTAATATGCCCGAGCAGAATCCCTTGTACGTATTATTTGGGCGTATGTACCTATGTATATATTTTTTAATTTATTGTAATTTTTTTTACCTAATTTTTTAGCAAAAAATACTTAAAATAGCAATATACTTACTTAAAATGGCAAATGAAAACCATAGATTGGCAAGTAACTCAATCTCTGCTTCAATACAATAGGACACAATGGTTTTGGTAATTTTTTTCTGTTTTAAAATTAAATGGGCCTAGATATAATAGGTAGAATTACACATTGGCCAAGTAAACATCTCAACAAACCTAACATAATATAAAGTGTACGTAGACAAGCGTACTATAAACTAAATATTCGACTACATGTAAATATTTTTAATGTTTGGCCCTGCCAAAATGACTCTAATCTGCCTGATGGAAAGCATGAGCAGAATCCAAGAGTGGTGGTCACCATACTCATTGCGAATGCAGACAGTGCAACAGTGCAGCATGGTGATCCACAACATGGCGGCCTAGTGAAACTTCAGCATCATTGGACCTCCGATCCCACACTCACCAACGAAACACGACAGCACTAACACTAAATATTAGACATTCACGTTAATGGTAGCTAGATCGCGGTTATGGAGTATGTAGAGTGTGTTTCTGATCGAATATAATCAAATAATAGCATCATTAATTTAAGACACGAATTTGTTAACGTACATTTAATTAAGTACGTTCAATGTTAAAACAATGCTATTACTATATACTATTTAAATGAAATAACAATACTTTTAAGCTTAAATGGCGCATAAAGCGGATTTGCATATTGGGATAATCGATCGCTCAGTGGAACACTGAGCACTGGATAGCGTTGCTTTACACGATGTGGAATTTAATCGTTGTTTTAACGAAAATAATTCAGTTCTTATTAAAGCATTTATGATCTTATTAAAGCATATATTTTTATGCACAACGTCCAATATTTACTATACAGGTGGCGCAGTCTTCGTCTTCGGCGTTCACCTCGCCGTTTTCTTCTGAGCCTGTGTTGTGGATTCAAATTCCACATGGGACAAAACACAAATAACGTTGTTCTGAATCTGGGTGTTCTTTGTGTCTGTTTCGTTTGTGTAATTTCATTACATAATAATATTCCTAGTGTAAGAGATACCTTTTGAACTCTCTCTTTTAAACTCACGCAATCTAGGATGAATATTCATGCACTTAATATTATGTATGAGCTTATACTATTTGTGGGATAGTGGGCAAACGAGCAGATGGATTACCTGATGGTAAGTGACGTGATTACCACCGCCCACCAGACACCTCACCAGAAACAAACAGACACCAGAGGCGTCACAAGTGCGCTACCGACCTTTTAAGAAGGAGTATGTTCTTTTCTTGAAAATTTGAAGGTTATATTGGTCCGAAAGTACCACAGAATATCGACCTACCCATCATATGATTACTATATTTGCAGTATAGATACATAGAAATATGAGAATCACAGATAACATTAACTGTTCAATTGTCTTTTTTTTTATTTTAAATTTATTATTCACAATAGTTAAATCTTAATCTAAAACATAGGTCCACAAAACTGTTTAAAACAGTTTGTCTGTGGACTCAGTTGAGCCACTATATGCAATATGCTTGTACACAACACTGTACACATCACACCCATACATTAGATACATGCATATGCACAGTGCCGTGCACTATGCACAGTTACATTTACATGTTTACGTACAATTATGATACATAACACATAACATCCAATATAAAACTTGTTTGTGGGTATATGTATAAAAATATCAATATACTCATTCGTTTATTTACATTTGTGCTATTTAATATATTCCAATAAGAGCTTTTTTAATTTTCTTTTAAGTATATTTATATTGGGTTCTTGTCTAATATCCACCGGGAAGTTTTCCGGTGGATATTAGATAATCAAAAAAACGGTTACCATATGTCCTAAACAGTTGTTTAGGACATATGGTAAACTTTTGTTTTGATTATCTGAACATACAATTAGCCCAACGAGCTCAACTTATGCCCGAAATGCCTTTAATTTATCTTGGAAGAACATTACATTATTTGCTTTTCTAGGAATATGAAATGAGTGTGGTTTCAAGGTTCATTCGAAGGTTAACTTCAAGAGATAGATATCCGAAAGTCTATCAATCACACAGAACCATCATTCATCACGTCATGTAAATCGTCATGTATAGAGTCTTGTCAATACTAATTGTACTGTTTACTAACAAAAAAGAATCCGAATACTCCTGGCAATAATCTATACTAAACTAGCTATTGTCGGC
Source organism: Hyphantria cunea (assembly GCA_003709505.1). NCBI lineage: Eukaryota > Metazoa > Arthropoda > Insecta > Lepidoptera > Erebidae > Hyphantria > Hyphantria cunea. Next base: position 562,504 of record PKRV01000547.1, on the reverse strand, counting down.
TATTTCGCTCGTTTGATTATTTCTTATCATATCTAACTTTAAAAAATTATGAACTTCAATGTTCAAAGTAGGAATACTTCACTACTTCTAAAATTTCAAAAAATTCTTTCTTAGTGGATCTTACGACATGAAAAGAATCTGGATATAAACCATACAAAGAGAAGAAAAACTTGGAACAAACACTCTGCCAGCCAGTGTGGCCAGCATGGTATAAGTAAGTCAAAACTTGTGTTATAAGTAACGATTCCAACCTCGTATAAAATATATCATAGCCTAATAATTTAATAATCAACTAAATAGTTGATTTATATTAGATAATATTAATATCTGGGCGCCTTCCTTTTCTCAGTTTTTGGTGCTACTTACAAATATTGTTAATTATGTCTGTACTTTTTTTATAATATTATCTGCAAATGTCTGCTGTTCACGTAATTTTTACACTTCGTGCTTAGTGGCTGTTTACAATTTGGCCGAAGGGTAACTGTCAGTCTATCATATCAACCATGAAGCGATACCATTAGGCGTACTAGCTTCACTTATTCAAAACTTCACTATTTATATTTCATTTAGAGTACTTTTAAAACACATCTTATCCTTAAAACTTCTATGTGTAATCTCCCTCATAAAGGTATTGCGAAATAAAAAAGATTCAAAATAAATAAACTATTGGTGCACGAAGTCTAATTGAAACTGTCCCTATTTCTATGTGAAAAGGTACCCGAATCTTCCAAAACTTCAGATCAATACAAAACTACGAATACAAAGCGACTTCACTGTCTGTAAAGTCGGTTTCAAGGTTGTTTTGGTAAGCCTCGTTTTTCCATTTCAATCTCCGTTATTGATACAAGAAACAGATAAAGTCATAAAAAATTGGAAGTAGAAAAAACAACATTAGTTTTTAAATAATTTTGTTACGTATTTCTCATATACTTACATCTAAAAAAATGTCACATGTCTGCACTATTACGGCTTAATAATGTATTTTTTTTCTCGTACGCATTCATTTAAGAGTCTACAGGGTCGAATTTTAAAATTATTAGAGAGTTGAATAGTCCAATTATCGAAGCAGGTTATAGATATGTATATATAAACTGCCTCGGTGTCGCAGTGGTAGCGTATGCGACTGCTGTGTTTGAAGTCTCGGGTTTGATACCCGGGTCGGACTAAATGTTTGTATGATCTGCAAATACTTGTTTCGGAGTTTAGATGTTTTCTATGTATAATATGAATGTATTTACAAAAAAAAGTAATATGTATTTATATCAGCTAGTACCCATAATACAAGCTCTGCTTAGCTTGGGACTAGATGACGTTGTGTGTTAGATGTCCGAAATATTCATTTATTTTTATTTTTATATATTTACACACCAATAGGATTCAAGCATGAAAAAAAGATGTTGCAAAAGTGGAAAAAAAAATTATATTAAGAATATAATTAAGAATATCAGCATCAAAGTTGCGAGAATCATTAACTTGTAATTAATACGGCCATGGAATAAAAGTAATACTCATAATATTACTTACTTTTTATCAACTGTTAAATAGAATGTTCTCCAAGTGTCAAACTTTCATTAGCTCAAATTTATATACTCGTCGTAATCGTGACAACAGTAGCAGTATGTAAGCACTACACTCATTGATTATCTAAAGAAGAAAAGCGGGCAAAAATACATACATCGGAATACAGGGACGTGTAAATAATATCTACGTATACGTTCAAACATGTTTACATCATTTCTCGCTTTTAGAGACAGTTTAATTGCTAATTTTTGAAGTAATACAGTTGCAGTTGCAGATTATTTAGAAAGTATTATTTTATCATCAGCGTTGTTACAATAATATATATTAAGTATGCAAAATGTGGGAAAAAATAATCAATACATATAATAAAATTAACTGGTCGCAGTCGGTATATGGAAGACATACAAGGAAAACTATAGGCTTGGGGGTTTTATGAATACAATATATTCCAAAACAATGATTTTTATAAAACAGTTAAACTAATTTGAAAGTAGTTTTCACTAATGTATTGGGTAAAGATTTAGTGCTTGCTTCATTTCAATTGGTTCATAAATAAAAAAGTTATATCAGTTTAAAGAATCACCACGATAACCGTCACATTCGCGGTCAGAGCCGCAGGCAAAAACTAGTAAAAATGATTTTTGAATAAAGGCTTTATACATTCATCTGAAATCCTAATTGCTCTTTTGCCTCCTTTTTTATTGAAAACTACTTCTAATGCAACAAAAAGACTAATAAAGATATTACTTATGCATGCGTCTTGTCTTAATGGTGGTTCTTTTTCAAGCTGGTAACCATTGTGCCGGAGAGTCGAAGGCAGTCATGTATTAATAATGACGATAACGAAGATTATGAAAAAGTAAGTACTTTCAAGCACAACACCAAAACAGAGGGCTTTGGCTCGTTGCCAATATTTCGAGGCTATTATAATTAAGCCGAGATAATAGCCTGGCTGTATCCACTTGACCACGTAATTTTCAAAATCATAAAATTCTATTTTTCTGGCTCTACTGCAGCATCTAAATGCGATATAAGAGTTGGTTTAAAAACTACTGAAATATAGGTTTCGCTTGAATAAATTATGAAAAGCTTTGGAATTAAATTTGAAGTTGGATTACGCAAAACTGATCATGCACATGACAGGTAACGATAATCATATATCATATATACATGAATATAACTACTAAATTTAAAGGGAAATAATTTAGAATTATTACTTATGTTTTCAAAAAAAATCAACTCTAATACGGATAACATATCATGCAGTTAACAAACAACGTTAACATAACGAAAGTCATCAAAATATGGTTTCTGCAATCAAACCCAGTCTTTTTAAACGCCCTCCCTTTCGATTTCTTCCTTTTAGCACACCTATGAACGGTTTCACGCCCGGGTGCGCTTTCAACGCTACTTTGTAGCGAGGTAGCCAGACGTCAAACGTTATTTTAACAAAGCAAAAACGGCACAGGAGCGTTTGAGAGACTGGGAGTACTTTCAAAATCTTAAAAAGGATTATAGATTAAGACTTGTCAATTTTTAAATGTAGATCACAAGTGCATCTAAGCACATAACCTATTGACTGCATGTTTTTGTATTGTTCTTGTTTCATTCAAATCCATACGTGGTAGATATAGGAGGCAAACGAAAAGACTAGATTCATGGACACTTGCAACTAAAGAGTCAAGAGAGAATCACAAGTGTACTGCCGCTTATTTTTTCTATTAAGTAGGGGCAAACGAGCAAACGTACACCCGCAATACCAGAGGCGCCACAAGTATGTTGTCGGCCTTTGGGTGATTTCATGAAATTCATGAAATTATTATATCATGGATTGTGAAGAAGCCAGATGACATCACATTAATAAACAAAAATAAAAGGTAAAAGTAAGTTTAATTCTAGAATGGATCGATATAAATAATATTGGGTGTCTATAAACTGGTATTTTTTTCGATTTGCAATTTTATGCACTCCTAGACAACGGCTCATAATTACTGAACACAACTAGAGTGATGATCTTAGGGGGTAGAAGTTGGAATAGCACAATGACCTTTTTAAAATGTGTCATTTCACTGCGTTGATACAACTTTACTTCTTTACATATCATCCATCTGTTCTCTGGTTTTCCTTCACTCTCAAACTAATGCTTAAATTCGTCATATTTAATACGTGTTAATCATCAACTACTAAGTGCCTCAACGCATATTCTAATAATGACCCGATGAAAGTCTTACCGCCATATTCATTTTCATGTTTTTTTTTTTATTATCGATAAAGTATTTTAGTAAGCCCGTGTTAACTTCCCGCAGGGCCGCAGTGTATGCGACTAATCAGACTAAGAAAATATACCAAACACATAAAAAAAATAATTCTCCAATTTAGTGTAATCGGTCGAAAGTTATGCGCGTACATACATTTTTGTGATTCATCTTTAATTACATAGATATTCTTAATACTGCCAAATACATCGTGTAATCTGTTTTTACATTTATGCAAAATAATCTACAAACAAATAAAGCCATACTTAAATGTTACTATTACTCACCTAATCTGACTAATTAAACAATATATCAACAGTATAAACCACCGATTCATATTCGCTTCACCCAAAACTCAGTTAATAAGCTAATTTTCGCACATTATTGTTATTCTATTAAATTGATTTCTGGGTTATGAATGAGTTTTGCGCACATATATCTCTAACAAAACGTTAATATTGATACCATGTCTGTTTTTAAGCAATTATTACTAATATAATTACTACGACTACACTACCTAGCACTACTTTATATAAAACAAAGTCATCCACCGCGTCTGTCTGTCTGTCTATTCGCGATAAACTTAAAAGCTACTGCACGGATTTTTATGCGGTTTTTACTTAAAGCTATAGTGATTCTTGAGGAAGGTTGTAAAATTTTGAGTATATTGGCTAAAATACAATGATATTTTATCCTAACCGGTTTCGCCCTATGACATCATATTAAATGTTACTAAGTAACCTTTGATAATCTAAAGAACATAATAAAATAAAAATAAAGAAATATAAAATAGTAGAATAAGTAAAAGTGAGTTTAATTCTAGAATGGATCAATATAAATAATATTGTGTGTCAATAAAACTGATATTTTTTTCGATTTGCAATTTTATTCAATTATCAAAGTCAGTATTTTCAACGATGTATAATTGAAACCGAAATAAAAATACAACCTTAAGACTTTTTTTATGAAAGTGACTATAAAATTAATTTTCAAACAATAAATAGTATAAAAAACCAAAGTAATAAAATGCGACACGAATAAAATATATCTTTCCACGTGTATTGATCCCCATATTTACATAATGGAATGACTTGATATAAAACAAATAAACAAACTACCATTTCAAGCTCGGGCCATCAGGGTTAAGGTAATTTGCATGTAAAACCTATCAGTTTGAATTATATAGTAAGGTAAGTGAAAAAATTAGCCTTAAGAGGCTGACTATACTTTAGATGAGGACCGGACGTTCGGATATGCTGTATAGAAGTTGTAGCTCACACTCTTATTACCATCGTTAATCAAGAGAATACAATTAGCTGAAAACGCTTACAAAGAATATTTTAATTGTTATCAAGAGAAACTACTGCACCGACCCCAAATAAAGTTGGAAAAAGCGTAAGGAGATGATGATGCCATGTTTCAATTAAGGCAATAATAAGATTTCAAAAACGATAATTTATAGTATAACTATACAATAGAACAACAACCAGTATCTTTTTTAATCTCCAGGAAGCTTATAATAGGTATTTGATAAAATCGAAGACCTGTTAACACAAATACATTCATCATTTATACTCTCGATTGTCTGCACTTGATGGAACTTGTTGCAATACATTTTAAAATCAAACTAATTTGAGCTAATTCTACTATTTTAATTAAATTTACTCCTGGCTGATTTTCTTCTACGGCATTTTTAAAGGTCATTTCATATAACCTCCTGTATAAACTTTGAAAATGACATAAGGCGAAACCGGTCAGGCGTAAATATAATGAAAATAGTGAAATAAGTACAAATGACTTTGATTCTAGAATGTACGTTTATCATCAATCAATCAATCAATCAATCAACAACCCATAATGTCCCACTGCTGGGTTCGGATCTCCTCTCAGGAGAGGGTTAAGGCCATACGTCCCCACGCTGGCCAAGTACGGGTTGGGGACTGGCAAGAATACGTTGTGGCTACGTAAATCTTGCCGTTGGATTCTTTTAAGCCGCCCGAAGGCCTCCAACTCAGTTTCACGACTGTTATCGTATGATAACAACCGGGACCGACTGCTTAACGTGACCTCCGAATCACGGAGACGCTCATGGTAACATGCCACCAGCGGTCACCCATCCAGGTACTAACCGCGCCGTCGTTGCTTGCCCTCGCTGATTGTTTCTAATCACCGAGTGCAACTGGGCTATGAGCTCCCCAACGTTTATCATGTTTACTATTTATCTTCTTCTTTTTAAAGTTGAATTAGAAATATGAGTATTAAAATCTTATCATAGCGTTTGAGTGAGATATAACAAACAGATACATTGCAAAACCCTCAGAATAGCTCAACTCAATCGTGTACCGAACGTGGATCCGATAAATCTTTTACTAAATAGCAAAATGGAATCGAGGAACCAACTTGTGTAAATAATAACTTGTTATACTACAGTTTTATTTGTTCTTCGGAAACTCGAAAAGCATATCCGATAACTGTATATAAAAATGATTGAAGCTCACCACCAAACAACAATCGTTTCGAAAAGTTGCGGCAAGTTGTACCAATCACACTTTAGGTTATATTTATTGATGGTATATTCAGAACAATAAAACATAAGTAAAAACAATTCTTTAGTATTTTTATTGCTTGAAAATCGGAACCAAACTTGGGTGCTTTTCTGGCTATCTCTTTTAGTTTTTAATATCCAGTAAAGATAATTAAGACGTATCAAAGTTACCACTTACATTTTATTGAAATAGATCCACTTATATTTGTATTATTTTTAATGAACTCGGGGCGAACGAGCTTATTACATATGTAAAACTTTGTAGGAAGTAATACTACTGCTCATGACGGCTGAAGACTCAGTAATCTGAGCCTCAAGGTTATCTTGAAGGTTTATAGAAAGCCAATATCGTTATACATCTACTAGTCTTATTTTTTGTTTATAAAAAAATGTGCTGCAAGCATAAACTTAAACTTATTCACTTTCAAACTATTGTCGAATTCGTGATATGATATAAACAATTGCTCTTTTAACCCGATTACAACGAAGCCAAAAGGAAGAGTAATATTTTAGGCAGTTTATGTTTGTTTTTATATTCTATCGCAGCGCCTAAACTACTGAGCCGATTTTAATAAAGAGGTGTCAATAGATTAGTAATAATGGCCCGGGTAATATTATTTATAAATATATTTATTATAAATATATTTTTGTGTATTTGTATGTATATATACAGGGTTTTTTTAAGTTAGCGCATCACCTCTTGTAGGCAGCTTCACTACATCAATCCAAACAACATTTGTTCTATGACTTTTTTAAATTAACTGTTTTAATAATTTAAGTTTTTCCGTATAAAATTTATTTATTGAATCTGAACTCGCATTNGTATTTGTATGTATATATACAGGGTTTTTTTAAGTTAGCGCATCACCTCTTGTAGGCAGCTTCACTACATCAATCCAAACAACATTTGTTCTATGACTTTTTTAAATTAACTGTTTTAATAATTTAAGTTTTTCCGTATAAAATTTATTTATTGAATCTGAACTCGCATTACTCTATGCTACGCACCTTGCGTAGATACAATATTGGCACGTGTTGCGGGGCACGGGCTTGCGGGGTGACGCGGCGGCGGTGATGCACAAAAGAAATTAAGAAATTCACCTCAGTCATCAGTCGCACGTCACGATCGATTAGAAACGCGTGCGCAACTCGCTCCCGTTCCCGCGTAATTTCGATAAGTGAGTGCCTACGATAAACAGTACTACGAACCGTGTACGGACAGGGAGTACCCCAGTCGGTGGATAGGACGTGGAGGAGCTCGTGCGTGGCCTTCTAGGTCACGAGATATTACTCCTCTTGACTTTTATTTGTGGGGACATGTGAAAACCATAGTTTATTCCGGTGGTGAGTGGCTAGCCGCGTCATTTTAATGGAAAAGATTGTTGGGGTTAGCAAATTAAAACAAGTCCGCTGTCACGAGTTGTTGAACAATTGATTTTTAGGTGTAGTCTTTGTGTTGGGTGTGAAGGGGACTATTTTGAACGATATGTGCGTGATACCCACTTGCATCTGCGAGGCTTAAATTTACGAGGTAATCTATAAATACTTATCTAATCCTTTTGTAAATGAGACATTGAATTAATGTAAATAAGCTGATTCCACTTTTTAAATACGCCTGCATTAAAAAATAAAAGTTTGCTTTAGTAACATTTTTTAAAGGAATAATGATTAAATATGTTTTTCTCGAATGCAGATTTTAGGTTTTAGACTACCGATTCTGTTATCTTTTTATGTAGCTAGTCCTTAGCCTCATAAATTGTTTTTATTTATTTAAAAAAGACAACTCTCGTATTAGGAATATACATTCCTGTGTCACGGGGATCTTTACAAACATACATGAAACGGACACAAAGTACACCCAGACTTAAAACAAGAATTTATAGATTGCTCAAAGTGTTGTCCCATGTAGGATTTGAACCCACAACACTTGGCGCAGTAGGAAGTGGTGTGGCGACCACTGAAACCACTAGGCCAACCGAAAAAAATGAAGGGAAAGTGGATTCAGAGTGCGAACGAGTTGTTATATAAATTGTCATCTCGTTTTGTTTCACTGTAAAAGAAGCTGAATTCATAAATTTAACGTGAATATGTAATAATCTGAATTAATTTTAAGATTCAATCGACCGGCTACAAAAAGCGCGGGAAACCGTACTGAATCGTCGAATGAATGCGGGGGGCGAGATAGGGGTGCCGGGCGATGTCGATACGTGTCTCTTACAACATACAGAGCAATAAATAACCGAAGGAACAAACATTTTCTTGTTTTATATTTTTGGGTTATTTATCAAGATTTGTAAAAAGTCGTAGAACAAATGTTGTTGGGATTGATGTAGTGAAGCTGCCTGCAAGATGCGTATAAATTAACACTGTTCATTATGTTAATCCACCATCTGAAGAAGATAATTATGCACGTTCATTTTAAATGAGTATCGGTTAATGGACATCCTGATTTCTAGTAGGAACGCATTCCATAGCAGCACCGCTTGCACAAAGAAAGAGGCGTTTATGAGGTCGGAATTGTGGGATGAATACAAGAAAAGCAGATTGTTTGTTATACGAAGATTTCTGTCGTGATTAGATGAATGGAAACGCAAATCGGCATCAAAGTAAGTGGGCAAGAATGGGGCAATGAGAAAATGAGATTACGACGTAGACGAATAGGTAACCATTTAAATTGGTAACGTAAAGCAGATGCGTGATCATACTTGCGAAGATTAAATATGAATCGAATGCAGTTATTGAGAAGTCGATCTAGTTTATTGAAGATGTCTGCATTCAGGACGAAGTAACACACATCACCTTAGTCAACTTTAGGAATAATTAGGGATTTTTCTTTTAGGAGGCAGAAAATTCTTTAAGCGGTATAGTGTTCGCAGGTTTCCTGTCACTCACATGAGTGACTTGAGCTCGCCAATCCAGCGTTAAGTCGATGCGTAGACCTAGGTCTTTGATATAGGGCTCCAAGGTATAATTGAGCTGTAGAGGACGACTGGAGGTGTTGAAGCTGTGTCCACTCTGCGCATCATATTTTTGCTGCCTACTACGATTGCCTGACATTTCGTAGGGTTTACTAACAAAGCAAACTTCAGCGACTACAATTTTATGCAATCTAGGCCCTTGCTGATATTGTCGACGGCTCCAGCTATGCCCTCCACGTTTGCCTGTGCATAAAGCTGCAGATAATCGGCATATAGGTGATACCCACACTGAAGGTATTGAGTAATGAGATTGATAAATAGAGAGAATATAAAAGGAGACAGAATTCCGCCTAGTATTATAAATTAGAAGTTAACTCTGTCTATATATCTGTCTGTTATGCTTTCACGGCTAAACCATTACACCTTTTATACTAATCTTATATATTATGATTTCTAAAGATGGACGTAGGCTAATTTTTCTCGCGATAGCCGAGGTACATGCGGGTGTATCGTATATATATACCAGCTTTTCCCTCGGCTATGTCCTCCCTCAGATAAATCAGAGTTACTAACTGAAACATAAATTATTAAGTTCTTAGTCTCCTCCGAAGTTCTTATGTATAATTATAACACAATTTCTTTGTTCCTTAACCTCTCCAAAAACCACTCTTCATTTGCATTGAAACATCCCCTCTTCACTTATAATTTATGCCTGTTTCCAGAAAAAGACTAAGTAACTTATAACAAGACACTCGATTTCCGAGACGGAAGAACGGTAAATTATAGTGAGCCTTCAGGGGAACAGCTGACTTACCTATGTTGCCGCTTCATCTTGTTCATTTTAAGGCTAAGGCTTTGAAGGGAATCTGAAATAATATCAGATATATTATGGTTATAAGTTTTTCTAAAATAAATAGAAAATGATTTCTACATTGCAAGATTACATAAGTATATAACAAATATTTTAATAAAAACAATAAATTAGTTATCGATTTCAAATATTTCATTTAAAGTTGTGATTGACATGCTATTGTGATTAAAAGAAAAGAATAAAATCTTTACTATACTGTTTTATATATTTTATCTGCATAATTATCCTCTAGTGAACAAAAATACTGAAAAGAATTATTCTATTTTATCTAACTACATTTCACATAAAAACCAAAATATGTGGTGACATAAGTTTAATTACAAAAGTTAACGGTACTATGACATAAAACGAAATAACATTGGTTTATAAACTTAAAAATGTGTTCGCTTTTTAATGGTGGTTTTACATTTCGTCTGCTTTGTAATTTTGTCAAGTCATGATAGATTATGATGCGAATGTTTTTTCGTCCTACACGAAAGATTTTCTTGATTTTTAAATTTCGACGAGTCATATACAGATATTCCTTTGTTCGGATTTATTTAAATAATTTTGACAATGAATCATTTACAAAAGAAACTATTGTTAGTATTACCGTTTTAAAGTTTGATCTAATACGTTTTTCTTATGTGTGGGCCTGCCAAAGTAACTCTATTCTGCCTGGTGGAAAGCATAAGCTAAAGTCAAAAGTGGTGGTCACCATTCTCAATGCGAATGCAGACAATGCAATAATGCAGCATGGTAATCCACACCATTGCGCTTAGGCATCATTAGGCCTCCGATCTCACACTCATCAACGAAACACGACTGAACGTATGCTGTCATTTTAGGTTGATCTGTGCAAGGGTGGTACCAACCCAGTTAAACCGTCCCGTTTGTGCTGAAATCAGCGTGGCTCTACTACCTACTACCTGTTCGTAGGAACGATTGATGTATATGGTGCCTATAAATCTCTTTATATGTGATAATATTAAAATATGTGCCCGGAGGCATTCATATAAATGTCTTTATTCAGCAGTTAGTACCAATTGTTAAGAATTATATAGTCAAGTTTTACTTTTATCTATAAAAATAGTAAAAAGATATCCATATATAACAGTACGCTTCGGACTTTTTAGGCATCCCTGAAATCATATTTGCACAACGTTTCTCAAGTTAGTCCCAATAGCTTCTATTCAAATAAATAAAGAAAATCATGACTTGCAATGGTCGCATACGTCGCTACTTTTATATAAGAGGAATACAACAATGAAAAAACCCAAAATGAATTTGTAGGAAACATACAATGAAGAATGCAGACAAAAATAGACAGGGGTAATTGTACCCCTATTGATGAGGCCACGACGACACATAGAAATGTTTAATAAATTAACAGTAAGTACTTTAAAAGAAATTAGCGGTAAAACTGATACTAGTATAGTAATAGTTTAGCATAATAACAAAATGAATATAATAAATAAAACTAACTTCTTAACTAAAATGATCTTAGAATAGCACTTGGAAAAGATAATAAATAATTGCGATAAAACAACAAGAAAAGTGCTATCCACTAGAATAATGAAAAAGTTAGTTTTCAATAAAAGACTCAATTTAGTAGGAACATCGAAGAAGTAACATTTATCACTATGGTCGTAAAATATTTAATGATATAAATTTTAACTGTGCGTATGTGTTTACTCCAGATACGTATTTGTTGGTTTCATTAATGAATTATTTAATCCTAGTATGTTCAAAGTCCAATTTGTACAGTTTTTTAATGAGAAAATTTAATCACTTTGGTATTGTCTAATTTTAAAATACTATTTTACGAGGTAGGTTCAAATATGATCGAGACAAATGCGTTGACACGTTTATTAACCATAAAAAAAAATTACAAAAATGTACAGTTTTTTTAGGTACTTCCCCGACCAGTTTATAGTTACTCAAGCCTCGAACTTCAAAACATACATGCGCTCCATCTACGTTTGTCTCCATCATATGTCAACCGCAAGTTAAAAGTTTCATATAATTTCTTAGGTCAAGGAAGAAGGATTGTGTTTTTTCTTTAGAAAATTTTGGGTAACAGTTACATCAGTATTGGGTATAAGTCTGGCAATTTGTCCTGTTAACTACTCAACTAATCCTACATGACATTCCAACTAAAAACTAGACATAACAGACCTCTGATTTAGCTACGAAACATTCCCTGTAAATATTAAGCGTAAAATAAAAAAATCTGAGAATAGGCATCCGAGACAAATATAAACAACTGACAATGAGAAGGAAGAAACTCGCAAGGTAAACTATAAGAACAACTAACTTCAAACAGGTCAGCAGCGTTTCTCGAAAATCTTCTATAAACTTGAGTTCAATAAAGCAACTATTGTAGGAAAAACTACAGAATCACCGTACTAGCTACAAAACATCCCAGAAGCCTTCTCACTTGATACAGTTCTTAATTGAATTTACTTTAGTGAAGAACTCGCAACTGGAGTGCAGCCAAAGAACACGCGGATTATCTTTTTAATTGCTACAAACGTAGATGTTAACTGTCCTCTGTCGTGGACTCTGTTGGGAATTAAACTTACCTAGTACGTATATACGTGTACACAAACTGGCAACAGTAAATCATTTTTATGATAAAACTTAAATGTAAACTTATACGAGATATACTTGAGTCAATTCATGGCACATCATTTTTTATTTCATTTATCACCGTAATTGTTAAGCTCGCTAGTAAACGAATTATAATTAAAGTGATTAACGAACTGGCCGGCTCGACCGTTCACCGGGGCGGTACAGAAAATCAACGTTAAATTACAGCTGTCATGTTTCGTTGGTAAGTTTTAGGCCGGTGGCTCAATAGTGAAGTAGCATCACTAGGCCGCCATGATGTGAGTCACCGTGCTGCATTGTTGCATTACATCAAATGCTTGTATGATCTGCAAATATTTACAAAAAAAAGAGTGTATGTACTTATGTACACGCGTTAGAAGTTATACTTTTGCGTTGGCGTAACAAGATAAAAATTTGAATAACTAAAATGTTGACTATAGCTAGTTTCAAGGTGTCGATTTTTTTGTGAAGGCATAGGCGCGCATCGTAGAAATTTACCCTGAATTTTTTTCCCTAACGTGCCAAAAGAAGTATAACTTCACAAAGACATATGTATGTATTTATAGATATGGTCTGGTCTAACTTGGGACTAGACGGCGTTGTGTGTTAGATGTCCGAAATATTAATTAGTTTATTATTTCACCTATCAAACAGGAAAAATGGATCGATACAACAAAGCAATGTTATACCGAAATAAACTGAGAATGCTGTCAAAATCACATTACTTAGAAAACTTATAAAAAGGAAAAAGATATTCCAATTTAGCTCCTGGGAATTTATAAATCATTTCCAAACAAGACTTGACTACTAATAAAATACAAAGTATATCCTTATTTAATCCCGAAAGATTTAAAGTGTCATTGCCATCAAAATATTCGGTGCACGCTTAGAGAAAATTCAATAACGTGCTCTTTTGATTTCGTATAATTTAAGATACAAGTATGATGATCACTATGACGAGCCTTTAATCGTATTGGCTTTTTCAAAACTCAAGTTTTGTTTGATTGAACGTTGATTGCAATAATAAGATATTGAATATCAATAAGATATAAAGAAAAAGATGATAATGATTCAGGGTTTACTATCAGCGTTGTAAGTTACATCATACATTTTTTTAACACTTGTATACCTTAACCTAACATTGTTTGAACTGCGATGTGTACAAACAGTTTTCTGTCCAAACTCGAAAAGTAGTAATATTATACGAAGCCCCGCTCCGAGGAGCTTCGTATAATTTTAATTTTCCAAGATAATTTCTAACCTAATATTTATAATCTTCTGACTTTTAGTTTTGTTTTTACGACATTCTCTATCTAGTTACAATCTAGTTACAAACTAAACAGAGCTGCTGCTGCAGTTTATAGATAACTGATATAAATACATATTTACTTTTTCTTGTCAATATATACATATTACACATAGAAAACGGCCAAACTTCGATACAAATATTTATACATTACACAAAACCGAGACCACAAGCACAATAGTCGCATACGATACCATTACGCCACCAGAGCAATACCTATCTTTGGTCGAAGAACTCGGTTTGCATTAAATATCACCCGGTAAACAACTTCGATATAATAGTGTTTATTTTATCCATGAATCTAATATTCCCTTAATGAGTTTGACCTAAACAAGGCTTTACCACTAATGTAGCGTACTTTGATATTCTATCTAAGTTTCTTAACTCGTGTACATTCAACTTTAAGAGATACCCAAAAGATAGCAACAAGCCGTACATAAGTAAGTTCATTGACATCATACATATTTAACGAACTAGAAGCATTAGCAAGAACACTTTTGCAAATGATTTTTCGCTCTTGATTACCTACGTCTGTTTTATTTCATTGTTTTATTCTTTGTAAACCTATCGTTTTCTTTGTAAAATTTTGTATTAAATAAATTGATTTCATATCTAACGCTCATTTTAAGAATCATTAGTCACCTAAATAATTAATCCCTAATAAAGCAATGTTTCATTATTAACAGCGTTTACACCACCGTGGGACAAAGACCTCTCCTTTAAAATTTCGTTTTAACCAGTAGGTGCTATTGTAAATACCACCTGGCCTTAGTCTAAACAGATTTTCGCTCTCCTTTCAGCGAATTTGTCCTATGTAATTTAATTTAACTGGCTCGATGGCGAAGTGGTAGCGTATGCGACTTTATGCTTAAGGTGTTGGGTTCAATTCCCGGGCCAGATCAAATGTTTGAATGGTCTGCAAACATTTGTTTCGGAGTTTGGGTATTTGCTATGTATAATATGTAGATATTTACAAAAAAAAGATATAAATATGTATGTATTTATGTCAGTTGTCTAGTATCCATAACACAAACTCTGCTTAACATGGTGTTGTGTGTTAGATGTCCGAAATAATTATTATTATTAATTTTCCCCGTAGTAGACTTTTATGACAATCATGGAATGAATAGTATGGTAACACTCTGTATTCTAAATCTGTGACCACGCAGACTTGCTATATCGAAAAATACATGTTAATTTTCTAAACAAACCACAAAATAACTAATTTAATACTAATTCGTATTCATTTCAACTATTTTTATTAATTAATTTAATATATTTAAAGTCTCTCCATTTTACTGGCCTCATAACATTTATTTAGAAATTTAAAATACCGACAATTACTTTGGCTATTTTTAATAAAGCGAAAATGAATGTTTTTTTCTTCAAAGTCGAATTAGTTCTAAGTATTAATACGCAAAGATATTTTTTTCTTTCTTTTCTTGTTTATGAAAAAGTGATGGAGATAGTGGAGTATTAAAAAGTAATACTTAATCTAATAGTGCAGGTTTTTAGTATATAGAAGATGTTTTTTCGTTATGTGTTTTAAATGTGGCACACCTTCATCAGTGGATGGTGATGGTTGTGACTGAGTTTCAAAAATAATAACGTGAAAATGATTTGCCTTTCATACTCTCCTTTTCCCAATACTATTTATAATTACGGAATACACTCATTCCGTACATTTAAATAAGTATATTTCTAAGTCCGTTAAAAACTAGATGTTGTCTTTCCACAACAATCAAAGTATTTCTTTGTAAAATTTCGTTGAAATCGGTTAAGCAGTTATGCAGCGTAAACCCAACAAGCAGGTAGAAATAGTTGCATTCGTATTATTAATAATAGAGATATATATAGCTTATATGAAATGATAGCAATCACAGTCACCATATTAAGTTATTAAAGTTTTACCAGTGATTCGATCTTACTGTTTCTAGCTTACTTTGCAGTCGTTCTACCGCCAGAAAAACTATTTCTATTTTATCTCGATGCCTGCAAATCTCAATCTCATACACGGCCATATCATCATCACGTCTTTGTAAGAGTTTTGGCAATTTTTTTGAAGAGAATTTAGGGTATCACTGAAATTAAAAAAAATATCAAGAAAACAAAAAACCCGACTGCTTGACAGGAATGAACCGAAAAGAGAAATACAAGTATCACAATACTATACAAAATTCGAAGGACTAACGAATCGCAACGAATAGCTTTAAGAAAATTACTTCATTTACGTGTATTCAAATTAGTACAACGAGATATGATACATGCGTTATGAAATTATCTTTTCACGATCTTTCATTTTGTTACCCATATTGTGAGGTATGAAAAAGAAATAAGCCCGACCTTTTTTCCCATTAGCGGGCACTATTTTATATAATCTATGTCACTACCATGATTCTGATGTATTCAGTGACATCTCACATGTCAAAACCCGTTCAGCCGTTCGGTCTGTAGGATGTGTCAAAGAAAAGGACATACATAAAAACACTCGAAAAAATAACCCTTCTTCTCACGCAGGTAGGAAATCCTCTAAATGATTTATTTTTTGTTTATTTAATAATCCGTGTACATACTTATGTCTTTAATATCATAAATTCGAAAGTTACTCTGTATCTCTATTACGCTTTTATCGCTAAACTGCTGCATTAATTTCAATTAAATTTGCCATAGCAATACTTTAATTCTCTGGGAACGACAAAGGTTACTCTTGGCCACGATAAACGACATCGGAGGAGATCTCTCGCTGCCGGCCGTCGTACGCTCCATGGCCGGCGGCGAGAGCAGTTTTACCGCGGTCGCGACCTTCTGCGAGGAAGTCATCTCGCGGAAGGAGGCGGCGGAGAAGGCCCGGGAGGACGATCTCCACTCGGACCCGATCCGCCGCCGGCGAACCGGGCGGCGGAGGCGCGCCTACCAGCGCCTCATGCCGCCCTGAGTGTGGCCTCGGATGGGCGGGACGGGTTTTCCCCCCCATCCGCTTAGAGGCCACCCGCGAGGGGGGGCGACGTAATGCGTGTGCCGTACGTCGCCCACCTTGAGAGTTT
>PKRV01000547.1:486723-545136 GCA_003709505.1 Hyphantria cunea | reverse complement strand
AAAAAAAAAAAAAAAAAAAAAATGGGCCACGATAAACGACCTGCAAGAGCCGCGGGCAAAAGCTTGTAGTACCAATAAATACCAAAATGTATTTCATTCTCATATTATTTTACAGATGAATAAAGAAAATAAACATCAGTATTTTCACACTGTTCAATTTTATTCTTCATATGTCAACATGCACAAACTCGACCTCCCCAGGTCATACTTGAAACTAGCGGAGTTACGACTCGGTTGTCTAGACTACTTAATAAAAACGATGCTTATTATGAAGTTATTTAATTACGAACTCTCATTTATTCATTTGTTGGGTCATTAGAAGCAGACAGACATATACGAATACGAGGATGATGCGGGTAGAGATATATGCGTTGAAAATACAACTTTTGTAATACTTTAGAATATTATTTTTTCGATCTCTACCCAGGACAAATGATTTTTTGCTGAGTGGGAACATTTCTTCCGTTTTAAACATGTATCTAAAAAAGATTGGCATGTTTATCAGTAGTCTGGTTAGCCTAGAAAGACTGCCTGATTTGCGAGCAGCTGGTCGTGACACTACACAGGAATTATTACATGCAGTTGAATATTAGCACTCACTTAGTATGTTTATAAAACTATTTAAATGTTCCTTTTTCTTCTTCCGTTTTACTTAATTTTATTTCGTGAGACCTCAAGAATGTTATTACTTGATGTGTTTTCACTTCTGTCTTAGTGAGCGAGTAGTAGAGATTTCTTTAATGAAATTTAAAGTAATGTCACAGTTCACTGCTGAACTTAGCTTGGACCTCGGTCTCTCCTTAGTAAAAGAAGTGTGTTTGGATTTGTTTTTTTAATTGTACTTGACACAAGGCAATTCAGAATACAACTGTTATTGATATTATTAATCAAATACAAAACACGAATATTTATATAAACTTTGATCGGTTATATACACATACGCATTCATTTGTATTTCAAAATACAAATGAATGCGTATGTGTATATTAACGACCCCTTGCTCTGTACAAAAAATGTACAGGACTTAAAACCTTGTGATGTAATAACTTTTATGGTATATTATATTCACATAAAAACTTTTTTAATCTCATTTATATTCATAGTCTGTAAGGGACACGTCCTAGAAATGACGGCACACTTATATACGAGCAGTTGGAAAACGTATTATGTGGATTGAGATTTTGGTAACGGGGATAACTGTTAAAATATTTAAAACTGAGATTCTCGGTGTTACACAACCGATAAAAAAATTAGCCTATGTTTCTCTTTATATAGTTAGCTATCTGCCAGTGTAAGTCAATAAAAGTCCTATCAAACAAGTAAAATTATTTCAAAACAAAAACACCCGACTGCGTCAATATCTGTCACCCTTCTTCAATTCAGTTTTAAATTCTTTCCGTTCCGTCCGTTCCGTTAACAAATTGTTTTAATACCACAATCGATGTACTTTGAAAACATTTTTTTGATAAAACTTTTTTAAGCCAAAAATCCTTAAATTAGTGTCACTCTCACAACTAAGACGAATCTATTGACACCATTCACATAATGATACGACAAGCCGTTTAGGCTCTAGAGCGTGTCAAAGAATATATACATACATACACTCGAAAAACATTACCCTCTTTCTTTCGCAGCCAGGTTATTTATTTAAGTTTGGTTTGAATTGGTTAAGTAGAGACATGCGAATGGTGAATACTATCAGGAAGCGACAATTGACTCCAAGCTACTTCCTGATATACATATTGAGAATATGATTAACAGCCAGTTAAAAGCATCATCTTTAGAATCTTAACGAAACGAAAAACTAACAAACAGAGATAATTACTTTGCATTAAAAAAATAGTGCAGATTAGAGTTTAGGTAAAACTTTGAAGTATGTCATATATATTACACCAAAACCAATGCAGAAGCCGTTGTAAAACTAGTATAGTTAAGCTAGTATAGTTACTGGCTTAACAAAGTGCTGGGCCATAAAGAAACAACACGAACACAAGATGCAGATTAACGCATTGAAAATGCTACGATGGGCTACTGGGGTAACAAGGCTCGATAAGGTGCGCAATGAATATATTAGAGGCTCATTTAAGATCGCTCTCATTATGGAAAAGAAGACTGAAAGCCGTTTGCGTTGGTACGAACATGTGATGAGACGTGACGAGGATCACGTTGTAAGGAAAGTCCTAGCCATCCCAGATAAAAAAAGTAAAAGACGACCCCAGACCAAGTGGTAGGCAACCGTTTTCAGGGACATGGAACAGGACCAGGTGGAGGAACAGTCAACCCAAGACCTACTGTCATGGCGCCTTAAAACGAAAAGGGGCGACCCCAAATGAAAAGGGAAAAGGCACAGCAGAAGAAGAAGTTATGGCCTAACTATATATACTATATATACCTGCGTCTCCACCTAAGTTTTCCATAAGTATAAAATTTTTCACAGTCGTTTTAGAAGATCCAGACATTACTAGCTACAAACTCACAAACTTTACCTCTTTATAATATCCATCAAGCTCTTTGTAGAACCCACATTACGCGCAGATAAATTCATTGACGGAATAACACTTTGACATCGCGGAAATTTACTACCGGTGCAAAGCTAAGTCCAGAATTGTTGCAGTAGCGTAAAAACCTTTGAAAGTGTTCAGTAAGTGCTTCTAAATCTTAAGTGCTAAGTCGGCTTGTACATAAACTTTTTGTCGCCGGCACAGAC
This sequence comes from Hyphantria cunea, assembly GCA_003709505.1. Lineage (NCBI taxonomy): Eukaryota > Metazoa > Arthropoda > Insecta > Lepidoptera > Erebidae > Hyphantria > Hyphantria cunea. The sequence continues at coordinate 542,429 of PKRV01000547.1, read as the reverse complement.
TGTAAATCAGAAAGGGAAAACACGAGATTTATATCCTTCTTCTCCTTCTTTCAATTTTTGTTGCACTGAGACCCAAACACTCAATTTAATTTATAGCATGCTCTTGGTATATCACCTAAAATAATGAGTTCACGTAACTATATATTTATATTAGCTTTTTTTCACAGCTCTACCTACGTATATGTCGGTTTTAGCGATAGAAAGTAGCCCATATCCTCCGTATCTCCACGCCAAATTTCTTTGAAATCTTCAGTAGTTTATCCGTGAATGCAGTGTCACAGACAGACTCCGTTTCGCATTCTATAATATTAGTATAAATTACTGTTTATATTTACATCTACCTTATTCGCTCTCTGTATTGGCAACGTAGGACGTCGGCCACAGAACGCCATAAACATCACGTCTGCGGGTTTATACAACTTAGTTGTGTAAAACGAGATAGATATTGATGTTGCTATTAGAATTTAAAACACTACTTTTACAATTTGAATGAAAAAAAATAACTGTACATTTGAATATGAAAACTTATAATTAAAAAGTTTGCGCATGACAAAACTGTTTCACGAATGATTATAATGTAAAATTTCTTTTTCAAAATATTTTTTGCATAAAGACTTATAAGACTTATAATGAATTACTATATTTTTATCATTACTTGAGTATTAATGTTTAAGATGTAATTAAAAACAGTTATCTCTCATTATCTTATAACTACCTATTTATATTTTGAGGAAGGTTCAGCACTTCAGTCACTCACCGATATTTTGATCCGTTTCACGGTAATTAATTAACAAAACATGCTTATTTTATATTAAGAAAGGGAGGAAGTCAAAGGTAGCAAATAATGAGCAGCTTAGAAAGGAATGAAATACCGACATTTAGCTACAATTATGTACGATCAAATTAATTTTAGTACAGAAACCGACATTCATCATAATTACTAAGGTTTAATCGTAACGTTCATTAATAATCTTTTTATAAAAATAACATTATGATGAATCAAATGATTATTACTACTATCGTGAAATACTTTGTGAAAACGCTTAATGAATAATGTGTCCTCAAACACGTCAATTTTCAATCTAACAAAATTTACTGTGCTAATTTATTATCAATCTAGTACATATACCCAGATTGCCTCTCAGAATACGACAATCACTGCATTCTTGCTCCTGTATAGCAAACAATTGACAACTATACAATAAGAAATTCATCATCAGCCTATCGCAGTCCACTGCTGGACATAGGCCTCTCCAATTTCACGCCACTTAGTTCGATCTATGGCTTCTCGCATCCAGCTCCTGCCAGCCGTCCCGCGCAAATCATCGCTCCACCTGGCCTGTGGACGTCCTACAGTACGTTTGCCGAGACGCGGTTTCCACTCAAGAACTCGTTTACCCCCACGGTTATCGGTTCTTCGACAAATGTGGCCAGCCCACTGCCACTTCTACTTGCTAATCCTGTGGGCTACGTTGATGACACTGGTTCTTTGTCGGATCACTTCGTTTCTGATGCGATCCCTTAGAGAAACGCCGAGCATAGCCCTCTCCATAGCACGCTAGGCGACTTTGAACTTTAAGAAATTAGCATCAGTAGAATGTCTTAAAATAACTAGATGTATTTTTGTGTTTATTAAATCGAAATTGAATGAGTTACAATTAAATATAAAAATTACAATTAAAGTAGCTAAGTAAAGACCAAACTCATGACTCGCTTCTATTTCATCGAAAATCTAATAACGGCCTGTCCTTCCTTTCGATAAACAAAAATATTGTTGTTCAATCCTTCAGTAAACGTAGCCCACAGGCATTACGTGTAAAAATTTGCACTGTAGACTCAGATGAGCGAAAGTTTTACACTCAGTGAGCACCAAGCATGCACCGGCATGCTCGTTTTTATAAACAGTGCTCTCTGTATTCTCTCGCTTTTAATATTAAAGTTATATTTTTAGATTGAGAACTGAGTTTAAAAACTATAAAATAAAAAGACTACGATATTTACACAACGTCATCTAGTCCAAAACTATGGTTACTAGACACAAATGTCTATCGGTAGATAGGCAACTGTGTTTAATCTCTCTCATCTATACTGATATATACATCTATGTGTCTAGTCTCTCTCATCATATGAACAGCCTTTAACAATCCACTGCTAAACATAGCCTCTATCTTAGGAAGGAGTTTCGGGCCTACTATAGCAGACTGGTCTAAGTGGTTTGTGTTATGTTTTCCTTCCTTTTGCAGTGATGTTGTCCTTCGCAATTAGCTTCTTTAGTCGGCCCTTAATACACCGATGGGATGAATATGAGACTATCTCTATATTCTTAATTCGTCACCAGAAAGATGTTTTTGTCTTACAAATTTTAATTATTAATACCGCGGGCCACGCCGCGAAGCGAAGCTAATCTTAAAAAAGTAGCTTGAGTCACTCATTATATTGTCAGGTGACTATCAGTTCCGTCAAAATCGGTCCAGCCGTTCCAGAGGTCAGCCGGAACAAACAGACAGACGAAAATTGATAAAAATGCCTATTCGCTATTGTAAAGTTTTCAACGCTCTGTAACTATAAAACCTAAAAAGTTCTCGATTACTACACAAAACTTGTCGTCCTATAATGCGTGGTATTACGGATTTTACTTAAGAGGTATAATTCAGACACAGCATATAAAAACAATGAAAGCTTTGGAGTAAAAAGCACAACAAACTCAAAACGATTGCTGTTCATCGCTTTCCACACCTATAACAAGTTTTGCACCTTATAATAAATAATATTTCTAACAACGCAATGGATTTACCTAGATGCAAAGATTCCGAAGTCAATATTTACTGAGAATGTTTATCCGAGAATCTCAGGGGATGTTTTGAATAAAATTGGATTGTCACTGTCGGCAACCACCTGCATGGCGAATATTAGAAACTCGTGGCTTTGTGCTACAAAATATTTTATTTAGCGGGGATTTAGTTGCGAATAGCTTGAAAAGGTTGCTCTATACCTATTGGTATTCGGTAAAAGCTTATCATAACGTGAGTTATAATGAAATTTCAAAATGTCAGAATCAACTGCCTGTTTTTTGTTGTTAAAATCTAGTGGTATGTTTCAGTTACGAAGATAACCTTCGACGATACTGTAGAAAATTTCACCTTATGCTAAAAATAATAAGATTACAAGGAATATAATAAAATATTTATCTACCAACCAACTATATGCATAGTCTAGGATACTAAAACCTAATTTATTATTAAAAAACTATGCAGTAGACTATTAAGATTGTTGATGATGAACCAGCTCTCAACAGGGATGCTGTACCTATTTGTACTCATTGCTATAGACTTGATTATGATTTGTAAAAGATAAAGAATATTAGTTTACTTTCCTAAGTTTTATTTTCTAACTATACCTACTAGTATTATTCAGATATTGTCATATTACGAAAATTAAAAGTCTAAGAAAATCCTAGATAAAAATGAAAAATTTAAATGTCTCCTAGAGTTTCATTTAAATTCTTAGACATTTTCTTACTCATTAAATCACAAAATTGCGAAACCCAGACTCAGTCTCATAGAGAGAGTTATTTGAAGTAAGAGGAATGAATAATTTACAAAAATTAAAAGACGGAGCGTGGGTAGGAACTAATTGGTCCGATGACCTGTGAGGGTCATGGGAAGACATTGGATGAGGGCAGTAAAGGACTGGTTGTTGTGGATAACCTTGGAGGAAGCCTATGTCCAGCAGTGGATGTCTTTCAGCTGTGATGATGATGAAAAATTAATAGTAAATTTAATAAGGTTCATGAATTCAAATATGACCGAAAAAATTAACATCAACGTGTGAATAAATCATGACACATAAAAATATCTCATGATTCCTTACATCTGTATTTCTTATAAATTACTTTGTTCACGAATTTAAAATATGTATTAAAATAAAATCTAAATTTAAGAAACCTCTTTTTCGGTTTCGTTTGCGGTTTACACATACTTAATCCTCGAAGTGGAAGATACGCAAAGGAATGTAATGCCTCATTTTGCGTTAAAGCTCAATTTAGCTCTTTATAAAATGTTCATACCACGGGCTTAATATACAAATTTCTTAAGTTTATTAAAGTTTCTTAGGAAAAAATTACAAAAATATTATTCTCATTTCTCTCATTTTCATATCTCATTTGTTTTTTGACAATAGAATGCTAAACTGTTGAGTAGGTGCCTCAAGGGTGATAACTGAGAGTGGTGCATATGTTATATATATAAGTACTCTTTCTTTAAGCTTAGAGGGAGGTCCTCGCATCACGTACGATTAATTCTTGAATATTCAAAAGATAACTCTTGTGCTTGATAATTATTACGATTATACATGAAATTCGAATTTTGGGTTTATTTTTATGTTTAGTCTTAATTAAATCGATATCTGTATATTTTTTATTATTGTACGATATGTACCAGCTATATATCTTATTAAGATGAAACATTTCCGCTATATGTTGCCTGAATCTTCCGATCACAAAAATCCGCTGTGCTTACTGTTTTTTTTTATTCGTATGATAAACAAGTTGCCATGTAATAGCACTTAAATCTTATCATTTAAAACCATACAAAATTCCAGTCTGCAATTTAAAATAGAGAAGTTTAAAAAAATATTACCTTATGACGAAGATACGGCTGAAAATGCAATAACGCCAGAAACGATTTCCATTAGCGTTACTTTAAATCTCGTCTGTTGAAGCGTTTAAAAAAGAAAAACTCAAATCATGTTTTACGTTTTAAAATGTCCACAAGTACAATTTGAATAAAATTTACAGTACTTAATAATATCCAGGGGGATTATATACCCACAACCTTTTTCCCGCGGTTCTGCCCTCGCTTATGTCGACTATCGTGGTAAAGAGTAACCTATGCCCTTCCTCAACTTCCTCAAGCATCAGAGTATCATCGTGCTTTATTTCATTTAAATTAGTGGTTTAACCATGAAAACGTAACATAAAGAAAGAGTTATTTCTAATTTATAATATAAGTATGAATTTTTTTAAAAAAGTCAAACTAAAATGAGTATGACCCTCAATAACATAGGTAACATTATAACAGCAATAAAAATAAATAAACAAATATTTCGGACATCTGATAATAACGCCATCTAGCCGCAAACTAAGCAGGACTTGTACTATGAAAGCTTGATTGACTAATAGAAAACTTATGTATTTTTTTGTAAATACCTACATATTATACATAAAAAATACCCAACCTCTGAAAAAAATATTTGAAGATTATACAATTCTTGGTCCGACCCAGGAACTGATCCCGAGACCTCGAGCACAGAAGTCGCGTGCGCTACCATTACGCTACGGTGGCAGTCAAAATGGGATACCTTAGAGTTATTTGACAGGTAAGTTCATTTTTAGTCTATCAAGAACTTTATCAGGGTTGAAAATGGCACTAATTCTTATTATAATTGATTTTTACCACAAGATTAAATGGTATATTACTTTGAAAATCCTCAAACCAACCAAAAAGACACAATTAGACATATTATCATTAATTTGTTCACGGTCGGAACTTGAACATGAACGAAACACAGCCTAACACTGACGTCATATATGACTGGCATGTAGAATGTCTATTTCACGGCATCAATTTGTATTTGGAACGACAAATGGTGTTCTATTATCAGTGGTCGTCAGGCTCACCCACCTTCTCGAATGGCAAAGGGTCGAAGTTCATTTACAGGACAAATTACTTGTCGATGAGTTCGTTGCGATATATATAACCGACCGGAATTGCAATCACATGCAAGACGAGATCAAATTACATGGAGTATTTGAATAGCATTAAATGCAATTTATATTACACTAAAAACATCGTGTCTGGTTTTTGTCCTTGCGTTACACAATCTTTACTAATTGAGTTTTTAGAAAAACATTCAAGTGACTTACATATTTAAGATTTTCACTGTCATGTAAAAATATTAAATATGTCAACAAATAGCGAAGTACAACATTATGTTTTTGCTCTGTCCTGTTTTTAACTAAAGCAGGTTTTCACTGGAAAAGGATACTTCGGAGATGACCTGTATCTGACCCGCAAGGATCTCGCAGCGGCTTTCCGATGGGGTGGAGATTCTCTCACTCGGTAATGTGATTGCGATCATGTGTGTGCGATCAAGTGAGTGCTCTTTCTGCGAAACAAGTTATGTTTGCGAAGGAGATAGCGAAGTGGAATCAAGAGAGGTTTAGAATTCTCCCGGTTACGGTCCTGGCAACTCAGATGCCGGAATCGCAAAATGTTCTTCGCTCTCCATAAGCATAATAATCAAGCCCGTATGGGGGCGCGAGTGGTGCTACGGAGTACGCGCTCCCCATTTAGGACAGAACATCAGGGCTCCCACACATGAAAAGGCCATCTACAAACCGTAGGTAACTCGAGGTACGTCAGGTTATACTTTGAAAGGTTTTACTTCCTAGGGAGCACCTGGATCTCCAGATTCTAGTATCAGAGATGGCGTGGTACGGATTTTGGTCTTTACGAGTCCAACATAACCACTAACGGGTGGTATCCGGGTGAATTCCGGCAGAGAAAAAGAAAAAAATATTGTATCAGATCTATAAAAAATCTCATTAGTATACTTTTAGTGTCAGCCGTTTCAGAATGGAAATAAATACCGCACTATATACAAATCCTGATAATTACTGGACAAATCTTGATAGTTAGGGTATTAGTGTGACAGAATAAGAATTCCGCTTATATATATATATATATATATATATATATATATATATATATATATATATATATATTTGTTGTAAGACGCAGAACAACAGCAAGGTATGAGAAAAGAACTTGACATAAATCCTATACCAGCTTGTCTGGCCAGAACGGAAAAGTAAGCTAAAACCTCCTTGCTAAATTGAGGCCTATGTCCTACAGTGGACTACAGCCAGTAAGGCTGTTGATAATAGATTCAGGCAGTAATTATCCATAAAATTACGTTAGTAGCATGTTTTTACCCGAGTGAAGACATGCTTTTGAACTTACAGCCGATTCACAACCTACAATACTTATTGATTACCGAGATTTGTGCAAATAACCATCTCGAAGGAACTTAATTTTCTTTAATAAATTCTATTGAAAACACATACTGTTTTTGAGAAATTCAAAAGCATTTCGATAAGCGAAAGATGTTTACCTACAAAGCTGATAAATCTGTACCTACAGTCGAAGTTTGATCTACCTTAAAATACTTTAAGCACCTCTGGGAAAGGTCAACTACAATGTTCATAAGTTTTCGATTGTGTTGATCGAAGAGTTTCAAATGACCAGAAACTTATGGACTATGGAAAAACACACTATTGAGTATTGTTATAAAGTCGCCAACTTCTAATTTTTGTTGGATTCGGTTTTTTTGAGTAAATCGAATCCTCAGCATTCACAATTCAAGGAACTAAGCGCAGACAGATGTTACCGTCTATTATTGTTCGCACACCAAAAAGTTGAACTAAACGCTATGACAGGTTCTTTTTGGTTCGAGTCGTCAAAGCCTGGAATGAACCTAAGGAATGAACAGATGAAATGTCATTGCAATTTTATTTTTTCAATCAATTTCTTAGTACGTTCAAAACTAGAGTGAATATATTTTTATATGTGTGTATTGTTATTTGGTATGAAGTGAGGTATAACACAAAGACTTATTGTAATCTTTGAAATATATGATAATGTTGTTTCGTATATGCTTCAAAAATTATTTTTTCATCATTGCAACCTTTTTGCGCCACAACAAGGCTAGGAAAGATAAATCTAGTTATTTATACAAAAAAAACAATTTTGCGTGACTGGTTCTCGTCCTTGATTATGCTAGCTTTTTCCTGCGGTTTTTGCGAAAATCAATCCATCATCATTACTATCCATAACAGCCTTGAACTGTCCACTGTTGGCTATAGGTCTTTCCTTAGCAAAGAGATTTTGGCGTACTGTACCAGGCTAGACGGTCAGGAAGGGTTTATTTGAAGTGTTTCTTCTCTTAGCAGTACTGTTATTCTGCATGACAGGCGCTTTTAGTTGCCTCTAAGGATACCCGTGGATTATGGTGGCAACACTCTAAGGAGTGTTTTCCCGATATAAGATCCCTGTGGCAACAGATCAAATACGTTGTTTATCCGTCTCCACAGGGATATTATATTGCTTATCGTAGTAAAAATCTTATGTTACTCGCTGATAATAATGCAGCTTTCTATTTATGAAATAATTTCAAAATCGTTTTTTTCCCTCATTAACATAACAAGCAAATTCAAATCACACATATGATAATGAGCTCTTAGTTACTGTATGTATTGAAGTGTATATATACTCCAATCTATCATAAAACGTTCTAATTAAATTAGTCTAAAGATATCACAGCCCATGTGTTCCTGTCCCTTGATACCGGGTATTCTTACAAAGAGGAATATAACCGCAAAAGGATTATAATAATCCATGTTGACATAATAGCCTTTACAGGGTCCATCCTCTGATCCCTTCGTTAGTTTATAAATGTATTAAAGGGGGTGATTGCATAACATGTTTTACCTAAATAGTTTATTTTACACTATTAATTAGTTTAGCAATGTTCAAGCAGTAGTGAAATATACTGACAGTACACATCACTTACTGTCAACACATTTTTTACGCAAGTTAATAGATTAATTCATTGATATGAGGAATGAATGAATACGAATTATGAAAAATAATGGTATATTAATTATAGCTAGCCTTCAATACAAATGCTAAATTTGATATAACACACTAAAATAAATTAGGTTGATTAATAGCATTTTATTTATAAATATAAATTGTATTCCTGTGACCTAGATGCGTAATTAAAAGGTTAGTATTAGCTAAATAGTAACTGATACTAATAGTCCAATAGAAATATATAAATTCGTTAGTCGTATATCTTCTTCATAAGTAACACATGAAACAACTACCTAACACAGATTTACCGACAAGTTCATTAAATATGGGCCTGCCAAAGTGACTTAACTCTACCTGATGGATATATGCTATCCAGCAGAATTCAATAGTGGTAGTTACCATACTCATTGCGAATGCAACAATGCAGCATATTAACCCACACCATGGCGGCCTAGTGATGCTTCTACATCATTGAGCCACCGGTGTCGTACTTACAACGAAACACGACAGCACGAATGCTGTTATTTTAGGTTTATCTTCTGTACGAAGCAAAGTACCGCCCCAGTTGAATCAGTCCATTCGTGTTGAAATCAGCGTGGCTCTACTGCCTTTAGTATTGCCAGAAAAACGTCAAGATATTTAGAAATGTTAGTAATACCATTTTATTTTTCTTTCCATTCATAATTATGTCTCACGGAAAGCGGAATGTTGAAATATAAATCTTGTGAATAGTGAAATGTGCAATCAATGAGTTTTTACATCAGTTTGAATGAAGTTATGCAACTTAAATTACTCTATGAATACGCCGTGCATACTAAACACCATTTATAATATTTTACAAAATATTCGTGTTCCACTGCTGTTGCAGCATTTTGTCCAATAGCAATTGCTTTAATAATAAATTTATCATCCTATTCTACATATATTCCTAATAGATAAAATGGGAAAACTAAATTTTCCGGATTTAAACTTTGCTCGTCGTTTTATGTGAGTCCATAAATTTAATGTTTTGTATAAACATTTATGCATATACATAAATAAAACTTAATTATTGATATGTATTCGAATCACGACTTCAAAATATTAGTTCCGAGTACCTATGTTTTATCTAGGCAACAATACATGTTTGTTCTGAATACCAGCAAAATTCATTTCAGCAGTTTCAAAATTGCAATAAATATTTAAGATGTAAATGTTTACAGTTTTAGCTAAGTGTAATAATTTCGAAATAAATGTTGTTGTTTTTAAGCTAAATGATTTATTTTCTTTACCAATTGTCATAAACGTCATCGAGAGTACACAAAAACTATATTAATACAAATGACCCGCCAAATGTTTTACTAAGTGCAAAGGTTGAAAACCGCTAGAACACTTATATAGCGTGGAAGAGCCACGCTTCCGCCTCGACCGGTGTGATACTACGGCCTCACAGAAGACCGATGTGAAATAGCGCTTGCGCTGTGTTTCACTGAGTGAGTGAGGATACCTGAGGCCCATTCTCCTGAGGTATTCTTAATACCCACCCTCCAAAGGCCAGCAACGCATTTGTGGCGCCTCTGGTGTTGCGGGTGTTCATGGGCGGCGGTAAACGCTTACCATCAGGCGATAAGTCTGCTTGTTTGCCCCCTACTTCATAAACACAAAAAACAAACCGATTCGGTTACTAAATCTCTTCATGTTATGAAACAAATTCTCCGCCGCATTTGTCTGTCTGACTGTTTGCGATAAACTGAAATTGCACGAATTTTTTTTGGAGGAGGTTTTCGTTCATAACTTGTATATTGGCTAAAATATGACGATATTTCTTCATTCATAAAAACATAGGCTATGTTATATTTTTTGTAATGAACCCGTGCGAGGCCAAGGCGGGTTGCTAGTATTTAATATTTTGGTTAAGTTAAAATGTTGTTGTATAGTTGTATGACATGGTTGCAATTATTAGAAGATTATTATTAAGAAGACAAACAACAAGACAAAATACATCGGATCCTGTAAAAAAAATTATTAAAGTTAACCAAAACGCAATATTAATGAGACCAGGATTTTTATCTTACCTTCGTTTTGTAAAAACAAACTAAATAACACGATGAAAAATGTTAAGTCTGTCTTCAACCTGGTATGTTGAGTTTCTAATATTTTCTCTTGACAATACGTTACTTATTTCGCGTCTTTTTGTGTTGATCTATGATTTTTATATGTAGCTCCAATTTAACGTTTATAAATGTCACTTAGTGTCTTAATTGAATAAATAACTTTGAATTTGAATTAAAATTTCTAGATTACACGATGCTTTGTGAAAGTCGTAGATATTGTTTAAAATGAAGTTTAAATCAAGAGAGTTCCAAAATGGATAATATGAATTAAAATAATTAAACAAATTTATCTAACCGAGATACCTACACGACACCTACAATCATTGATAGTCAATTTAAATGTTATATGAACAATTTATGGCCTTGTAGTAAGAACGCACACTATTAATGAATTTCTTCATTTCTTCTTACTTAGTACAGGCGTTCCCCTTTATTAGCAATAGCCCAAATGGACCTACAGGTTACATTGTTATGATAAATAATGAATTTTACGTGTGCGTGAAATTCTGAATGAACCAACCCGTTTGGTCAGCGTTATATAGTGGGCCGAAACATCGATGACGAAAAAGTCAACAAAAAAAACTCCACAAATAATTAGTACCGTAGTACTGAATGCACTAGAAGGAGCTTAAATGCACTTATTTGTGTCTATGCATCTATACTTGGTGAGTAGGTATATTTAAACATCCGGATGTCAGTATTCAATAAATCTTACCTCAGATATTTATACGGTAAATCTGTTGGTATCACTCTCTTTCTGTCTCCCTTTGAGAATAAATGCCTGTCAAGAGGTAATTGTTCAATTTGAATTTCAAAAATAAACTTTGCTTAATTTGAATTTTTATCGGTATATTTACGAATAAACAATGCAAACAGTACTAAAACAAGATCAAAACAAAAGAAACAAAGAAGCTATATTTAGATACAATAATTCTGAAATTTCAATAAATTTAACAAATTTATTAGCTAATGAAAGTTGATGTTGTTAGATTGAGAACACGACAAAACCATTATATTTGAAGGAAGAAAGACTATTTCTGAGATAAAAATAAATTCTGACAGGCTTTGGCATACCATAAAAGAGGACTTGCCCCATGAGTGAATATTAAATATTGGATTACTGTTTAAAAATAATTTAAAAAATAATAATATTAGTAATGGTTTTCCTTTAGTTTGATATTTTTAGTTAGTTATGGTCCATTCTACGTAGTTTTTTATGGTGAGCAATCGTTTAGTCTTCTTTTTTAATATGGAATAGCGGGTGGCAAATATTTTTAATATATTTAAGTACAGCCATTCAACGACATATGTCGCTTTGACATGTACATCCTTCAGTGGTTTGTGTTTCGGGATTCGTGTTATTAACCAATATTTACAAAATAGTAGACGGGACTCTGTAGTGTGCCTTGAGAGAGGGTTATATTCGGCAGGGGTACGACTGGGTCCTTCGAGAGCATCTACCCTCCGGGCTAGGCGCAATCTGCAACGCCGATGACACGTTGGTCACAGCCCAGGGGGCGAACTTCCAGGAGGCGGCGTGTCTGGCCACCAGGGGTGTCTCTCTGGTTATCGGGCGCATCGAGACGCTGGGTTTGCGGGTGGCCCTGGACAAGACGGAGACCCTGCTGTTCCATGGACCCCGTCGCGAGCCGTCCCCCGGCGCCTCCATACTGGTCAACTCGGTCCTCGTACTGGTTCGGGCCCGGATGAAATATCTGGGCCTGATCCTCGATGGTAGGTGGCTCTTCGACGAGCACTTCCAACAGCTTGCTCCTAAGCTGGTTGACACTTTCTCTGTTCTCTGCCCTTTTTTTTTGCGGCGGGGCGGTGTGTCGGAATCGAACCGACTAAAACCACACGGTGTGCCACTCTGCGCCTGAGACGGGAGGAATCCAGGAACCGCTTTCTTACACCATTCGGACCCCTCCCAGCGCCTGCCCGCACTGAAGCGGGCACCGTCTGCTGTTCAAAAACTCTCAATATAAGCGACGTACGGCACACGCGTAACATCGCCCCCTCGCGGCTGGCCTGTGAAGCGGATGGAAGGGGAAACCCGTCCCGCCCATCCACTCCACTCGGACCCGATCCGCCGTCGGCGAACCGGGTGGCGGAGGCGCGCCTACCAGTGCCTCATGCCGCCCTGAGTGTGGCTGGTAGTGTGTGTGGTATCCACAGGTAAAAAAAATAGGTTGTATTCGGCAATGAACTGCAATGAACTGTTGGTTAACCATTATTCTTAGTGAGTCTTGAAAGTTAGAAATATGTAATATTAATAACACCACTGGCACTACTGCACAGGATGCGTGGACATGTTCAATAGCACATTAAATAAAACTGATAAATGATGATTATTACCGACATAAAAAAGGAGGAGGTTCTCAATTCAACTGTATTTTCTTTGTTTTTTAACTCAGAACTTCGACAGGGTGAACCAATTTTGCTGATTCTTCTCTTTTTATTTATTGTGGTGCTTCCCGTGTGCTTTCATTTCAATTTCGTTCAGTTCCAGAAATCGATTCTTTGTTAAAATTTTATATATTTTAAGTAAATCTTTTACGGACTTTACACCTAGAAGTCGCTGGCATTACCGCCTTCCTGTACTAGACAGATTTTTTTAAGTCCGTGAACATTCATGAAATGAAAGCAACGCGAGTACAGTATAGGGTTTGATTCGGCTTTTGAAGAAAATACCATAGTTTTAAGTCGGCCTATCCATATAGATGGCTCAACCATCGTGACCTAACTGATATTGTTCAAGTTCAATGACTTAATTACGACACTACCGCTTGTAGTACATTTGGGTAGGCCATCAAAACCTGCAGTAAGATACTATAAATATATTAAAAAATATTTATATCTACAGACGTTACACAAAGTCTAGCGTTTCATGACACAATTTTTTTGAAAATATATTTTATTGATTTTTTGAAAAAGAATATTGACGGCCATCATCCCCATGATCCTCCTCGCTCCTTTACGTTTATAGTTCTTTGAGACGATCCACAATAGCCTTTAATCATTTTATCATCGGTATTCGGTCGACTACTTAAAATTCTACTACTTAAAAAATTTCCATATGCCGTTTATTAGAAACTCAACCAAAATATATTAAATGCGATTAAATTTTCAATATGATTATTAAAAAAACAAGGACACATGAAGCCAGGCGTAATTAGCTGAAGTGAAAATAAGCTATTCCGTGATAATTTACTCAGAATTGTTGAAACTGAAACTCCGAAGCATTGATATCTATCCACCCAGATAGAAGGAACAGCCACCTGACAATAGCCCGACAACCCTATTCAATTGATACACAATAACTGCCAAATCAATACAATTGTAATGGCAAAGAGAGGTTTTTCGTCCATTGAACAAATGCAGGACTAATGGGCCCAATTCTGTGCGACCACAAAAGCTGTATCCGAAATATGGTTAATGATTTTTGGGGGCAATGTAGGCTCGCATTGGTTAGTCGTTATCTAAAAGTGTTACCTTATTATAGTATATAAATTGAAAAAGTATTTATTACTTAAGATATTCCTATATAATTTTTGCTGCGGCACGGCAATCCCATAGTCGAAAAGCCACACTGATTTCAGTACGTACGGGCAGGCTCGACCGGGACGGTACTACCCTCGCATAGAAAATCAACTTAAAATGAGAGCATTAGTGCTTTCGTGTTTCGTTGATGAGTGCAAGGCCGGAGGCTCAATGATGCAGAAGCATCACTAGACCGCCTCGGTGTGGGTCACAATGCTGCATTGTTGCATTGTCTGCATTCGCAATGAGTATGGTGACCACCACTCTTGGATTCTGCTTATGCTGACCATCGGACCGAGTAGAGTCATTTTGGCAAGCCCATATATAAAAAAGACATTTGATTTTATCGAATAGCAGTATACCATTTTATCTTTACCAGCATATCATTAATGTTTTTAACTGTAATATAAATCTATAAAAACAGGCGTTTTGTTGTTTCTAACACATCCCTTATCGATCTATTATCAAGGTTTAGCCCTAAAAATATACCAGTTGCCAACCACAAAAATACTACAGGGGAAATGTGTGTGTTAGTAAATACATAAAGTTTTTCCTTATTGCTGAGGAGGATAAAATAAACTTGAAGTAAGATACTGCTTCTGGGCGTGCATAAATAAGAAACTTTTAAGTATATTTGTCTTAATGATGTTCCTACTCTTTTAAGAAATATTGGTTTTGGACTCCTAACGCAAAACACTTAAGTATAAAGTAATATTAATAAACTTTGAAAAGATTAATATCACTTTGCAGTTTAAACATGGTTATAAGATTACTTTATAAAATATTTTTGTTACTGAATAGCTCAAAGAAATACGTTTAGTATGTATAGTAAAACTTAGGAAGCAAGAATCTATGTGATTTCTCCCAGTTGTGATGCAAACAGCAAAGTCTTAACTGCGGTGACTAGCAACAGCCTAACTATAGATTAACGCTGACCAAACTGATTGACTATAAAAGCTGGGTACCGACTTATTTATTCATCACCTAAGCATTTGACTTCTGCTAAGGTTAATATCTTAATTTCGTTTCATGATTTACCATTGCTATATCTTTCAGTTATCACTCTATAAAAGTCGTCAAATTAAAACTTTAATTCTGAAATTTTGAAAAGCGGTCAAGACGGAAACAAATTTTAGTGCAATGGAAAAAGTATTTTTTTTTAAATATTGAATAGGGGACACACGAGCAGGCATATCGCCTAATGGTAAACGATTACCGTCACCCATGGACATCCGCAACACCAGAGGCGTCACAAAAGCGTTGCCGGCCTTTGGACGATGGGGAGGGGGATGGGTGCAGGGGTTGGTGTACGGGCCTCCAGTAACCTTCTGGGAGGGGACCGGATGGCGTAAGAAAGCGGTTCCCGGATCTCTCCCGTCTCAGGCGCAGAGTGGCACACCGTGGTGGTTTAGTGGGTAGTCTGGCTGGTGTCAGTCAGGAGTCCCACACAAAGTGAAAACCCCTTGTCCCCGCGGGGGGGAGCGAAGTGCGTAAAGGCATGCCACCACGTCAAAAAAAAAAAAAAAGGTCCTCCAGTAACCTCACTTGCGTGATGAAACACAGAGCCGGCACTGTTTCACGTCAGTTTCTTATGAGGCCGTGGTATCACTCCGGTCGAGCCGGTCCATGCATACCGAAGCGTGGCTCTCCTGCGGTGCGCTTTAAATCTGCATTAAGATACTAAATTCCATGAGACCCGAAAATTCAGCACAAAGGTCATTACTCCATTAAATATAATGTCAATAATACTATTCATATTAAATTCAAATATTATATTTAATCATTCCATTCAAATGCCATTCAAATATTGGAATGGAATGATTGAAACCCAAATTTATATTAATCATCTATTGAAATCATTGCTAGTTCACTTCCATAATCACTCGTATGTATTGCATTCAATTTGTTTCATTTTAACAAAGATAATAATGATCTATTTGAATGATAGCATTTCTTGTATAAGTAAATTGCTGCCCAACGTGTATAACGGTTTAACCCTTATTTTCCCCTACGATATAAAACATAAAAAAAAATTTTTAGTGAGTTTGTACATCTTGAAAAGCATTAGCTGAGAATATGTCAAGTTGTAGCTTATGTGCTATAGGCTCTGCTTTGATTAAGCAGTCAGTCTGAGTACCAGCGACCCGGTGCAGCTTCGCATACAAGCCTCTGAATTTTTCGGATGTTCTTTACTATAATATACATGCATTACTCTTTTAAGCCTCCTTCTTGAATCATTTTACCTATTGCTGAAAACAACATTAAAATTCGTTGATAAACTTAAAAGATTAGGGTTCAATTCCAGGGTCGGACCAAATGTTTGAATGATCTGCAAATATTTGTATCGGAGTTGGGTGTTTTCTATATGTATGTATTTACAAAAAGAAAGTATACCTATCTATCAGTCAATATAACTATCATAATACAAGTTCTGCTTAATTTGAAGCTAGATGGCGTTGTGTGTGAAATGTCCCAAAATTTTTATTATTAATTTCATACTGTGTATAGGTATATAATTCTCGTGTCACCTTGTTGCTCATGACGAGTCCGAAATTATCGAACCAATTTAACTTAAGAGCTATATTTTTGTACTTCCTTTTACCGTGCATTTTATTTAAAGAGTAAAGAGATTCATTTTAGGTGAGCTTAAACAACTATTTGTTTATAGTTTTGAATTTTCCCTTCGGTCGGCAGCCCTTATGACTGCTTTGAAGTTTATTTTCTATGTGTGTTTTATTGGCGTGCCTAAAATGGAATAGTTAGCATCACGCGTAGACTATTAAGAGCAAAAAGCTAGTAAATACACAAGTAGTAAAATCTAGTCAAATTGTTCCTAACACAAATAGCAAAATATTTAACACGTATTTTCAATATCAGTTTTGATGACTTAGTTCACTCGTCATGTTCACTTTGATCAAGCAACAAAAACGAGTAATATTTTCTTATTGCGTCCCAAAGAGCTGTTAATATAAAAAGCAGTTTGCGACTTTATCTGTGACATAAATTGGATTCAAAGTTTTGTATCAGCTGTGACCCTGGAGATTAAGCTGTAAAAAATTCGTCATCATTTTGATGTTATTTACTGTATTGTTCGTGCTTTGATATTTTAAAAGTGATAGGAAACGTGAAAACTGGCAGCTGATATTTTGACAAGCACGGGTTGATGATTCTTAACTCTGACGCAACTCCGGCCTCTCTTAGCAGAGAATATAAGACGTGTTCGGTGGAGCTCGCCTGTTCTAACTAATACTGATTGTAATTCTGTCTACATTTCGTTAAAATAATAATTATGCACTATTTGTTATTTACAATACGTGGTTTTAGTTCTCCTCTCTGGCTTACCCACGATAGCTCGACAGCAGCAATGAACCTGGAACCGACCAATGATGACAATGCGTCGAAATATTTATAAATTCTTTATCGGATTGCGGGTGTAACATAGGAAAAACACATCAACAATTGTGCACTGTAATGACTTGGTCTCCTTTTAATTGACAAGTGTATGTTTTTTATTTGTTGATTACTATTTTATTAAAAATTCTTTCATCTCTAAAAAATACCCGGGAGCACTTCTCTGCATCACCCAAAACTTGACTTAAACAAAATGCCTACCACATATTTCTTTTATTTTGTTATTATTATTAAAAACTTATACCAATTTAAACCAACATGATGCAAAGTGGCTATATTATGTTCCTACAGCGATTTTATTATTCAATCTTTTTGTTTTTTTTTATGTATCGCCCTGCACAATGCAGCATAGTGATCCTCGCCGTGGCGGCTTAGTGATGCTTCAGCGTCATTGGGCCTCCGCTAAACCGCTGAAACGATTTAAACAAACGGTACGGTCCAGCGGTTTAGCGCTGAAAGCGTAACAAAAAGATAGACAGGCAGACAGAGTTACTTTCGAATTTATAATATAATTGTGGACAAAACTTGTATTAAACATCCGATTAGAAACTTCGCTAAGAAAATGTAAAGAAAAATACATCAGTTTTCAAACTGACGTATGCCTACACATATTTTGATTACAATGTCGCTTCGCCGTCGTGAACTCATGACAACGCCTGTCATGCGGAAACTAACTGAACCATACACAGTCGCACAAAATTGAGATAAACGCGACTGTTATGCGGATGTTCACATTTCAGAATAAATGCTGATGTAAGCGCAATAATTACTACCGGGGTAAAGAAGTGAGTAAGTTTTGACTTGTATTTCGTTTTGTAAACTTTGTACTTTGAAAATTGTACAACAGTGGATTTAATGTGATACATTTTCTCCCAGTCTAATAGTTAAGTTGGTGAGTCAATGTGTGGCTGCCCTAGATATTAATGTTTTAATAGAAAATAACCAAAGAGTTGGAAAAAAACAACGAGATAAATATACAATACATGTACAAGCATACGTATTGAGTACATAATACGTATACAGCTGTTTAGGTATATTGTTTTATTATTTTCGAATATTATAAATTCCGATGAGAATGACTATTATCTTTCATAATCGACAAATAGTACAACATAACTCTATTAGTTCCTAGCGGCATTATTTAAATAAATATTCTTTGTTCAAATAATTAAAAATCGGTAAGCTTTTGAATTTAATAACTTCTGAGACTTGTTTCAATAGGCGTGTGTAAAGCCTACTATGCGATACGAATTACTATAAATCATTGTATTTATATTTAGTAAAAATATAGAAAGTTTAATAGTCCTAGGTCAATTTGAAGAAGCAAGTTCAACGAAAAGTGCACTGCGTACACTTTGACCATATATATATATAGACATAAATACCGGTCTTTATAATCAAAGGTGTTATCAGAAACGTATTAGACCATTTACAGCATACATTTTATTTTAGTAGTTATAAGGTAGTTAATCGAGCGTATATATTTCTAAAACTGTATGTTTAGCTATTGCTATATATAAATATATACGACCCAAACACAGAAGAAAATTGCCTTTTGATCATTATTTGTTCATCATCATTATTGTCACCACTAAATTAAAGGTATACAATATAACCTAAAAACGCTATCAAAACAACTCCAAACTTTCCAGGTATCAAATACACTGTTCTTATAAACCCCTAATACATTTAATTTGTTGTTATTTTGTACGTAAACTTTTGTTGCAAGTTGTCAACAGATTACAGTTGATCGTAGTTCTAAGTGGCGAGGCCGCGGCCTGTGGAAAATCAAATAGTCTTCAAAACATCTTGAAGCTGTTGCCACGTCTTTGTAAAAGCATCACGTTTTCTGATAGACGTCGGACTCATATTACAGTAGGTCACGTTTACCTAATACTTACACCATCATAGAGTTTCTGAAGTCCCTCAATCTTAATAGGCGCGCCAACTTATAGTGTGTTTGTCTTTAGAATAGATTTGATCTATTCAAATCTTTTAATGCTATCAATTTGGTCGCTTTATTTTTGAATGACTTATTTGAATAAATATTACATACATATATGTGTAGAGTAGTAATATACAGAAATGCTTTAATACGTACTTACTGATTTTTAATCAGTAGCCCTAAGAAATAAGTTATTAAAGTTAAAGTTGCAGTCCATATTGTCGCTATCGACATAATAATTTATTTAGAATATTTCATTAAATACGATAATAATCGAATAATGATTCCAGTCACGATATTACCTGGCCTATCTAACCATCTAAATATATAAAGAAATGGCTGAAAACCAAGCATTCTTATTTAAACACTACGACTCTTTTGTGTTAAAGCTGTTCTAGTTTTACTACGGAATTCGCTAGATACCTTGTGAGAATTTTTTTCAGATCAATCCATTTTTTTAGGGCGAATTCAGCAAATTATGCACAGTAAAGCCGTGAGAAATCCATGCCCCCACAGAATACCATTGTGAAACAGTGCTTGCGCGGTATTTCACCGAGTCGTGAAACCCCGGAGGCCCATACCCTCTCCTTCCACCCCTCCCAATCCCCCAAAGGCTGGCAACGCACACTTTTGCAATGGAGGTATTTTTGTAAATTAAAGTTGCATGTTAAGTTTTGTGAAGAGACATGTATTAAATTGAAAAGTTTGTGCAAATTTTAAGTTATATGTGTCGCGATAGACTTTGCGTTAAATAACAAAAATGAAATAAAACTATAAAAGCATGTATCAGGGTATTGCTATATTACTAACTCTGAAGCAGTATCAGACACACTGGCTTATAAAATCGAGTGTAATATCCCTGTAACACACAAAAACAATAGAAGAATCCTACCAGACTGGTTAAATAATTGCCTGGCCTGGCATACTATGGCCCTGCAGTAATCGGGCAGTTGTATATTGATAATCCGAAGTTCAATGTATCTTCGTTAGATGACATTGAAATATTTCTTCACTGTATATCTATGGGACCCCTAGTCAATATACATTAAATGATGAACAACTGTTCGATAGTGGTCATCCAAATTTTAAAGACTAACTAGCTTTTGTCGGAGGCTTAGTTCAAAATATATCGATGATTTCCAGCAACATCTTACCTGGCGTCTTATGGCCAACATTAATATCGTTAAATAGTCGTCGTTCTTGCTCAAATTCAATAGTGCTGGAGTCACAAAATTGCTTTTATATACTTCCCTCCGTTTAATATGAAGGGGGTAACCTTTTACGGAGTTAAGGAAAGCGAGAGAATTAAGTTACACTTTAAAAATACAAATTCTGTGCAAATATTTAAAAACTGTAACAATTATGCAGTTTTTTGAATTAACTTCATGAATATCTTAAACTAATACACAAATAATCTAAAATATAATAAAACAATTTTATACAATAGTTTCTTTTACATCTTTATATAATAACAAACTAAAATTATAAATTTAAAAATCCTGTATGCAAGTACTTAATCGAGCATATATACGCCAAAAGTTATATCGTTTTAGAAAAGAACTAATACTCTTAGACTGCTGGATCGATATTAACTCAATTATAAATTAGATTTTTTAACAGATCTAAGGAACAGTAGACTGTATTTAGTATGAACTTTGGCTTGATACCTCCACGTGTTGTCCTCAAAAAAGGTCTTAACCGACAGACGGACAACAAAGTGGTCCTATAAGGGTTCCATTTTTTTCTTTTGAAAGTTTTTGCTTTTTTTCCTGAAAATGAAAGTTCTAGGCTATGATTACTTCTATACCGTTCAATGTTTATATTGAAAAAGTTGAATGAAAATATGTCTAAAAAACTAGAATGATACTTTTTTACCCGAATTTCCGCACCCTAATCTAAAAGTTGTTAAGGTGGGTCAAAGAAATTCTGGTGACGAAAGTGAAAAGTGGACGAAATCGTGTTACCTACATACCTCTCAATGAATTCCCTCAACACGACCACAATAAAAGTTCAAGAATAATCTGATTATTTTGATTTGGGGTCTCGAGTCGATCGATTCTTTTAGAACTTTCACGGATTAAACGAGTCATGGATATCATTTGTGAGCTCTAGAGAATTTAGAGAAAATAAATTGAACTCTCCGATATTTTAGAATGAAATCAATTTTCATCATCGTCGTCACCACACGAATACGTCACCACGACAGAAAAAGATTTAGTTCCAAGATATTTTGCTTTTTCCAATATATATTGTTACTGCACGTTTGGCCTAGTGGTTTGAGCGATGGCCCGCCACATTCTACTGCACCAGGTGTTGAGGGTTCAAATCCCTCATAGGACAACACTTAGTTTGATCGACAAATTATAATTCTAAGCCTTCTTCGAATCTTATTTTTGTGCCCCATACAGGATATATACTCGTAATGCATAAGTTGTCTTTAAAAATAAAAGAATAAAAAGAAGAAAGGTTGTGATTGCTAATAGTAACTTCCCAACATTATAACAATATATTACACAAATGATGTATATCTACAATATCAGCACGAGAAAAAGTCAAGTCATAACGTAAGTAATCAATCAATATCTTTTTCAATTACAGTGGAACAAAAAGGCAGCCCTATTTATTAACTGACAGGTCTGTTGGTTTAATAGCTAACGATTCGCGTTGATAAATCAGAGGTCATAAGTTCGATTACTTCAGTTAAAATACTTTGAAAGAAGCACCATCGGTTTCTCTGTAGTTTAATGTAGTTAATCCATAATATGTGTTCGTATATATATCAGTATGTTTATCAGCAGTCCTCGTGGTTGTATGTGAAATGTGTTAAATTATTACCATGGCTTTTTCTCATTATTCCACCCGCGTATATGTTGTTCATTACAGTAAAAACTAAAAGCTAAAATAAAAATTCAAAAAATCATCTGCGCAATCACTTAATTGAATAATCATACGCCTTACCTCATTTTGGAAAAGTGCTGATACTCTTACAACCCTGGACCGATATTAACCAAACATACCTAAGAACCACCGCAAGAAAACTGGCATTCAAATAAAAAAATCAAATTGAAATTGATCCATCCGTTTGAGAGGTACGATGCCATAGACATCGACATCAGACTTATTACACCCTCCTTTTTGCATCGGGGGTAAAAAATTGATTGTGTTCTTTCACAGGAATCGAAGTAATGTCATTATTTTTTAAATTGTTTTAACCGCGGTTGCGTGTTACACTTTACTTTCACTTTGTTATGAGAATGTAATAAAGATTGTTTTTACTACTTCTTCATTTCGCTGCCCATAGACATCCGCAATACCAGATGCGACACAAGTGAGTTGCCGGCCTATGGGTCTCCAGTATCCTCACTCGGTAAAACACAGCGCAAGCACTGTTTCACACCGGATTTCTGTGAAGCCATGCTGACACTGCATTGAGACATTGTTTGACAAAAATATGATAGAGAACTACAATCAACGACGCCAAACAAGCAAAAGACAGATTCATTCAACTGTTTTTTTGTGCCATTTGCTCCACATTTCGTTTCAAGTAAAAATAACCGATATGTAAAACTGCTCATTTGTATCATTAAAATTGTTGTAGACTGCATATTGAGTATGTATAATATTTAAATATCACAAAATAATGCATGAAAATTCGTTTAACATATTTTTAGAGTGATTTAATCAAAAAATATTTAATGTTGTTTTAAGTTTCGTAAACTGGAGCGTCAAAATGCGATGTTATCAGTTTTTCCCCAAAAGTAACAAACTGTTTTAACAGGGAGGTTTACCTGATAGATAATTTATTTGATAATTAGTTAACCAACACTTTACTCAAACTTTGTGAAACAGCAAAACACATATTTAAAATAAAACGTGAAAATCGGTAAGATACCTTCGAAATTCACCGTGAGCATCAACATGACACGAGAATTATATATGTTATAAATGACAATGGCTGACTGAGTAAACCTCTGATTAAATAAATGAAAGAGAATCTTAGATGAACAATTTAATAGGATTACAATTCTGACTAATTAAATTATAAGTACTTTGATAAGTCTCAATCCAATTCAGCTGTAACTTAAGTAAAATACATTTCTATATTTTAATTTGGCGTTTGTTTAGTGCGCAGCAAGTATACAATGTAGGAAATGGATGGAAACTTTTGACACATGACAAGCGATACCTAACTTTAAAGTTATTTTTATCTGACTGCGAAAGAAGGAAGGTTATGTGACGGTGTTGCGAAAGAAGATGGGAGGGAGTGAGGATACCGGAGGCTCATACCCCAAACACTGCCACCATCCCCCTCCCCAACCCATGGCCAATCCCCCTAAGGTCGGCAACGCACTTGTGACGCCTCTGGTGTTGCGGGTGTCCATGGGCTGCGGTAATCGCTTAATCACCAGGAGATGTGTTCTCGTTTGCCCACTATACAATAAAAAAAAGTTTTTCGAGTGTAAGTATGTGCATATATTTCTTTGGCACGGCTTATAGCCTAAACGGCTTATCATATTTTTATGTTAGTAGTGTCAATAGATTCGTCTTAGTCGTGAGAGTGGCACTGGGTACATCTAAATAAAATAAAAAATATATACTCAGTCAGGTTTTTTGAGATAATTTATTACTTGTTATTAAAACAGTTTTCCTAATTGGTTATAATCATCCGTGTGGTGTTGGATTAAGAACTCGGACAACTTGTATGTGACCACCCCTATTCTGCTGACAGAGCAGCCAAGCTATGAAGAAAAATAACACAGCAAATAGAAGAAAATCTTGAAAAAAATCCTGCGTGAAAAAGTTTTGAATCTGCGTATTCCTTATGTCCGTGTTGTCTATAGTCTTCTTTATTCTCTATATAGATATCTTGAATAAGCTGAAATGATAGATACATTGAATTACAAACCTTAAGGATAAAAAAACACATCACATGAAATATGTTGAGGATCAATCGCTATTAAATATTTTTTTTTTTAA
Organism: Hyphantria cunea; assembly: GCA_003709505.1. NCBI lineage: Eukaryota > Metazoa > Arthropoda > Insecta > Lepidoptera > Erebidae > Hyphantria > Hyphantria cunea. Next base: position 517,809 of record PKRV01000547.1, on the reverse strand, counting down.
TATAAATAAATATTTGTGACATCTAAAACACAACGTCATCTAGTCTCAAACTAAGCGGAGCTTGTATTATGGGTACTAGACAACTGATATATTACTTATATACTTTTTTTGTAAATACATACATGTCATAGATAGAAAACAGCTAAACTCCGAAACAAATATTTGCAGATCATACAAACATTTGATCCGGCCCGGGAATCGAACCCGAGACCTCAGGAATAGCAGTCGCATGCGCTACCGCTGGGCCACCGAGGCAGTCAGTATTAATTAAGTATGTTTTTAATTTCTTTAAAAAAAATCTCTGTATTATTGGTAAAAATATCAATTAAACCGTTACCTGACGTCTACAGTTCAATAGAATAATTGAGATTCGAAGCAACTTGGAAAGTTTCTAGTTCAAAGGACATTTAGGTGCGTGATGGAATCTGTTAAGGTTGATTGTATGAGAGGAGGCAAGTTTCAGACCGTGCTCGATCCCGAAGTCAGCGTGCGCAGTGTCAGCGGCGACACGGCAATGTAGACACTCCCCGCGCCGCTGACTCCGAGCCCAGCTCTTTAGCCAAGTTGCATTCTACAAAAGTTAAAAGGAAACTAACAAATTAAAAGGAATGACGTCTCTCAACGCAAGGTTTTGAAGACAAAATAAAATATGGAACAAAACAATAGAGGCTGTAGAAAGAGAATCGACTCGAAACACAATTTTGTTAAAGCAGTTCCATATAAATGTATGCATTAAAACGCGATGCTGTATACCCGCGCGACTGCCGCACCCTGCTCCCGTTGACCTCGTGTCCACGGGCTAAAATACTTAAGACGGTATCCGTTTAACTTATTCAATCAATCAATCAACAACTCATAATGTCCCATTACTGGCCTCGGGTTTCCTCTCAGGAAAGGGTTAAGGCCAAACGTCCCCACGCTGGTCAAATGCGGGTTGGGGACTGACAAGACTAGTTGTGGCTATGTAATCTTACCGTTGGATGTTTTTAAGTCGCCCAAATGCCTCCCCCTAAGCTTCACGACTGTTATTGTATGATAACAATCGGGACCGACTGCTTAACGTGACCTCCGAATCACGGAGACGCTCATGGTAACATGTGATTGTTTCTAATCACCGAGTGCAACTGGGCTATGAGCGCCTCACTAACTCACTCACTAACTTATTATTCAAACAGTTTATGTTAGCACTAAGCCTATTTACTTATACATGTTGGTTTATTTGTTTTATTCAGTTACATTTTGAATTAGCTATTTACTTGGATAAACCTGTTATTAAATTTACATCAAGTCAAACTGTGATTAATTTACATATACATATATTGACTTAACGTAGGTTTTCTCCATTTCACAACGCGTTTCAACATGAAATGTAACTTGATTACATTAAATGGTTGGATTTTGCGTATCAACCTAAATCAGCAATCATACAGATTAGTGTTGTTGGCTTTTAAATTTACCTCATAGTTATAAAAATATTGTTCTGGGAGTTACCTGTACGTTTTACTGTGAAAAATTAAAAATAATTAAATCTGAAAACGTATTATGAAAAATGAATCAGTAATGGAAATTTATAATTAATTTTTAACCAACTTTATTTAATATAAAAAATAGGAATTTCGTGAAAGATGATACATATTAAATAATATTAATATCTTGGCGCCTTCCACTTGTCAGTTTCCGCCGCTACTTACCAATATTGTTTATGACGTCTGTACTCTTTTTATATAATTGTACTTCCGGCATAATAAATCATTAATGTTACACAATCCTATATTATCAAATAATAATTGCATGTTAAATATCATGAGAATAATTAAAATAAACAATGTTTAATATTATCTGCAAGTTTGGGAATTTAGTATTGAATTGAGTTCGATGTCAGATGTTATAAAATGCCGTGGGTTGGAGTAATGCGGAGACATTCTTATCCTAGCCGTTCTACTTGATGTGCATTGGAGAATATTATAAGTTTGTGCTAATATAATGTGTTGCTTTGCCGCTATCTTGACCACGCGCGTTACACTACACAATCCTATAGTATGACAATGATCATCAAGCGAGCAGATGTATTGCCTGATAGTAAGTGATTACCGCCGCTCATGGACAACACCAGAGGTGTCACAAGTGCGGTACCTTTAAGAAGGGGTACGTTCTTTTCTTGAAGATTTGAAGGTCGTATTGCTCCGGGAATAACGCAGGCAACAGTTCATTTATGCGGTTGCGGTTCGGTTACAGAGTTTTGTTTTGCGAAAACGTAATAGTAACGTAACATAGTAATGTAACTTCAAAAATGTCATCCTTACGTATTGTCTAATGCCTATTGTGTTCTACGAGCTTAATTCCAAACAATTATTCAATGAACTGAACTGTGGAACTATAGGCCTGAACTGCAGACTTAACTTTTAATTGTAACACACACTATCGATACAAACATAACAAAGTGCAATTATTAAAAACTAGCGACCCGGCCGGGCTTGCTGCAAATTTTCTATCCTATAATATGTATGTTTACACATATGAACCTTCCTCTTGAATTACTCTACCTATTGCTCAAAACTGCATTAAAACGCATTGAGCAGTTTAAAAGATCTAAGCGAACAAACAGCGGAAGCAATTTCATTTTATACTATGTTTAGAATATAGATCATTTTCATTACTTTGTCTAATGAGTAAATGCGCCACTATAATACAAACCCTAATAACTAATACCCCAAGAATCACAACTTAAGAAATATCTAGTCTGGGGATTCTGGTGAACATTCTCACCACCAGAAAGTTATCAGCAATTTCTATATCGACTTCAATTTCAATTCGAATTCTACAAGAAGGTGTCAGTTTGTCTGTTACGCTTTCACTGCTAAACCGCTGCACCAACTTCAATGTTTAGCATGGTGATACTTTGATTCTTGAGGAAGAAAGTAAGCTACTATTCACTGCGATATCATTGTCGATAACTGACATACACGCGACTGGAGCTGCGTTCAAAAACTATTCTAGTATTGTGTAAAAAAAGAGACCATATTTTCTTCAACATCAATAAAAAATACCTCCTTGATTATAGTTAAAATGGCAAAATTACTTAAGATATTGTCCGCGGAACGTCATAAAACATTGCATAAAACATAGTTTTAACTACACCAAATAAGTCATCAATTTTATCTACCTTTAAACCTTAGCTAGCTCAAGGCCAAAAAACAAAGGGGGGTATTGTAATAAAATTATACTAACATCATTAAAACTTCGACAGTTGATGCTAAACATTAAGAGGAGAAAAGTTTGTGTTCAAAATGATGGCATATAACAATTTAACGATCTAACTGGGAATACGGAACTTGACTATGTTTGCAATTCTCATAGAAACTTTATCATACAAATTGTCATACACAGATTGACTGAATTAAAAAGACAAATTACAAACGGCAGTGTTACGTTTAGTTTGGTATGTGGCTTTATTATGTTTGTTAAATACTACCTGACATGCTTTAAATAGTTAGTTATGCAACTGTTGTATTATAAGGGATATTAAATAATAATTAAATAATGATGGGTTTATCACGAGGTGGACCCAGTGTGATAGTATCATATGAGTGTTTTAACACCTTATTAAGTACAGATGCATGCAAGAGTTTGATATGAATCCTCTATAAAAATACATTTTTGCAATACTAATATGGAACAAAAATGGCGGGATACGACGCCTGACAATGTTCTTTTTTTGAAAAAGGAATTGCATTATGAAATTTAATACAACATTATAATACTTGTTTGAATGATATTATGGTGACTATGACATGGGTTGTTATGGGTGTTATGGGTAATAGACAACTGGTATAAACAATATCAATTGTCTATATAAATGTACTTTTTAATGTAAATTCATACAGATTACATAAAAAATACTCAAACTCCGAAATAAATATTTGCAGATCATACAAACATTTGATCCAACCCGGGAATGGAGCCCGAGACCTAAAGTACAACAGTCGCATAAGCTACCACTTCGCCACTGAGACAGTCTTATACAAATAGTTGAACTGAACAAACTAATGGTTTTTTATGAATTAACAGATTTGTTCGCACAATTTTATGTCTCAGAAAGGGAGAGAAAATCGATCATTAAAAAACCAAAATTTGATGGTTGTACTATACTATTCTACTATAGAGCATAATCTACCTAAAAATAATCTAAAAAAAATTATAAATAGTATGTTTTGAATTACAATCTTAAGACAGTCTTAAATCTGGCATAGCAGATTATAATTTAACTGTATTTTCAATTTTACGGTGGCGAATACTTACATCAAAGTTGTGAATAGAAATACAACTCACTCTTACACCCATACTGCGAAAACCTCAAGACTGTTTACAATATCGAAGTGTAGACTAAGACCAGCATGAAACTGTAGTAAGCAATCAACTAAATCGCAGAAAGTAAACAGTTTGAAACAAATATCACTACAAACTTCGAACAATTGCTGCAATATCAGTTCAGAACTTGATGTTATACTTTGAAGTGTAAACTAAGCGAACTCAGCTACATACATGAAACGATAGAAAACAGAAATATTTGTGCTTTCATATCGCAATGGTGAGCAAAATGTAGTAACTATACCTTTTAGAAATAACTAACACTTACTTTTAATCGTAAATAACTGAACTAATTAAGTTTATTAACATCAGCATTTAATTATCCTTAATAGAAATACCTATACAATGAATTTTGCAGCTGATAACTACTCTTACAGAAATCATTCAGAAAGGGTCTTCGCCGTTACTCAGTAGTATATTTCTATAACATAGAATTAGAGGCTAAAAATAATAGTAATAATAATAAAATATGTTTATTTCCACCACATTGTACAATAATCAATTAAATTAGTAAAAAGACAATATTTATAGATTGGGGTGAACTGAAGCCTAAACTTTGTCAAGACCTGTTTTTTAGGACTCCAGAATTCACTCCGGCTCAGTTTACTCGATCGATATATCGATACGCTACTATGTGTGTGTATGTGTGTGAGCGTCTGTGTGTATGCGCGTGTGTGTGTGTGGTGCGTGTGTGAGTGTGTTTGTGCATGTATTAGTATTCACTCATGCACTGTGTGGTGCATGTGTAAATATGTGTAACAAATATGCAACTTATAACAAATATTAAACTTATAATATTTGACGAAGGTGACCACCTGCTCTGGATTCTACTCATGCTTTCCATCAGGCAAAATAGAGTTATTTTGGTAGTTAATACTTAAAAAGCTTCTACGAGCCACAAATATCGTAATAGTAAACATAAAAATGGTTTAAATGCCTATTTCGTCAGACCGTTTTTACTACACCAAGCTGTTAGACTCTTCAAAACACTTTAAAACTCATTATAAACGTTGTGGTTGGAAGTTTATTCATCCATTAATAGTATAATTCAGTATATTTTCCTTTTATTTCGGTATTCTTCAATTTAATAAGGTTTAGACAATTTTTTTTTGAAGACAACTCCCGCTTCAGTTGTCAATCGTGTGTCGCAGGGGACTTAACAAACATATATGAAACGGACACAAAAAACACCCAACTACGCTAGTAGAGTGCTACCACGGCCTCACGGAAAACTGGTATGAAACAGCGTCTGCGCTGTGTTTCACTGAGTGAGTGAGGATACCAAAGGCCCATAACCCAACCCTTCCTCTTATCTCCCTCCCCATCCCCCAAGGCCGGCAACGCACTTATGACGCCTCTGGAGTTACGGGTGTCCATGGGCGGCGGTAATCGCTTTCCATCAGGCGATACGTTTGCTCGTTTGCCCCCCTGTTCTATACAAAAATAAAAAAACCCAGACTCAAAACAACAATATGTGGAATACACAAAGTATTTTCGTATGGAGGATTTGAACCCACAACCCTTAGCGCAGTAGGAAGCGGCGTGACGGCCGCTTGAACCACTAGGCCAACAGTGCAGTGGACCAATTTATTACAAGCACAAATAAGAACTTTATCCGTGACGTCGCTTCTCTTTCGCTTTTCTTAGCTCTGTGACTCCAATTTAATGAGTAAACAAGCCAGTAAGGTAGATAGGTAGACTTTCAACTTTGTATATTCCAAGATAAGCTTAAATGTCTTGAAATCAGCAACAAATTACCCAAAAGTACACTACCGCTAACGGAAAACAAAACCAACATCTTTTTATCGGAGTTTAAACATTTATGCAAAAAACTTCGCCGAAATGAAACAGCCGACTTAGTAAATTTCCTTTAAAGTTCTTCGTAGGAACAACAGTTCGCTGTTTAGACAAAATTTCAAGAAATCGAATTCTTTAATCAAAAACTTAAGTGGAGCTACTTATCAATATTTTCTGTATAAATAGAAATAAAAGAATCGAGAAAGTAACTTTTTGTATATAAGAGCCGATTTGCCGCCATTTCATCACACCTATATTATTTTACACCCAGAAGTAAATTATAATAATAAATAAATGTTATGGTCATCTAATACACAACGCCATATATATAGTCCCAAGATAAGCAAAACTTGTGTTATGGGTAAAACAAGTGATATTAATACATACATACTTTTTTTGTAAAAACATACATATAATACATAGAAAACAACCAAACTCCGAAACAAATACTACAATTCATGCAAATATTTGGTCTGTCTCAGGGATCAAACCTAAAACCTCAAGCACGACAGTCGCATACACTTACCACTGTGCCACCGAGGCAGTCGAAGTATTGAAAATAACAAGATAAAATCTACCAATAGATTATACATCATCATCATCATCGTCGTCATCATCAGTCTATCGCAATCCGCTGCTAGACATAGGCCTCTCCAAATGCACGCCACTTAGTTCGATCCTCGCAAATCATCACACCACCTGGCCTGTGGACTCCTACACTACGTTTGCCGAGACGCGGTCTCCACTCAAGAACTCGTTTACCCCAACGGCTATCGGTTCTACGGCAAATGTGGCCAGCCCACTGCCACTTCAGCTTGCTAATCCTGTGGGCTATATCGATGACCCTAGTTCTTTGTCGGATCACCTCGTTTCTGATGCGATCCCTTAAAGAAACGCCGAGCATAGCCCTCTCCATAGCACGCTGAGAGACTTTAAACTTATGGACTAAGAAAGAAAGAAAGAAAAACGAAGAAAGACCATACATGCAATTAAATCATTTTTTCTTAGTCTATAATGCTAGTTCCATAGCATTGTAGACTAAGCGAATCTAGAAAGAAAATAATACAACTGGCATTCTAGAGAGATCATTTATTCTTTTACCCAAGAGTTTTTAATTTGAAGTCGAAGTTCAGAGTAAAAGTTTTATTCCAGATCTTAATATGAATGGTGCAAATCTTGGATTTTCTCCGCTCAGATTTCTAGATGCAGTTGGATTACCACATTTAACTAATTAATTCATCAGAATAACTTACCATTAGAACATTGCTTTTTATCGCGTGGAACGGCTACGCTTCGGCATTCATGGGCCGGCTCGACAGAGTGATGCCACGGCCTCACAGAAAATCGGTGTGAAACAGCGCCTGCACCGTGTTTCACCAAGTGAGTGAGAATAACGGAGGCCCATGCGATGAAGCATTTTTAATTACAAATTAACTTTTGCCGCCCGCGTGTATGTCGGATTTGCGGTGATAATTTTTCGCGTTAATATATAGACAAATACATCTACAAATAATATTGCTTTTTATTGATGAAATAGCTTTCGAAATCGGTTCAGTAGATTTAGAGATTATCCCCCTACAAACTCACAAACTATATTTATTTATTTAAAAACTTTAACGCTTTACACTTCATGCCACGCCACATGCAGTTCGGCGGACTTAATGCCCAGAGCATTCTCTTCCAGTCAACTTTCGGGTGCTATAGATATTTTGTAAAGTAGATGCCCAGAGGTTACATACCTATAAGACGTATACAGTTCACAATATATTTAAACGTGTACTTACACATATAAACCTAAATTTATCATGTATACATAAATATATAAAAGTATAGATTAATATATACATAAATACTATATTTGACTTGACTGTCTCGGTGGCCCAGCGGTAGCGTATGCAACTGCTATTCCTAAGGTCTCGGGTTCGATTCCCGGGTCGGATCAAATGTTTGTATGATCTGCAAATATTTGTTTCGGAGTTTGGGCTTTTTCTATGTATGATATGTATGTATTTACAAAACAAAAGTATATAAGTATTATATCAGTTGTCTAGTACCCATAATACAAGCTCTGCATAGTTTGGGACTAGATGGCGTTGTGTGTTAAATGTCGGAAATATTTAAAAATATTTATTATTTGTTTATACACTATGAAACCCTGACATCATTCATCGACCTACTTATACCACGCTCACAAAACAAATTGGCTTAAATTTTGTTTTAAGTTTTTCTGCTCTTGGCCTCTAATACAGAAACAAATATAATCTTCCAAAACAAAACTGTAGATTTTGTACAGATTAATACGATACGAAAAAATATCTAGAAAGCAGTAAAGTCTGGGTTAATTATAATTGTGGTAATACAAAAATAGTTAAAATTTCAGACACTCTGATTTCTTAGCTTATTCAAATAAATTGCGCTAATTAAAACTAGTATTAATTAGTTATATAAGCTAGCATAAAAATTAAACATAAAAGCTTAATACATCTTAAAATAAAAACATAAAAACACCATTGTTTTCTACAATTTGCTGGCGGGCATGCGATTATAATTTATAAGTCCCGCCATACCAAAAATAATACGCTTTGTATTTAGATATTATATATAGCTACTATTTTCTACTAAAAGTATAATTTACTGTATCCTAAACATGGTGATGGAAACAAGAGACGCCGATATAATTACCACAATTGTGGTATAAATTAATTTTCGACTATATTAATTATTGTCTAAAGGGTTCGGGATTACACTTATCGTTTTTAAATTTGACTATAAACATAAAGCTATAAGTTGAAGTAAGGTACTCTGTTTAAATGTGTGTTAGTTTCTATTAGTAATGAAGCAACAAAATTCATTCATTTATTTTAACTTTAAACATAAACATTAAAAAATGTAGTGCATAGCTCAATGGAACTCTTTTAATTATTGAGATACATCCCAAGTTACATCGATCAATTTCGTTCCATTCAAAATTCATCCAGTTCACACCAATTAACATCCATCTATTCCGTTCCATCCAAAATTCATCCAGTTTCCAATGCTGTAATACCAAAATACAGACAGCGAGAACGAAGCAACTAAAATTTTCTCCGAAAACAGATTTCACTATATCCACTTCATATAAAATTGAACCTGTTACAGTTTTAATATAAGTACCTGTAGATGTGAACACACCAATAAAAATAAAATATGAAACACTTAAAACGTACTTCAGTACCCAACATTAAAGTCTATAGACTATAACAGGATCCATTTATTCCATAACACATTCAATTCCAGTTTTAATACACCATACCGTTATAAACCTTCAATAATGTAATTTAAACAATATAATATTCGGAAAATGAACTGAAACCCCCCAAACAAGACATCGTTGCGATCGCCGTAGGCTAAAAGGTTCGCAATAATTTTCATAATTAAGTACTTTACAGTAGTAATCTTGCGAAATGGGACTGTAACACTTATGTATTGTGTAGATGACTATCGGCAAGCGAATAAATTCCGTAGCCCTATCGTTGTAATTAAGAAATGTACGTTTTAATATGTCTCGACCTTTATATGTGTATTCTCCTCCTCTGTTTCCCGTTCTACGTTCTCTTAAGACCACATACAAATATTTGTAATGTAAAGAATACACTGGCAATAAACACGTATGTGTATAAACCTACACTTTTTTTATATCGTAAACCTACATATTTATGTTGGCATTTTTTATTGCATTTCTCTTCTTTTATATTATCATTGCGAGGGACACTTGCCAAGATAAATAATACATATATGGCAGTAAGTGTTATCTTGGTACGGAAATGAAAATACAAATCAAAGCTACGTTCCTAAGATTTCTTTTAAATAAACTATTTATAAAAAATATTTCTCACAATTCAATTATACTTTCCGAGAATCTGTTGAAGGTAACATTATAACGTTAATGGATATTAATTTTCAAAACACTTTGTGAATTACTTTGTGGATGTTTATTATTTTAAAAAGAATCATCCGTACCGCGGAACATTTCGGTGAATGTAAAACATTAAATTCTTGAATTATTGTAATAGTGATTTTTAGTTTATTCATTTTTATATTTCGCCTAGACAGATTCTGTATATACGTTAAATACATAGTTACAAAAGCATTTTTAACAATATATTTTTCTTAATAACTTTCTGTAAACCAAATACATCTCAGTACCAGGCTACTGAGTAATGTTTTGTAAATGTCTTTTGTATGCAAATAAAAATTAATTAATAATTTTAACCCATGGGAAAAACCTACCAGAAATATAAATCAGACAGACGGGCAGGTATACCTAAATGGACTACCTCTTTTTATTGTGCAGCTAAGGACGGAAAATATACCTTTTATAGACATAATTTTCTGACATTACGGTGTTATTTAGCTATATATTGATTTTATAGGAATATTTTCTTTCATTTTTCTTTTACCAAATAATTTGCAATATTGGAATATTAACCCAAATGTATTAATTAATCTTCGTCTGAATAATGTACATGATTAAAATTAACAACTCCATATGGAACAGGACTGATATTATTACTACTGAGTACGGGAAATTGAAAAAACAGAATATATTATGGCGAATGTGAGCTGGATTTCGCCGAGTCATATTCTCGAGTACAGCGCAATAAAAATGTAACGATATGTATATACATATGTGTAGAGTTTTGTACAAATACAGCTACTATACTGTATTGGCGAATGTTCTGTAAATATTCTTCTTAACTGTATTATTCTTTGACTTTTAATAATACCAGCCTATTGGTTCTGCGATCTTCATTCTTATTAACTTTGATTCGATTCTTATCTGGAACAACTGTCTAAGAGATATAAATTACACTATATGTAATACATTTATGCTCTGCCAAGTTGGAGTTCATACTCCCGTGCGTGTTATACTTTGGTCTAATCCAGCAAGTTTTTTTTATATTATACTAGCTTTTGTCTACGACTCCGCCCAGGTATACATACCGGTTATCGAGATAAAAAGTAGCCTATGTCCTCTTCCAAGATTTAATCTATCTTTATGACGAAATCCTAATGGGTTCAATGGTTTAGCTGTGAAAGCGTAACGGACATACACACAACTGAGTTACTTACGTTTTATAATATTAAGTATAGATTACTTCTACTTTAAAAGAAGTCAAAGTTAACTAAAAACCAGTTTTATTCTTTGAAATTTGTGAAACTTTGTTTGTGTAGGTGCTTTTCGAACCCACATTATATGTTTGGTGGACATATTAAAATCCTAGCGAATTGAAAAATAAATCTACAAGTGTAGTACAAATAGTTTAGATACGTACCCAATTTAAATATTACAATGTTTTAAGAAGCTGTAATTAAACCAATTTGTACTTTTTATGACACATTCATCGTTACAATGTAAGTTTATTTGGTCAGTTGCAGACAATCCTCCAAAGTATATCCTAACCAAATACCGCTACGTATTGGCGTTGCATTTTACATCAGGTACCAATTGGTGCTGTTGTTGTTTATTGCATGTTTCCTTGTGTGGATGAGTGTAACACCAACGTGTACTGGGAATAAAATCCTTAGTTTGTCAGCTAATAATACATTTGGAAAACTAAGATTACAGACTTAAAATAACCGGTTACTTTAACATACTTATGACATGATGGAATGAAACAAAATATAATTCATTACTTAATGAAGTTAAGAATAACTGTGGGAGAGCCACGCTTTGGCACGAATGGGCCGGCTCGACCGGAATGATACTACGGCCTCCCAGAAAACCGGTGTGAAATAACGCTTGCGCTGTATTTCACCGAGTCAGTGAGGATACCGGAGGTTTATATGCCAACCACGCTCCCATCCCCTCCCCATCTCCCAATGGCCGGCAACGCCCTTGGGGCGTTTATGGTATGGAGGGTGACCATGGGCGGCGGTAATTGCTTACCATCGAGCGATACGTCTACCCGTGCTATACCATAAAAAAAGGAAAAAAAATTGAAATTTTTATACCTGTCTGGTCAATAAAGTACTTACCCCAGTACTTCAAAATTACTTATAACAATTATTATCTATATTTTATGATTTCTGAATTCTTTAATTCATTTTAAAGTAATGTTTCTTATATAATTCAATGCGATCTTCCTTCCCACTTGTCTCGAGAAAGCTCGATTCTCTTGCTTCATGTGCGTTCAATATTCGTTTTCAAGGTTCCTTGTTGAATAAATTTCTTGTTGTCTGACCCGAACTGTCTATTTACTCTCTCTCTCTCTCTCTGACTTATAAGTTAATAACAGATTGAATATATTACATAACAAATATATATACATAACAAATACAACAGAGCCTTGGGCATCCTAAAACAACTCTCTATTTCGACAAAGTGACCAATACAATCTATACGTTCTCCTACAAAAGATATAAAAATAGCCAATGAATTCAAAATGTCGGCAACGTCCGAGTATTACGATCACATGTTGTTTGTCCTACACAAATGTGACTGTGTATTTGTCCGGTAAATATTTAAAATATTCCCGGTTCACAACAATATCCGTAAAAATTTAAGCGAGAATTTATTTAGCGAAACTACACACAATGCGAGTTCAATAAATATTTTGGTATAAGTTACCGCTGTTTGAACGTACGAGTAACTAGTGAATAAATAGTTGATACTGTGTTTTAATAGGTATAACAGAGTAGTGTAATACAACTTTATTCATATGCATTGTTTCTTCATGCTTTTAAGACACATCGTACCTTGTTAGTCTCTTTCAAACTCTCTCTAGAGCTTTTGACCAGATGGGCCTCTTTAAGGTATACGTCAAGTTATCTTCTGTTTGCAATGCTGTTGTGTTATGTAGTCTTCTTACTTAGTAAGTTCTTTTGACACCCTCGTTACGAATATGTGTGGTCACACTCCGTATTTACGTCACCACACGATAAATCACGTACCTATTAAGATTTAACCATGTAATCGTACCAACCGTACTACCAAGCAGTTGGCAAAAGGAAAAAGTAACAAAGGAAGGTAATGGAATCAAAAAATTGCTATTATTGTTTATATGAAAAGATTAGATACTTCGAGAAATATTACGAGCAGTTCCGTACGAATATTGCAGCTCCCCTAACATTATTCCTTTTATCGACATTCGTAACTGAATTTTCATAACCAAGCTACGAATCTGGATTTTATTTTCTTGTTTGATAACTACCAAAATATAATAAAATATCTATTTTTGTTACTGTTGTTCATAACCAGCTACCTAAATGCAATATTTTTGCTATATACATGTACTCAAAAGACTTGTTACCAAAGCAAAAATGCAAAAAATGTGTCACATACCGTGTGTTCTAATTATTTGGCGTATAACAATTTTATAGTTCAACCCCATTGCTTTTAAATTTTTAATTTCCCTTAGAGGATTACAGATTACGACGCGCTATAGCGGTTGTAAGCTAGTAGAACATTGTCAAACTCAACGTTGATATTCTACTTTGTATGTAGAAAAGGACCAACTATGAGAATTCTAATTAAACAAACTACATGCAGTTTAAAAGTTATTATATTGTGGCAATAGTTATTTATAACTGGAGTTATTATAGCAAACGTAATAAAGGCCGACCAAGGTTTAAAACATGACATATCAAAATACTTTGCATCTCTATGAAACTAATTTATGGATATTCATTTGTACCTCCTCTTGTTCTTCATAGTGTACTTGGCTTCGTTCTATTCCAATACTGTTTTAAAATACTTAATTTAATCGTAAAAACAAGGTTATCTTAAGAAACTGAAAGCCTGATTCAAGAGGGAGATTTATAAGTTTAATAAATGCATATTATAGTTAACGAAAAGTGAAAGCTTCAAAGATTTCCGTGCAAAGACGGCCAGTAGAAAAAAGTCCTTATATATCAATTAATATTTTTATCATTCATTAAACACTTAAACTTCTTATATACGTTTCACTACCTAAATGACTTTAACATTAGCCTATATCAGGGTTTGATTTGGAATAACCTACGCCTTCAGTCTTAGAATATTTTTGCAGGATCATTTTAGTATCCATCTTTTATGTGCTTGTTTATATCTAGAAACCTGTTTCTCCGTCGATAGACCAAAAATATATGTGTTATTAATAAATAGATGAAAAAATGGAATCATTAACAAGCATTTAATAGGCCGCAAACATACATTGAAATAAAATAAATCATAGGCACATAACTGTGTAGGTATCTACGTCTATGCCTAAGTACAACAAAAATATTTAAATGAAATGTTTAAGTAAAGGATAATGTTTGGAACCTCTTTTGAACTGGCTGTATTTCAGATATACTTATTCTAATTGAAAATCTCAAAAACACTTTGAAATTTTCTTGGAAATCGACATTAAAAAAGTAAAAGTGTTTCTAGAAACAGAAAACTCTTTTCTTCCTCTGAAATATGAATTCATAAAATATTATAAATTTTAGCAATCTAAATAACAGGTAATGATCAACTGTGGAAGTTGAATAAAAGATTCAAACAAAAACTTTTCTTAGAAAAGTTTGTATTTTCTGTGTTAGCAACTTTTGATTGCGCTAAAAACGATTATCGATATTTAACAAGTATAGTAATGTATCTTTGAATATTTAAGATGGTTTATGTACGTTTCAAAAACTTCTACACCGATAAGCTTAGGTAAATTTTGACATGAAACTGCGTCAAAAATTGACGATCTATTTTTTCGCCCTAATTTTGTTGCTCTAATTTTGTTGTTAATAAGGACGGCGGGATACAGCTAGTACTACGTATTTATTTAGTATTTACACAAAACTTCTACCCTTCTGCTTTATTATTGTAATTATTGTATACAGTAAAATTGTGGTTGAAGGTGTTGTTCGTAGATTATTAAAAAGTAAAAAGGCCTTTTAAATTCTGCACTGTTATAACTAAAATGTCGGCCGTCTATATAACGAAAGGTTGGGTATCTTATTACATCTTGATTAGTTGTTCTATATTATCATATTGAACTATGACTTTATATGTAACTAATGTAAATCCAATCTTAACAACTTAACGAAACATACATAACTCACTGTTGGTGTTTAATAGTTAGTGGTCTTGAATGAGAAGCCAAAGCGAAACTACCTTGCGAATTCCTGAACATTGACCAAGGAGTTCTGTCTCGGTGTAATTTACGTTAAATATCTTCAAAATTTTAGTTACAAATATTCATAAATATTCAGAGGCGGTTTAGGAGTGGCGAGCAGGGTAACTGTCTGGTGCCTCGCTCATACAAAGATCTCGCGCACTCAAGTAACATCGGGGATTTCCAGTGTTTCATTTCACTTGTCACTTTGACAGACATCCAGTGTATACTACCGTCGGCTTATGCTTTCATGTTCGAGAAATAGGATATGTTACATTGGATTATGTATTTTAGATATCATTTAAACTAATTCAACAAAGACAAGAGCCTCGACATGAACTGCACGCCCGGGGGCCTCGCAACGATATAAAACGATATGATCAACATAACAGGTTATCACGAGTGTCAACTTATTTTTTTTATTATTCATAGTCTTTATTTGGCATTTTGTTTGTTTCTTTTGTTTAAGAAATATTTTGAAACTAGAAGATCTTCTACTGGTATAGATTTTTGTAAGTTTATATATATCTGCTACTAAACTGTATAAGTTTGTTTTGGCAGTCGTTTACTCACTACTCACTTATAGATTCCATAAAAGAAGATTATTAATATTCATCCTTTTTGCAAAATCCCAGCCAGGCTACTTAGTATTCAAGCTCTTTTTCCCAGTCGCTTTGACAACTCACCAACATAATAAGATTGGATATAATATGCGTCGCGCTCGTTTCCGACGACCACACGGAAATACGGCCAGATGGAGCCTTATTAATATTAACAAATAAACCGCATTAGAAGCGACTATGTACGAAACATTATATGAGAAATGACGAAAACATGTTAACCGGCTTTGCTAATAAAAGATTTATACTATGCTTTAATCTATGCAAGTCTTTTCTTTTTTAATTAGATGAAATCAATTGAAATATATTTCGGATCGAATTTTATAATCGGCATTTAATAACGTAATGCAATAATAATGTTGAATTATTCATTAAAATGTTCCTAAGTCCGTGGGCAGAAAGATATTATCTACACAGCTTTACATAAACAATAGGCATGATGACTAATTTTGAAAAACTATTTTATAATGTACGGAAGTATCTCCTATTGTCAAATACAGTTATATTTCTACAAAAAAATAAAGTTTTAGAAGGTGAAAATTGCGATTTAAACTTTAAGTTGAAAATTCACACCAAAACGCTCGGTGGTGTCATGGCGACTGTTTGTGACGTCTTGTCACAGACGTGACGTCACCACTTGCATACCAGCGTTATGTTACAATCGATAAGATCACTACAATATCAGCTATAGCTCTTAAAAAAGTGATCGTCGATTATATCCCAACAAAGTGACCATTATACATATGTGACGTAACTCGCTCTGATTGGTGTTCAACTTAACATGGCGATTGCTTTAAAATGTAGTTTTATTTTTGCTAATTAATTATTAATCTCGCTTGAAATATAAAAATAAATATTTTTTATACCCTATGAACCACATTGCATCAGATAAATACTTAATTTTAATGGTTCTTGGGAGATCGTTTTTTGTTTTTGCGAAAGACGGTCCCCATTTCATGTCATCCACATTTTTTATATTTTTTATCATTAATTCCATCACGACGAAGACTTGAAGACTCGAAGACTTGGAATTAAAGACTTGAAATATTTGACATTGGCAGAAATAGCTGATCCGGCTGATTGCCATATCATCAAAAGAAGAAGAATGGTTCTTGATTACTGTCATCATGCCTATTAAGAAAAATGACAGTTTATTTCTGTATTCTAGAAATTTCATAATTAAACTTGTGTAACTTTGCTGTGGCAATTGAGTGCATATAAGTTTTCTTTGGTGAATTTCATTGGTGATTCAAGATTCTTATTGTTAGTCACAGTAGTCTGACCTCATTTTGCTGTCATGAATAGTTTAGTCGTGACGTGTAACTAAGTACCTCATATTACATACACACATGGCAGAATTGTCGACATCGGCACAGATTGCCATATCCAAAAAAAAAAAAATACATACACACATACCTTGACAATAGAGTACATCTGGCGTCTGTTTGTGTCGATTTATGATTTTTTCTGTAGCTTGAATTTAACGTTCATAAAAGTCATTTAGTGTCTTAATTGAATAAATGAATTTGAATTTAGAATTTTTGAATTTACCTACTAGTACAAACTAAAAGGTTATAGTTTGCTATAAATACATTTTTAACATTGATAACCGTTTCTACGATTATAATAACTTCTTAAATTCTCTTTTTTTTTATTTCTTCTGATAGACTAGGCCAGACTTGCGCAAGACGGCTGCCAGGAGCTGGATGCGAGAATCCGAAGACCGTCGATTGACAAGTCTAAAAGGACTTCGATAGGCTGATGACGTATACATTCTTGTATATCATAGTAGATAAAACCTTCACACAGACAAAAAAAAATAAAAGACATATTCCCTTATAATATTTTTATCAAAAAGCATATGGTGTCCGTGATTCGGAGGTCACGTTAAGCAGTCGGTCCCGGTTGTTATCTTACGATAACAGTCGTGAAGCTTAGTTGGAGGCCTTCGGGCGGATTAAAAACATCCAACGGCAAGATTTACGTAGCCACAACGTATTCTTGCCAGTCCCCAACCCGCACTTGGCCAGCGTGCCATTATAGGTTGTTGTTTGTTTGTTCATATGGTGTCTATCTGCACTGTCATAGGGAAATTCCTTCACTTAACTCGTTTCAATATAAATAAAAAGAAATAGATATATATCTACTAGTAAAATCAGGTTTATTTCTATACATAGCCTAATCTGTACTAACTAGTTCCTCCGAAAAAAGGTGTGCCATACTCTTCGAAGTAGCGGCGCACACGTCGGTCGCCAACTACAGCAGTTTCGAAGACAGCAGCTTGGAGTTGTTCCACTAATTCTACAGTATTCCCACTTAACGGAATCTCGCGGACGAAACCGAAAAATGCGGAGCGCTCGGATTCCAATACGTCTGAAGCCTTCAACAATATTTTGATCGTCGTTATAAACACAAATATTGTAACCCACTACACCAGATATTTTTAAGATTACAAAACTTGTTAGAGATGGGAAATTATAATTAACTTTTAGAAAAGTATCAGTGTGCTACTGATACACACAAGCGTAAACAAATCTTGGAAAATAAACTGCATTCTTCATTTCTAAATTTGCCACATTTTAATTATTAATCTTCAATTAGGAATGATAGTCCCCACGATATAACCAAATTGAAAACCTCTCTTTTTGAAGTTACTTTACTTGTGTCGGTCCTGCTCTCCTTGCAACTCAACCAAAAATCCAAATTCTTACGTAATCCCCTCATTCCTATCCTTGTAAGCATAGTTATGTTTTAAATATTTTTCTTAACAATAGTACCAGTACTAAGTAGTTGAAACTTCTAAAAAAAGAACTCCAACGCTTACAGGTTTGAACTTATTAACGGTTTCCGCCCTAAACTCAAAGCTTGTTGGCAACTAAGACCAGATTTTCCATCATTCATTGGTGGTAATTCTATCGTTCTGAAATATCTCCAAAAAACACCAGAAATCAAATAAAAATTATTTTTTGGCATGTCAAACGACGTTCTAGTTTGGCTAAAAAGATGTTTCTTTTTTTTGCTTAATGGCGCAACAATAGAGATTAGCACCATTGTCACTTTGAAATGCAAAGCGGTTCTAGCTAACTAGTATTTTTTCTAGCTCTAATTTAATATACAGTTACATGGCATTCCATGTCTCTGCTTATCCCAGAAGGGAATGAAGAGTCAGTGTACGCATATTTTGAACGCATGTTTTACTTTTTTACTATTATTTATTAAAAAAGTAAAACAACATAGGTACTACCGCTTTGAGAACCTTTCTGTCTTTCTAATCTTCTTATACTTACGTTGACTATTATACTTTTGATAACTATGATGATATGATATTTTGATTATACACTGATACTTTTGATAACTATACTTTTGAAAAAAATAGGAACTCACCACCATTGTAATGGTTATCACAAATAAAAGAGCTATTTTCATCATGTATACTACACTTTTAAGAACTACGGCATTTTATTCTGCTTATACATTTAAACAAATAATATAAACCGTAAAACAAACTATAAATTTTATTACTACATATTATTATTGCGAAAATCAAAGACGTTTGACAAAAACACATTAAATATTGTTACGAAGAATGAAAACCAAAGACTGAAGTATTGATTCAAATTTATTCACAAAAAATAAGTAATGACGTAGCATAGTGTAATTAAAGTATTTTATAAAGTATATCAGGATTCGAAGTATAAATAACGAAATAAGGTTAATAACAAATACTCAAATAGATATCAAATAACAAAAGCTCGAAAGCCTCCTGCGACACTTTTTTGTGTTTTCTAACCTAATCTAACAAAATGTGGGCGTGGCCTAACTGTTTTGTTAGACCAAAAAGCAAAAATATTAATTAAATATAATATTAGTACAAAGCGGACACCTGCGGGGATTTGGCAATTTCATTTGCGAACACTGAGATTGTGCATATCGTATAAATATTCGTGTTGATGTTTGTGTTTTATGTTCGTATTTAAAAGTCGCCAGAGACTACAATGTTTGCTAACTTGTTTTGTTAACATGTTTTGGATGATTATTTTACTATATTTAGGGGCAGGAGACACGCCTCAAGTGTGTTTACTTGTAAGTTAGACTAAAACAGGATCTTTTGATCATTTTATGTCTTACCTATCCGAAGTAAATTTATAATTTATACTTTCAAAATATAAATAAACTCATTCTACATTCGGTTTTTTTTTAATATAGCAATGCTATCAATGAAAATAAAACGTGCTTAATTTTCCGTTCTGCATCACATGTCATATTTTGTTATTAACTCACTTATTACTTCTGTATCAAGTTCAACATGGTCTTTCGAACAGTTCTTACCCTGTTACCTGGTATTATAGTTCTAGCTATAATTAAATTTAAATCAATGGAACATTTAAGCTTCAACGGCGAGCAGTGTGTTGGCATATTGGAATTCCGGGCTGTTTTCATACTCGGACATATCCAGAGCTACTTCACAACTCTCACGGACTACGGGACGAGGATCTTGTAAATACCTGTAATGTTAAAAAAACATTTGGGCATATTACTATTTATGGAACTTTGCTTATTAAGCTATTTTTATTTAAAAACTCTTGTCTTCTTGATGGCAAGTCAATTATGGAAACATGTTTCAAAAAGTATTGAAACAGTCAGGTACTCGCAATGTAAGACTATACCTAGTAAAGTAATCAGATAAAATGGCATAAGCTGCCACACTATGCTGTTGTAATATTGCTTGTTCCCTATATAGACATTTTCAGAGTGAATCTAACTGAAACAATTGAAATGTAAATTCTATTCTAGGCTAGAGATCTGCCAGGATGATCAGTGGCAGAGGCAGTGTGCCCGATTCTTCCTATTGCAGAGCCACGTCATTCATCCAGTGTGAATGAAAACAGTAAAGTAGTCTAAAATAATTTTCGCTCTAGCTCAGATAGTGACAAGATGATATAGTACAAAAACATAGATCATGTACCTCTCCATGTCACCTCTGTTTTTGTGAGAAATTTTATGTAACATCAGTACATACTCAGTAGAAAGGACTACTGTCAAACAGCAATGTTAGCATAATACTGATTTTGTATACTATAATAATAAATGCCCGTGTGGTAATAGATAAAAAATTTACAGTGTATTACCCCCTTCTCCTCTCCCCCATCTAAGTAGTGAACAGCAGGGACTCCTTAGAGGAGTATGTCCAGCAAAGGACTGTGTTACAAGTGAATATAAAGAGTGCTAGCTACCTTTGCAAAACTTCAGTACATTCTTCAGTTGCGATAGACCCTAGTGCCTCCGCGGCTTCATGTCTGACCATCTCATGCTCCTGTGTGTTTTCTAGTGTTGACTTTAGGAATGGGACACTCCTCTCATCTTGCATCTGGCCAAACACAAATGCTACTTCATGCCGAAAGAGTGCACTGGATGCTTTTAAGCCTGAAATCAAATCAAATCAAAGATCACATTAGAAAGAGTATTAAATGATTCAGTATAAAACAATTATTATGCTATTCCTATGAGCAGTCTGTAATGCACCTTTCCGGGGGTTTTACTAAAAACACCTCATACTCCAGGCTCCTCTGTTACCAAGGAACAACATTCCAAGGGACTTTTCATGCCATTACAAAAAAATAAAAAACTAATGCACAGTCCACAATGTCCTGATGTGACTGATTTCCCTGGTCTAACTAAATGCTGTTTTAAAAAAATACACTTGAACTATAAAGAGTGATATTAACAACTCATTTGATTGAATAAAATATGTAATATTATTATATTCATATAAGTCAAATATTATTATATTCATAATTACAAAGACGTGACGACGTGAGACGAACTACATGTGAATTCATGTTGAAACTCTTGAAATGTTATGTTTACAGTATATGTTTATAAAACAACGTATATGTTTATAAAGTTCTTGTAAAGTCCATTAATACTCAGTTTGCAATAGGTACTATTGTAAAGTGCTCTTTTGTAAACACAGTTGTTTTAGCCCATTTTCTGTGAAATCGTAAAGTGTCTGTTCATATTTACAGAAATTTATGGCTCAGGTGAACATATATGTTGTCTAAGGCAAACTGATTTCTTGGAAAACTAAAAGGACTATTTACTCTGGAGGTATATATACATTTTATACCTTTAAGGTGGTTAACTACCTTATACACATATACAATAATACAGGTATAGCTATTGCTCTATATTCAGAATGAGTTATTTTGGACTATAGAGACCTTTACTAATGTTATATCTATAGACAACTATATAACTTGGATAATGTGCAATAGCTAAGAAAAACTTGGTGGAATAAATATGCATAATACCAACCTTCACCCAAAGCATTAATACTTTCAGTAGTGCCAAGGTTCCTCAAACTGAACATAGCTCTATATCTTTCAAATAAGGACTCTTTGTCATCCATCAGAACAACTTTGAGTATTTCAACATCTTTTTCATTGCTCGGAGGGGCCGGATCTATAGATAGATACAAACTTTTTGCTTGACTTTCTTCACCTGAGTTAGCAACCCAATTAAGTCTATGCAAAGCTATTTGGCAGGTCTCTGCAACTTCGATTGCAGGATCTTGCATATATTTTTGGAGTATATCATGGAGTTTCGGATCACCAATAGCACCTAAAGCTTCAGCTGAAATAATAATAAAATTTTGTGATGAATTTACTTTATCCAAACATAATGCTATATAGATAATTGGATACATCCATACACAATAAATTTCTAAATAGATAAGCACCTTACAGTTCAATACAGAGTTGAAAATGAGTGCATTAAAAAGGAGAAGGCAGGCAAGAATGAAGCAAGCGATACCTTACAAATGCACTATAACTACAATGTTAATCTGTCTATTACTGTTAAATAAAAAAAACCTTTTTTATAGTAGAATATATCCTACAATTTTCTAATTTGAAGAAAGAAAGTTTCTAATTTAAGAAAAGAATTATATAAGAATGGAACATGTAACATTGAACATATCTGAGATTTGTGCACCCTACTACCGGTACCCTTATTAATGTCACCAAATTATCCGTATAAAGATTGTCTGTAAGAGATCTCCATGAGCGATAAGATCGCCAATTGTCACACTTGTATGTTGTAATTCTTTTTTTTCCTAACTGTTAAGTGTGTACAATAAAGATAAATATGTAAAAAAATAATAAAAAAACGTATAAAAGGCAATGGTATCACTTTATGGTACACCAGAACTATTACAAAATTAAATTAAAGCTAAGGAAGTGCAAGTGGTATTCTTATTGTTCGAATGCAATCTCACAAGCAACTATGATAGATAGACAGAAAACTCTTTATTTGTACACCATATTACAGTTTTACAAGAGTACAGAAAATTATAAGTATATAATGTACAAGGCTTAATTGCCGAAATCAATTTCTTAAAAGCATTTATGATATGACAGGCAAAATTTTAAAAAGGAAACAAGAATAAACTGACAAGTTATGTTTTAAATGGCACGTTTCATTCTCTACAGAAAAAAGCTGGTTATTAACATTAATTAGAGCTATCATTATCATAAACGCAGAACAGATCTGAGATAACAGAACTGGCTATTAAAAAATAGCCCTCTGCTGGACACAGGCTTCTCTTTAGCAGGGAGGAATAGAAGAGCAAAGAGAATATCAATTACTTTTAAGATCATAAAAAACAATATGTATACTATTGTAATCAAAAAAAAACCAAAAAGAGAAAAAACCTACAAGTTATTATGTTTATTCAAGTGTTGCAAATTCATTTTGAAATGTGAAATGACTTAATATTCTATTATTACTCCATAATTTTTATTGCAAATACCATGCATTGTCACGTATTCTTAATCACATACACTATCACACATTCAAAGTACTACGATAGATAACAACTAACCAGCTTCATGACGCACTATAGGGTCTTGTTCGGTATCTTCTAACAGACTCCTTAGCACAGGGATTGCACGTTCATCTTGCATTTGTCCTAAACAGTATGCTAGTTCATGTTTCAGTAGAACTGATTCGTCTGAAAAGCATTGGCTAATGCATTCAATTGATGTCCGGCCGCCTAAGTTTCTCAAAGTGAATAATGCCCTAAAGCGCTCCTTCATTGGTCTTGACGAATCGTTAAGGACTTTGCCAATATTTTTTATTACAGTTTCAGGAGTGTTAGTCATTTTAATTGAGTAAATAAATAATGAAATATACTTCAAAAAACTGCCGAGCCTCGACTCAACGATACGAAATGTGAACATGCGGCAGTGACACTGACAAGTGACAACTGACATAACAGAGAAAAACAAATGACGTTTGTGACAATTGTGATTTTTTCTTCAAATGGCGATACTGATATGTTAGCCTGTACTTGTACTCGTACAGTGTAAAGTTTTAGATTTTAAGTGGATGGTACAGTCAACCTTGAACGAAGCTGACCATATTTCAATGTTCTGAATTTCATAGACATTCCTAGTATACAAAAATAGCTCACTAAGTTAAGCGCCAGAATTGAATGATCATCTTAAAAGTTAAAATTAAATAAACCACACAATACCAAAAATAGCTTTACACTAATATGTCAAATGTAACTGAATAACATTAAACATGCAAAGTCATTGCGCCCGTCATCACTTTGATACTTGCAGTAAAGATTGACGAATAAAATATTAAGTTTTAACAATCAATAATAATTTTCCAACAATTGAATTTCGAAATCTGTAGGTAAGTATTTTTGTTTATTTTTGTTGTAAGTACATGTGTTTAATGAAAATGGTTGCGCAGTGGCAGAATATGGGACTGCTGTGCTTGATCTCGGGTTCGATTCCCGGGTCGGACCAAATGTTTGAATGATCTGCAAATATTTGTTTCGGAGTTTGGGCGTTTTCAATGTATAATAAGTATGTACTTACAAAAAAAATGTATAATATGTATTTATATTACTTGTCTTATACCCATAACACGAGCTCTGCTTAGTTTGGGACTAGATGGCGTTCTGTGTTAAATATCCGAAACAAAATATTTAAAAATATTAATTTATACATTGTTAGAATCATTAAATAGTATAGTCGTTTAAGCATGTTTTCGTTTTAAATATAAAAAGGGAGGAATTTCAAAGTATGTAGTCGAAAAATAGACTATTTGATTGAGTTCATTTTAAAAGCTAGCATATATTCACTCCTCTGTGTGGTGATGCATTAGAATATATTGAATGTGCTATTGATGATGAGGATGGTATTTTACTTTTTGATATGTTATTGATTGGATTAAAAGATGCATATAATTGAAAATTAAACTAGTTTAAACAGATTAAGAAAATAGTTAGCAAAGTAATAGGTTGACATACAAAACACTATGCAATCGCTTTATTAATTGAGTAAGAGCATGGAGGTATAAAAAGTCGGGCATAGTCTCGCTAATATAAAGTGTCTTACTGACACTTGGCCAGAGACAGTTCGAGATAGCGAATAAATATAAACGGTATGATTTTACCAATAAAAAATAAATAATCAAACAAATAGGTATAGATTTGCAGTGTGTTTTTTGTCTTTAATCAAAATTCGCTTGTACGTAATTATTGTCACCCTGACATC
The DNA here is from genome assembly GCA_003709505.1 of Hyphantria cunea. Classification (NCBI taxonomy): domain Eukaryota; kingdom Metazoa; phylum Arthropoda; class Insecta; order Lepidoptera; family Erebidae; genus Hyphantria; species Hyphantria cunea. The sequence continues at coordinate 492,342 of PKRV01000547.1, read as the reverse complement.
AAAGTCACCAAACTTAATCACCACATAAGATCAAAACCTAGTTAGGTATATAAACCTCGATATGGTGGGTATATTAATTTTAAGTAATTAGGAATTACTTGGACAGTGATCAGTGAACTAATGTTTAACGTATTACGTAATTATTCAAACGTAACACGAATTACGTAAAAAGCAATTTATTGATCAAATTAATATCGAGCATCACGGTGATTTTCCTCAAAAGTGGTATCGTTTCAAACTAATTCAAATGGTTTTATCTCATTGAAATACCTGCATTCATACTCCTTTTCTCGTCAAATATATAAAATAGAATACTACATTTCATTTCATTTCTACAAAAACTATTCGAAATACATGTCTGTTACATCTTGCGAGAAATGAACGGGTTTGAAAATAACTATCAAACTCTTACGTATATACTCTAGCTTCGGGTTTTAACGTTAATGTTTCTTTATGGTGAAAATATCTTTATTTTGTGATGATCATTCAATTCTGACGCTAGACTTCGTAAGCGATTTATGTGCGCTACGTTGTATATGTTTTGGAAATTTGGACATAGTCAGCTACTTTTGAGGCTGACTGTACATATTCTGACTTTTTTAATAAATCTATCAGAATTTCACGGCAAAGGGGAATGTCACTGTTAGTGGATAATTTACATTGTAAAAATAAATACTTGACAATGTGTTTATTACAATTAGTTTTGGAATAGTATTATACAGTAACTATAGGTATATTTTTAATGGTTAAACACAGTTTAAATAAGTAAGCAAAGTCATCTGTAATGGTTGATAACAATGTTCTTTAATGGAAGGAGAAACATTACTTTCAAAAGAATAATAAAATTAATTAAGAATTTCTCTTTAATTTTTTCAAGAATTACCTTATAATCTTTGCTTTTCTCCATTCGTTTTAACGGTTCAATTTCACTTTCTAGATATTTCCTTTTTAGCCTAGATATTTATGTTAAAAAAATAATTTGAAAACATATTAAAAGAACTTTATATTTAATATAAATATTAATTTACTTTTCTATCTGTGTCTTATCAAATACAAACTAAGCGCACAACAGTTAAACTGTCTACCCACTTGATCATCATTGCTCTTGAAAGAAAGGTTCACGCATTTCGTCATCAAGTGTCTGTCGTGCCGTCTCCAAAAATATAAAGGTAAATAGATAGAACAAATTAATTATAAATAAGTCATTCCTACATTAGTTATATATTTATTTATTTTTAACACGTTTAATTTTTCTTTTCCACTAATGTTCTCAATTTAATGTCTATTTCTATTTATTTAATCTCAGCTAATGCATTAAAATATATCTTTAAACTAATCAAATTTATCATTTATTCAAAGCCCATACTCGTGTATTGCTATACATACATATGTACTTGCGTTACAGGCGTATAGGCGGCGGTAGTCACTACCCATCAAGCTTTTCTGCTCGTTTGACTTTTTAACATAAAAACCCCCATAAACTAATACGTTATGTAACATCACACGTTTAGGTTAATGTTTGATATAACTATTATAATTGAAATACATTTTTTACAGCAACATCTGAGGAATAGATATTAACTGCTACTACACATTCGCCATGGAAGACTTGAAACCCGTAGTACCTGTTAACTACCAAGAACTGAAATTCCTGAGAACTAGAAGAAACAAACTATTTTTGGGTAAGTAGTCGTTTTAATAATTATTAAGTTGGTTTTCTTTCTTAAGAATTTGTCTTTTTTATATACAGGATCTGTTTATGTATATCTCTCTAGCTGACCTCGGTTACCCACGGTTTTTGTAGCTTTTGAATGCCATATTTCTCACTATTTCAATAGTTTTTTTCGTGTTATCCTATTTTTTAACCTGTTTTTTATCCTACCTCCTAATAACAACAGCTATATGCCAGTGAAAGTCCAAAAAAATATTGAAGTTTATTTCTTGACGTAACCACTGCATATAGGTAATTAGTAATGTAAAAACCGACTATTTCAAATTTTAAACAACACAATTCATATTTGTGGTAGCTGGAACTCAATTTTGAGTAGATCTCACCTAGAACATCTCCAATTCACATAACACTGCGTTAACCAATCCCACTACAACAAAAGTTGGAATAAAACAGGTAGTCTAGTCGTAGAAACACTGCCTCGTTAGTCTAGCGGTTCGTTTGTATGACTGCCGATCAAGAGGTCTCGATTTCGATTCCCGGGTCCGGCCGTGTTGTTAGGTTTTCTTACCAGAAATTCTTAATGTCAGTCCGAAGTATAGAAGTGTGGCAGTGTTTCGCGCCCTTGCCCCAAAGAGTACGTTAAGCCGACTGCCTCGGTTTTCATGAACATTTATGGCTATCGTTATTGAGAAGTCAGTGCCCTCAAATACACTGACAACCAAACTAACCAACTATACCTATGCTTTGAGCTTATAAACATTTTGATTTATTTTTAATAATCCACGTCACATCCAGCGCATGAGATAACATATGTTCAATTAAGAATTTTTCTAACTGACTTTAAATCATCATGGTCATCCAATGATGGTTTAAATTAATTTTATCTTTTGTGTGTAATACCGTAAGTATATGCATTTAATGAAAAACTGATAATTTTAAATTACCAAGAGACATTTCGATTTTATTTATTTGTATAGATATGAATGGAACTTACAAAACTGTTTAAGGTCAAACTTCTTTAGATATTCTGTAAATTATTCCATTAAAAGTAGAAATAAAGAAACGGAACTGATCAAAAATACCTACATGGGAAAATTAAAAATCAGTTGGTAAGTACTCCTCAATAAATTATTTATGTAGTTATTAAATGGTACACTCACGGTACGATTAGTTTACAAGCTCAAAGTCGCACAGCGTAGTATGGAAAGGGCTATGCTCGGCATGTCTCTGAGAGCTCGTTCCAGAACTGAAGGCATCCGACAGATAACTAAGGTCATCGACAAATCCCACCGGATCAGCAGGTTGAAGTGGCAGTGGGCTAGCCAAATTAGCCGCAGAACTGAAAACCGTTGTAGTAGAAGAGTTCTGGAGTGAGGTCCGCGTCTCGGCACACGTAGTGTAAGATACCCACAGGCCAGATGAAGTGACGACTTATGACAGAAGTTGGATGCGAGAAGCCAAAAATATATCAGAGTGGCGTGCAGTGGAAGAGGCCTATGTCCAGCAGTACAGTGTTCTTATTTATTAAATGTTATATAAAACTTTTGTTTTGTCTGTCAAATCTTTAGATTTCTGGCATTAAATATATTATCTGTTAATTTCCAAGCATACGGTCGTATATTTATTTTAGTAACTTTATGTAGGTAGGTTCATAAAATAACTTCGATCTAATCCGTTGTATCTTAACATAGGTATAAGGCACACAGAAATACAAATTACATGGTGATATTATTAAAATATGGTGAAAATAGGTAGTTCAGACTAACTAAAACAAATACTTATTATAATTCAGTACCTACAGGTAAAGGTTGTTTACGAAAACAATTTGCAAAGATATTAAGGTATCACCATGTTTACCAAAGCTATGCACATACATAATTTATCAATCGCCGAAGTGTTGTTATTGATAAATATTTCAGTAGGAAGGTACTGGGTACCGTCGCTACTCCCACTTGACGATTATGAAGCTATTTGAATATCGAATGCAATTAATATCGATTACTTTACAATCATAATCTTCTGTGTCTACTGCTACAAAATTAATATTATTTTATGTTCTTTAAAAACATTGTAGATTAAATATATAAGCAGTATAATTTCTTTACATTAATATGAAACCAAACAGAATATAAAGCTATAATCAAATATATATTTAATAATATACACATTTTAATTTATTTATTTTTGGATTTTAGAGACACATATAGCAGCTTCTATAGTATAAATTAGGTAGAAAAAAAGCTATTAACAACGTCTTATTTCAGAAAACGTTGCTGTCAATTCGAATTACTGCGATTAGCTTAAATTATTTTAACATTACCATAAATTTGTTTTGCTTAATTACTTTTAGTCGGTCACCTCAGTAGATTGGAGTTTTACGGAATTAAAAACGTTTTAACTTCATTTGCAGCGGTTGATGTTGTTGGCGACCGGTCATAAAAGATAGCAGCCAAAACCATTAAAAGAAATAAAAGAAAAATGATAAGAAAATAATGAATGATGCGAAAGAAAATAAAACTATCTGAATTCAATCATTAACACATATCCAATAAATTGTGAGTTGTTTATAAAAGTGGATAGGGACATAACGAATTGTATCATAAAACCATTCTGTATGTTGAAGTTACAAGTACTGAATTATAAAAAAAAATAAAACCCGACTGCGTCAATATACATATATAAAACGTATAAGTTAAATATATATTCGTAATCACCATTAAGAAATTTTTATTTTGATACCACACTCGGAGTATTTTGAAATATTTTTTGAGGTTACTTTTTTGCTTCAAAAATCCTGAATTTTGTTTTTTTAACTTTTATGCATCCAGTGTCACTCTTACGACTAAGACGACACCAGTCATATAAAATTACGACAAGCCGTTTAGGCTCTAGGGCTTGCCGAAGCAATATATGTACATACATACACTCGAAAAACATAACCCTCCTTTTTTCGTAGTCGGGTAAAAATAAACATGAAGTATATAATTTATCCTTTAGAGATTCTATTAATCATCTATTAATTTTTATTTTTAACATCTATGATCGCGTCCCTACCATAAACAGTCAATATTTCTCAAAGAAGCACAATTCATACTCCTGGCTCCTGGCTAATATATACGTCCGATTATTTTATTTTCTTTTACTTCTACTTACATAGAATAATTTTGTAATGTTTTGGTTCTAGTTTACTTTTAAAATGTAATTTCTCCAAAAGTGCAAATATCGAGTCACTTAGTTACGATAATTGTACTATAGAATATGAAGAAGACCTAATTGTAAGTTCCCAGAGTGGAGAGCGCTGGCAGCTGTAGTACAGTTTTATATTTATACTATTATGGCTACCGACGTTAACCGACGTTACAATCGCTAGTGTTTTTGTAATAGATTTAATAAAGAGAGAATAAAAACAAAAATATTCTACCTGAATATTTAATTAGCTATTATGACTACTTATTAATAGGGTTAGGCACATGACTAATTTGATAAATTCAGAGCATTAAGTACCTAGCTTTGTTAATAGTCTCGTTTTCAAATAACTGCTTTCGACACGCAATACGCATATTTATGACTATTAATCTTTACCGATCCTCCACAGGGAGTCTGGACTTTGTATACATATATAGGTTATTACCGCCATATTGTTAAAATGTTTAGCACATTATTTGTAATTATACCTACTATACATACCTATATACCATTATTTTAACCCTTCTCTTGAATATATGAGAATGAAAAGAAAAATAAAACAACACTAATCTTACTTCTTAATTACCGAACTGTTTTTTGGTAAATGTTTACTTTCGGCTTTAATCGGCCGACTAGTGTGGATAACTTTTATTGGCTACACATGTATTCATAGATAGTTACTTAGTTATGAGTTGCGACTGTCGTTTTTCCTATGAATAAATAAATTGAATAATTAAATATACATATATACGTATATATAT
>PKRV01000547.1:374151-486556 GCA_003709505.1 Hyphantria cunea | reverse complement strand
ATATATATATATATATATATAAAGAAGACAGTTCTTCGTTTATTGGCAACCAGCCGGATCAGCTATTTCTGCAAATGTTCTTCAAGTCTTCGTCGTGATGGTATTAATGATAAAACATATAAAAAATGGGGATGACATGAAATGGGGACCGTCTTTCGTAAAAACAAAAAAAGATCTCCCCAGAAGACAGTTCCTCACGGCCATAACCATGTGACGGCTGGAGAGAAAAACCAGGCATGTGCTCGATTTTAGCGATATTATAGCGAGGGGGCACGGGCTCTCACTACCACCTCCTGCAAAATTATATCCTCGCAGAATTATGTGCAAATGGTTTTTTATACCCTGTAGTCTCTAACTATGGGTTAAACACGACATCGCATGACGTGCTAATTAGATTGGCTGTAGAATATTAATATTTAATTAAATTAGTACTTCGATAAATAAATGAACACACCTCAATTTATCTTCTGTCGTCACCATCAAAAAAATCATATGTAGATAATATTTTTTGACAATATAGATATGTTAGCACTATTAAACATTACTTACGTTGCGTTTTGATACTAATTTTCAAGAAATGCGCAGGCGCATAGTGATATTTCTTAAATTTACACATTGTTTATAAATGTTACAAATTTTTTTTAAGCGTGAACTTTCCCGAATCAAAATTAGGTGACTCTCTTAAATGAATAAAGAATATGGTTAATAAACAACGAAATTCTGAACCGAAAAAATATAAAATATAATGAAAAGGATAAAATCCTCCCGTTTTAAGAAAAAATAGTAAATTTAATTCCAGATCCGGTTTTTGTATGGATGAATTCTTCAGCCGCCATTTGGGCGTCCAAAGTGTTAGACTTGTATTAGTTACTTTTAATGGGTCCCTTAAGTTTGAACTCTTTTTATTTCAAGTTTGTTTCAAACGTTATGTTTACATGTTCTTGGTTCATACTTTACCGTTCGTCTATAAGTTATTAATGATTTTTTTTTTAATTTGCATCCCAGGCCTAAGGCAGGCTCTAGGAATATTCCTGTATTATGGGAGACTTACAAACACTCATTCTCAGAACAACACTGTGCGGGCCAGATAAAGTTTCATCAAATGTGGGATTTATACCCAAAACACTCAGCGCGGTGAAAGCGCTATCTGTGTGGACATCTGAACAATAAAATAAAATTCTCCTACAATGGAAAGAACTTCGTTATTGATTTATGATCAGGTCATCGACTTCGAGCCATACAAATCACATTCTTATGCTACAGCCTTCCATAATCCATAGCTACACAATATCAATGTCCGTCGCGTTATAAGGAAACAATGGTTCATTAGCAAATACTTATCATCGATTAGCTCGATGCAAAAGCATGGTACTGCATCAACAAAGAGAACATCATTGTTTAATAATTTATAGTGCATTGTATTATGCATTTGAAGGATATGCACCAACATACTACCTTTTTCCCGTGTAGATTCCTTTAGATTCATTTTAATATAAATGAATTATTTAGACAGAAGGCTGGCCTTTTCTTGACCTTTTATTTTTAACAGACATTTTGTCTTTTACATTTTCACATAACTTAGGCTTAAGTATTTCCTTGTCTGTCATTCTGTCTGTGAGTCTGCCCATTACTAACTTTGAAGGATAATATTATAGATCAGCTACTGTACTAGTTCTAGAATGAAACATTGCCAAACTATGGTTAGTGCCACCCTTTACATTTTTTAAATAAACCTTTTACAGTACCTACTGCTTTTTCTGATAAACCATTAGATGCAGCATAATGTGGGCTAGATTTTAATAGATTAATTTCACTTCTCAAAGCAAAATGCTTGAACTCAAGCCTACCAAATGGCATATTGTCACTAACTGTACATTTGAGAAATCTGTGTATCTATACCTATTTTATTAAAAGGTAAATCAGGAATTGCATGAGATATTAGGGGTTGTTTATAATTAGATACTCTATATTTTTTATAAGTTTTACAAGCTAACGTTAAATATTGTATCGTGACATACCATGGTGGCTAATACAACATTTTTCTAGCACACTTATTACATTTCACAACTCCTCCATGTCTTAAATGTAGAATATAATATTTAACATATCCTTCCATAACAATCTAAAAGAAAATATTAAATAAACTTTGTTTTCAAATATATAATATTTTCTTTTACTATGAGCTTAAGTCTCAATTCACACAATTCTCAAACTCTATACCATATATGCGTCTGTAATTTTTTGGTCATTCTGAATTAAACCAATCAATTATTTGTTACAAATTGTCTTTGTACCTGTTTTCCTGTTTCAGATATCTTAACTTAACCTCTGAAACTTTCAACTCATTTTCTAACCTATACACAGTTTCCTTGTCTATACAGTGAACTAATTCCTTTAATATAAATTGTACTTGAGCGTTAGAGCGATTCATGTCTTGATAAATAATCAGCTACATATATCTTAGAACCTGGCACCTATATACTTAATTTCAAACTCATACTTTTTGAGTTTTAGAACCATTGTTTCAATTTAGCAGATATTTGATTAGTGTCCTGTATAACATTAAATATTGCATCATTTAATCTTTGCGTTACCTCTGGAGCCGACGATATGCCAAACGGAATTATTTTAAATATATCTACAAAATAGTAATCCAAAGGTACACAGTTTTTGTTCATCCTCGAAGCTCATTTGAAAAATCTATCCTTCAGGTCCCGTACTGTGAACACACTTTTACCGACAAGGGACTTATAAATATCTTCAGTTTAGGCATTTGAGAATTTTCTGAAAAGTTTATTTAATTCCCGAGAATCGAAACAGAGTTTCAATGACTTATCTGGTTTCTCTACTATCACTAAATTGTTACACCAAGCAGTAGGCCCTTCTATTTTTCCCCGGCGTTCATAATCCCCCAAAGTTTCCTTAAATCTGTCCTTAATAGACTATCTTCTAATAGGTTGTATAGCCGGTATTGCATTTTTCTTAACCATTATTCTATATGTATGTGCTTGAGAAAAAAGCGTTTTTATCTTGAGTGAAAATTCTATCTACTTTTTTAATTAAATTAAATCTTACACAATCTGATATCCCTAACATTGGTTGTACTGGCATGTCTACAATACAATCTACAATAAATCTAATTAAGCATTTTCCCAACCAATTTCGATTATAGTAGATCCTTTGTGGAACAAAAATGAACGTTTATTGTTATTTTTATTTATTATTTTTATTTATTTATAAACTTTAAGCACTACAATTGTACATCGGCGGACTTAATGCCCAGGGCATTCTCTTCCAGTCAACCTTCGGGTGATGTAGATAGTTTGTAAGGTGTAAACCTCTGTTGGTTTCATACTTATAAGACATATACAGTTCACAATTTATTTAAACGTATACATACACACATAGACTTAAATTTAACGTACATATATAAATATATGCAAATATATAATAGATTAACATATACATAAATACTATATTTGTTTATATACTATAAAACCATATACCGTGAGGTATGTTATGGATTAGATTGTTCTGCCATGTCAGTTAGAAAAAGCTCGTGTACCTTCTTTTTGAACGTAAATCGGTTGGTGGACATCCTGACCTCCAGTGGGAGCGCATTCTAGAGCAGCACTGCTTGAACAAAGAACGAACAGTTCACGAAATCTGAGTGGGACATGAGAGAAGCAGATTATTAACTGAACGATGATTTCTGTCGTGATTAGAGCACAGGTATCGGGAATATGGGGCAAGGTAGGCAGGCAACGATGATGAGTTAAGAAATGAAAATAGGAAGGTAAGTGCTTGTTGATTGCGCCGTAGGCGTATAGGTAACCTGCTTAACTGGGAACGCAAAGCAGATACATGATCATACTTACGAAGATTAAAAATGTATCGAATGCAGTCATTGAGAAGACGGTCAAGCTTATTAAGGAGGTCTGCATTCAGGTGAAAGTAACACACATCACCATAGTCGATTATAGGAATGATTAAGGACTACATAAGTGTGATTTTAGTTTTAGGAGGCAGGCAGTTTTTGAGACGTTATTATTATTGTTTAAGGTAAAGGGATGGCCCCTTTGCCGTATTCTACCCAAAGAGTTGTGAGTTCGACGCCCCAAGGGAACAACACTTAGTGTGATGCACAAGCTATTCTTTTGAGTTAGTAAGGAACACCTTCCTTACATTATCGTTTGTGAAGTCTGCCGTGGACAAAAACAAGACATATTTCTGGTCTGAAAGTCGTCTTTTATGTAAAACAGATATATGTTTTTTATGGTAGCCAGCTTATATGGAAAATATTGTCTGCCCTTGTCTTTACACTCTTAGATAATTGTCCATGTATGTAATACCGTTACTACTAAGTAGTAGGGACGGGATTTGGAAGGAAATATATTTTTATAGTTTCTAACTTAGGCTCTTAATATTGAACCGATCTCAAGTTTTACCACTTCTAAATGATTCAAAAAATATTTAACTCGTCAATAAAGTTATAAAACAATACCAGAGAGCCATTGCTAGTCCAAACAAGGTGCAAACTACAGCTACATAAGGCATTGCAAGTTGCAGTCCAGTGCATCGTCGCCTGCGTCCATGGTGTATCTATCGCTTGGTTTGTATTATACTTATTGCGCTTCAAATTTAAACCAACTTCATACATAGGTATCCATTGCTTTTAAGGTCACACATTGTATATAATGAGTCACATGTACCCGTAGAACTTATATTACTACGTATTATATATTATTCCACAATGCGTGTATGTACCCAGTCTTTTGAATTGAGTTTTTAATCAATTATTTTTCCCTTTTCAATGTGCTTACACTGAAAGTTTTGCATTACTGGCCACCCATAAATATTTGAATGCCAATTACTATATTTCTTGAAGCATGAAAACTCATTAGTTGATGAAGATAATTTTTTTGTGTTATTTATTTATTATATCATGTTGAAGTTCATTGTTCGTACCAAAAATGGAATTACCACTAAAGATTTTATGACGATAATTTTTTATGATTTTTAAAATTCAGTCTCTCCGCAAGACTACACTGCTCGTCTTCAAAATACTTTGGGAGGGAAGCATCACATTTGAGTACTGTAAAGCGTTGGTATGCGGAATTTCATCGCAGCTGTGTTTCTTTCCATAATGAAATTCGTGAAGGTTGACCCTGTGATCGTCGAAAATGTGATTACTGTCAGACGACTAATTGGACAAAATCAGCGTATGACTTATAAGGAGATTCGAGAACATTTGGGGATTGTTATGAGTCAAATTCAGAAAAAATTATATCAACATTTCAGAGTTAAGAAACTTTGCTGCCATGGTCACATTAAAATTTTTCGGCCGACAAAATTTAATGAAAACTTTAAATATATTAAACGATAAATTGTAATCAACTAAGTCTTATTATTATTACTGTTTGATGCTTCACATTGATACGGTGTCCTATCTCCATTATTTACCATAATTGCTTTTCATCTTCGCGGCATACTTTCCGCCAATTTTTCAGAAAACTTTTAGCTTCATCCACGCCCAAACATTTTCAATTGGATTGGCATCAGGAGACTGAATCCAACACATTAATATCATGTTCTGTTTTCTAAGTGATGCAGAGCCGACTTCAGTGCTTAGGATCATTATCCTCTTGTAGAATCCAAATATTGTTTTGGTGTATAAACATCTTCTTAGTCAATGGCAATAATGCTTTTCTGTAAATTAAAAATAATTGAATATCAGAGCGAAGTAATAGTAAAGGATTCTTGTCAAGCAGCTGCACAATCCGTTTATCCTTTATTTACTTTCCATGATCTGGTTAGCCATCGTTGGCTTTTGTCCGTGAATATCTCTTCACCCACTTGCTCATGAAGGCCTTGGACTTTTTCGTATAATAGGCGGCTTGGTCGCGGGTCATTTTGGGTCCTTTCAGATGAGTACAGATACACAAAGTTTTAAAGCAGAAAGCGTACGCGGCAGTCATTGTAAAAAAGTTATATTTTTAACAAGGAAAGCTGGATTGAAAACTTATACCTACTGATCCGTTTATAAAATACAATGTTGGTCATTTATTTGCAGATTCAATCTTCTTTATGCTTGAATATTCTGTGCTACGCAACTCTGGCAGTAAAACAGATCACTTTTATTTTTGCTACATTTTATTAATAACTATAATAAAGTATCGACTTGAGATAAAACAATCATGTTCTATTAAGAGATTAATCTTATAACAACAGATTTATTAACGTTATAAAACAAATGCTTAGATTTGTGGCTCGTAAAAATTCTCTAGATCTATAAACCACTAAGTAGTTTGTTCTGAACATTAAATGTCTGACAATTTTGAATTTTATAACAATGTAAATGCACGCATATCATCACATCAACAACATATAATAAGCTGCCGGATATAGGCCGCTAAAAAAGAGTTTTTATGCATTTTGCAATATATTGGTTTATTTATATATTATTAGCTTGCGCCCGCATTTATTAAAAAGTATTCTATGTTACTCCTAATACCTCCAAGAATATGTGTATAAAGTTTCACGATTATTGGTTAAGTAACTTTCGCGTAAAAGCTTAACAAACTTACTTTCACCATTATAATATTAGTGTGATTAGGATAATGTCTGCTCTTATATCTAGTATTTTATTAAATTTAAAAACGTGGCCCTAACAAATCGAACTTGGGATAGGGATATCATATTGATGATTCTTTTATCGATGCAAGGCATACGCCTGCATCAAAAGTCTGCAACATTTTCACCGTTGGAATGCGATCTTGATGTATACTTCGACTGTCGGTACTCATTCATCACAATTTTTGCTATAGTGGTGATAGGTATTGAAAGGAACGATTCGAACAACGTAGTAACTAAATCAGACTGGGTTATGGAGGTTTAGCTCACATGCTTCAGAGATCTCCTGATACACAAGGAACAAACGCCTAAGTGCCACTAGGCCGTGGGCAGTGGATCGTAGACTGGCAGAATACCCAACTTGAATGCGTGATCCTGTGACGGCTATCGGTATTTCTGAATTATCATGCTTGGTGGAGTGAGAGTGGTTGGAATTGCCGTCTCGTCGAGACGATGGAGCGGGTCCCGAAGAGTTTTAGAGCTATTCCGGTCCCCAAGCTTCAGGAAAGAGCAAGCATAACCTCAAACAGACTTTATTTGGGGTGTTTGCTGATGTCGATGAATTGATCTAGCTAAGATTAATTTATAAAAGAAAACAAAAATCCCGAGCTAAGCTCGGTCATCCAGGTATTTATGCTAATAGACTTTAAACGGTTATCTGATATCAAATCATGTCTATATTGTGATAATCACAGTTCATATAAACATTTTGCACTACTCGTACAAATGTTTCAAACATTTTACTATAAGAGTTAGTCCGAATAACAATGGATCTTAAAGGAGAAGATTACTTTCATTGCTTAATTCGATTCGGTGGTCGTGGCTTCAGTTTACCCTTGACCAATATTTGTGTGATAAGCGCTATTTCTGCATCTTAGTAAAATTTAATGTATTTATGTGTGTCTTTAGAAATATTTAAGAATGTTTAACAATATTCTGGTAGCCATAGTACAAGCTCTGCCTAGTTTGGGGTAAAATGGCCATGTATGAGGTTATTATCCTTATTTTTGTTCTTTGTTCCTTTACCACTTTAATATTTGCCAGTTCTTTTTTCTTTACTAAATCTGTTCTCTTTTAAAATACACTTTTTCTCGAAATCCAGATAACTATTAATCGTTACTAAGGTAAAAAAATTAAATAAAGGAAGCAGATATTCAAACGAGTGGCAGAACCATCTTGTCTATTTCACAAAATGCTTAATAGACATAAGCATTATAATAAACGCATATGTATGCGTGTATGTGTATATATTTCAACGTATACATTAAACTGCTTTGTTGCTCTTGCGGCTTGAATATACGACTGCCGATCAATAGGTCTTGCGTACAATTTTTAAGTCGGACTAAAAAGTGTCATACGATTCTTCTTAAAAAAATAAAATAATAGTATGGAAGTGGGCGGTGTTATACGCCCGTGATTCGGTTTCTTGGTGAACACGTTATGCTATGAGTCCAGTTTATCATAAACATCTAGCAATCTGTTATTTGGGAGTCAGTGCCCTCAAATATACTGACAACTAGTTTGACCTTCGAATTCAGTTCGCCCTAAAGGCTACGAAGATCCGATGCTAGGCCCTCCATGAAGAGTGTCATGCAGGCAAAATCGGTTAAACTAGTAGCCAACCTCAAATCATAATGCTAATAAGTTATTATTATATTAAATAGTTAATAGACTAGGAATTTTATAACTCCTACTTCTTGTTTTTTGTCTGCTTCATCCATAGGTTGATTGACAATGTTAAATGGGAGAAATAAGCAAATTTAATATTCAAATTAAAGTATCCAATAAAGACTGCCCAAAGCAATAATAACTTTCATGAATAGATAGGTATTGCTGAACTGCATCGTTGGTCTAGCGGCTAGCGTAAGCGGCTGTCGATCAAGAGGTCTCGGGTTCGATTCCGTGGATGGATTTCTGTTGGGTTTTTTTTTACAAGAAATTCTTAACAGTGGCCTGAGTATGGAATGTGGCGGTAATTCGCGCCCTTGCATCGGAGAGTACGTTAAGCCGATCCGTCGAGAGTCGGTCCCGATTGATGAACACCTATGACAATCGTTATTGGGAAGTCAGTGCCCTCAAATACACTGACAACTATTTCAACTTTCGCATTCAGCTCACCCTTTATAGTTTCGGAGGTCCGATACCAGTAGCTCCTCTGAAAAACTAATATTCAAGTAAAACCGATAGAAAAGTAGGTGACCCCAATTAATTTTGGGAATAATTAAGGTTAGAAAGACGATGTATGTAACTCATAAAAAATATAACTTTTTCATAATATATCAACATTAATAAAACAAGGAAGTGTAGATGTAATTAATAACAGTCGCTCCACGTAAAAAAAAATAAGTTCAGCCGTATCGTAGTAGCTGCTGACCCAACCTAGAAGCAAGATTCAGATTAAGAGGAATATAACAACATTATGAAGTCAATAACAAAATTAAATTTAATATATATAGGACATACTATTATTTTGATAGGGCTTCATTGATATGAGGGTGGGCGGGCGGCGGGTATAGTAAACAAACCTACAGTGCCGAGCTGAGCATCGGACGTATCGTACGCGTCCCACGAAACTCTACTTAGTATAGACATCGCTCTATATTATCTACGATAAGCGCGCGCGTAAAAGTTATAACACATCGATTTAGATAGTGACTTGTAAGTAAAGTTTTAATATATTTTCTATATTCCAGTAGAGCACCAGACCCTAGTTAAATTTAAGAAGATTGCGGTATTTGTTGTATTAAAGTGGATTAAGGAAATGATGGCCGCTCGGTCGGGATTTAAACGACAACGTACCAGTATATAAATGTAGTTCTAGCACTTCAGACCCACACAATATTAAACTTATAAGTAGTCAGCAGAAACTACCTTGTTCAAAAAATTTTATTCTATTAAGTACGATCTGAATTTATTGTTTTGTGTTTTTATCACTATTATTCTATTTTATTGGACAACCGAGTGCTTAAAACTCATTGAAAACCATACCCATTCAATAAAAGTTAATAAATCACAATTGAAACGAATTTACATCACTTACGGTATGCATAAAATTATATTTTATGCTTCATTTTTTACTCCATTCCATTTCATTACAACTACAACATTTATATATTCCTTCACGTGGATATTTACATTACAATTTTCTTATATAATAAAAAACGTAATACCTTTGTTTAATGTTTTGCTAAAAATTAAACACTTTTTGTGTAATACAGAAATGCGAGTCACGAAGCAACAAAAAACATAATTGTGTAATTATATTTCAATGAACAATACATTAACAATACAAAATAAATTATTCAACATGTGTACTATCAACTACTCATACGATTTAAGTAATTTATAATAGGATAAATATGTTTTTTTGAACAAACTTTTGCACTTCGTCTCTGATCTTGTTGTAGTCATATACTTATTACGATCTTATTGTACTGATAGTGATTTCCCGCAAGTATAATAATACATGAATCTAAAAGTTTTAACCCTTATTAGGAAAATTTTGGGAACCGTGGTAAATAAAAATTTGCACAATAGATTTTTTTAGAGATGTGCAGAAACCTAAAAAAAATATATCAAATGAATTATAGTCGAATTTCGACCACTGTTATGCAAAGTTAATATCTTTGCTCATTTCTGATAACGAAAAATACATACAATCACGTAAGATCAAAAAAATTATAAAAAAATCGGTATTACGATATTCTTAAGAAAATGGTCAGCCATTTTAATTTATCTATTTTTGTCTACATTATTATTTTGCAATCTGTTTATTTAAATCTCTTATTACTAAAGTTTAATTTAAATAAAAATCTTTTAAAATAATTTAGAAAAAATAAATGTATAAACCTCTTTTTTTATTGAAGTGGTATCTTTTGTAAGTGTTAAGTTTTTTGTAAACCTATTCAGTCATATATATTTTTTCGATAACATGCTAGAGACCTGCCAATTAGCAGAAATTACACATTTCTATATGTATAAAGTCGTAAAATTGAGGCGCAAAAATAAATAACAATGGAGCTAATTCTATAGTTGAAGTAAATTAAATACATGATCACTAAAACTGATTTTACCCTGTCAAACGACGTTCTAAAAGTCAAAGATTGGCGAAATTGAGATATGTTATATTTTAAACAGACGTTACCTAAATACGTATATACAAAAGTATTATTTTGAAAATCATTTCAAAAAAATAGATATTTTACATGATACAGATAGAACATCATTTTACAGAAATTTTAGTTAATGACGCATCAACAGAATGCACCACTGTTGCTTGACCCACTCATAAATTTTTTATAATAAATTTGACCTTTAGGAAACGATATTATATTACTTATTTGACCTTATCGTGAGCATATATGTGTGTGCAATAAAGATTAAACGATATTATATTTTTGGACCACTTTCGCAATGATATAATATATAGACGCACAACGTAATAACTGACAGATAACTTTATTATAATTACATAACAAGTGTTATTTATGTCAATGTCAAGATAAACATTTCAAAGTTTGAGGCATATATTTGCACCGATTGACATGTATAACATTAGAGCCGACTAAGGGAGGGAGGGAGGACGAGGGACTTACCTAGAACAATATTACAGCACTGGAAAGAGAAAGGAAGGTTGAAACAAACCCTATGCCAATACGTCTGGGCAGTGTTGTGTTAAATAGATTTTTGTTCAGTAATGAACATTTTATGTTAGGTAACCAGGACTACTCTAAAGCTTTGTGGCCCCGTCGGCTATCATTTCTGCGAGCAATATGCCTCGTATACAACAACTTAAGTTTTGGATATTTTTTTAATTCTTGAGTGACCGCGTAATTCAACACGTTAGTAGGCCTACACAAGGTGGTTTTATATTGATT
This sequence comes from Hyphantria cunea, assembly GCA_003709505.1. NCBI lineage: Eukaryota > Metazoa > Arthropoda > Insecta > Lepidoptera > Erebidae > Hyphantria > Hyphantria cunea. The sequence goes on along the minus strand of PKRV01000547.1, from coordinate 475,046 downwards.
TTAAGGAGAAAATAGGGGAGGCCTGCTTTAAACTGAGATGATAATGATGATAATGAAACAGGGCTAACCAGGAGGATGACGCCTTGCATGAAAAGCGTGCAAAGTTCATCACGGAGCCTTTTCAGACAGGGCATCTTACCTTGTGCATACCACTTTGTGTTCCGGTAGACTTGAGCCATCAAAGAACTGGCGACCCCACGTAAGAAGTGACAGTTGTCTCTTCAATAGACCTCCACTGTCCTATCTGCTTCTGATGTGACCTACGATGACTAACAGGGTTATTAATAGCCTTTGCTAACGCTCATGAATTCTAGAGAGCTAGTAAATCTCTCAGACTCTGTAAATCTTACAAAAAAACAACGCAGAAATATGAATATTAAAGTACGCAAACGCAAAAATTAAAATTGGTGCTCTTTTAATATTAAGTACTTATTAGAGATAGTAGATCATAACTATTGTAAACATGCGCACAATGGTATTAACGTGACTCTTTTTTAGGGTTCCGCACCCAAAGAGTAAAGCGGGACCCTACTAAGACTTCGCTGTCCGTCTGTCCGTCCGTCCGTCTGTCGCCAAGCTGTACCCCATGAACTGTGATAGTTAAAGAGTCAAATTTTCAGAAATGATGTATTTCTGTTGCCGCTATAACAACAACTAGATTACACGGTTGGCCTAGTGGTTTCAGTGGTGGCGACCACTTCCTACTGCGCCAAGTGTTGTGGGTTCAAATCCTACATGGGACAACACTTTGTGTGATCCATAAATTGTTGTTCTAAGTCTGGGTGTACTTTGTGTCCGTTTCATGTATGTTTGTAAAGATCCCCGCGACCCAGGAATGTATATTCCTAATGCGGGAGTTGTCTTTAAAAAAACTATAAAACAGAAAAAATATATTTAAGGCAGCTCCCATACAACAAACGTGATTTTTTTGCTCATTTTTGCTCGACGTTGATAACGGCTACAGATGAACGCTCGATATGCATAGGTAATGTTACGGAACCCTTCTTGCGCGCATCCGATTCGCACTTCACCCATTTTTATAAAATTATTCAATATAATTTAAAAAAAATATTAAAACAATAATAATCAAATATAAAATACTTTTACTATTCCATTGTTGGTTATTTTTACAGCCCTATTGTACTGCATTTTTTTTTATAGATTGTTGGGCAAACGAGCAGACGTTATCGCCTGATGGTAAGCGATTACCGCCGCCCGTGGACACCCGCAGCACCAGAGGCGTCACGAGTTCGTCGCCGGCCTTTTAAGAATGAGTACACTCTTTTCTTGAAGGTTTGAAGGTCGTATTGATCCAGAAGTACCGAGTTAGAAATTTTCTCGAAAGCACACTATTGTGAGCTGCCAACCATCTAGATGATGGGTGTAAAACTTCTGTAGGGTAAGACGATGGCGAAAAGAGGCGGCAGGGATCAGTCAGAACTATTCTTTGATGCGGCCCCGAGGGAGGATCTGGTGTTGGGATGCCCCTGTCCAAAGGTGAGGACATTATTCCATGTGAAGCCGAATCTGTGCCTTATAAAGCAAAAGGAAGTGGGCCAGAGGGAAATACTGTCTAGATCTGTCGAGGCACGCCAAGCTTCTTCGAGGCCAATTTGGCCTTACCCGCCAAAAGGCCACGAAACTTTACTTCGCTGGATACATCGACACCAAATATTCCAATATTGGCTGAGGCAGATAGGGGACATATGACACACGACAGTTTTTTAGCGGTGAACATGCAAATTAGTGTCTTTGTAGGATTTAATTGGACTAAATTGACTCTACCTCAATCTGAAACCTTTTCCAAATCGTCTCAACTTCAGATACAAGTTTGATTCGACTCTCAACGACACTTTCCTGAGATATGTTAGCATGGCCGGTGTAGGGAGCATCGCCCGTGCTGTCATCCGCATAACAATGAATACCGCTAATTTGCAGCATGTCATTGATATGGAGGATGAACAAAATAGGCGATAGCGTACAGCCTTGCGGGCATTTACCGTCGACTTTGACCTTTACGCTCCTTAATACCTAACTAACATTATACGAGTGAGTTTCAATACAAGATGTGCCCATTTACGCGATTGTGCATTATTTACCCACTATATTTGTTTCGCAAGGCCTTTTAGTATATAAAAGTTCGTAAATTCATACCGATACATACCTACTCAAGGATACAGCACTCCTACCCGTTAATAATGGAGTGAGAATGTTAACCTGCTTTCTCATCTATTGCAACTTCAACTATTTTTTGAAACTCAAAAACATCATATAGAAACTATGAGAATGAAATCCAAGTTTTATATCTACTTCATGTTTAAAATTAGTAACATAGACGCGTACGCGACATCACTTGACTTTCTCTAGTTACTAGTATAACAATATAAGCAATAGTGTAGTCAGTTCGTTTAGATAGAGTCGGTATACCCGCACGCAATTGTGGTTATTGTTGTGAAATACGAATATATTCATTTATATAAGCTAGGTGCTTGCCTAGGTAGTAAAGACAAATTACATAACAAAATAAAAACATCTCATCTTCCTAGCTTTTATTACAACATTTTCAGTTTACGCGTTAGAAGAGTGAACAAACACAACGATTCACTACATTGCTTCGGCGTAAAGTGACAAATCATACTTACTTTTGGATGTAACTTTGATTTCGTGGCGGCATCTCTTTGACGAAAAGCCGCACGTGCGATGGCAGCACGATTAAAGTGACCGTGTCTAATCGAACGTACTATACTGATATATGTACAGTAACCAGTTTACTGAAAAATACAAAGCCAAGTCGTAGCTTTCTTAAATATTTATTAATACCCAAAAACTTTCGTTGACAAAGTTTTTTCTAAGAACGCAAAAAGTTTTTTTAACTTAATGTGCGCTTATATCTTCTCTCTGAATACTTCATCTAATATCTACGATTTTAGTTCACACCATTTAGCTGAAAAAAGAAAATATGTAAAAGCAATATAAATGGCACAAGTCTCTGAAGATATTTTGTTATTAAAATCAAATTGCATACATATTGATATTTTATATAAATCTGCACATATAATTATGTAAATTAATACTAAATTGTATCTACATACGTGACGAGAATTATATATAGGTATAATCCGCGCACAAAAGCATAGAAAGAACGAAGGTGCATCAGATTTGAAAGCTTAAAGTTTATATGAATTAAAGATATACAAAATATACAAACAAATCTACAGATTCTGTACATGTTACGCTGACCTATTTACAATGACAATCCAAGTTCAAGCATTTGACAATGATGATGAAATTCGACAACAAGCGAAATCTTTAGTAGGTTGGGTTGTGTGGTAGACATTTATCGATGTATTGATTGTTTAATTTTGTTGTAAGACAGAAACATCTACTTAGAAAGGAGGTTCGGTCTACTATACCGCGCTGATTAAACAAATTGGTACAGGGTTCGTATTAAATTTTCCTTGGTTAAAGGTTGCCTGGAAGAAATTGCTTTTTAGCGATAAGGCCGCCATTTGCACACGGTAATTCAATTGATGTATTATATAAAATATATATTTATGTAAACTGTTATATCTGTTGTACAATAAAGTGTTTTCTATTCTATCTCTACAGCGCTGTTTTCATACGTACTTTCCTGCCTTAACCGGCTCATACGACACCCACAAGACGAATACGGGTGGGGGCCCTTCGTGTTCTTATCCTATCATCACAACAACGTCTTTTATTGAACGTTTTTTTAAGATTAACGGGATCTTATTACTACGAATCCGCTGACCGTCCGTTTCTTCATCAGTCTGTAACCAGACTGTATCTCATGATAGCTAGACAGTTGAAATTTTCAAATATTATGTATTACTGTTGCTGCTTTAACAATAAATACTAAAAACGTTTGTTCGATAAGTATTAATAACATCAACGGGTAGACGCTTGAAATGTATAGATATTAGCACGGAACCGTTCCTGCGCGAGTCCGACTCGTACTTGGTCGATTTTGTTTATTACATTGAAATATATTTTTATTTGCATCACGGCCATAAAACATCAAGATGTTTTTCATTTCCCTGAGTGCAGAAACCTCATAAAATAAGTGATGAATATGATACCCTCTCTCTCTCGTTAACGAATCTAATTTTCCACATGTTAAGTTAAACATAAAACTTTGTAATATTTAATTTGCTATAAAGAACACCTATTAAGAGCATTTTCAAAATAAACCTTTCTCTAGCATAAGCTTCTTAGTCATACCTCTAAATAGAGAAAGACAAAATTCGTTTCTACTCACTATCCTAATAAAATTGAGATAGTAACATAGGACTTATTTTAGTTAATAGGGTTTAATTGTTAAATAAATAACAGTTTTGTGATTACTGGCTAGAAAATATATCAAATTAAACCTATAACATGCCAACCCATTGCTATGCGACACTGCTACAAGTAATATAGACAGCCAGTCGTTGTTAGGAGTGGCTGTCTTTTTGCAAGCAAATGTTTTGACTGTTATTTTCTTCACATACAATCAATATTATAAATCAGTAAAGTACACTTTGGCTACTTATGTCAAGTGTTATGTGAAAATTTACAACAAAGTCATAATTTCACCTACCCACGCATCAATTTGAACTCGGGTATTGCCTAATTTATTTATTGACTAGCTAATGCCTTTAACTTCACCTGCGTGTATGTCGTTTATCGCGATAAATAGTAGTCTATGACTTTCCTAAACAATCAAAGGATCAAATCTGTCACCAAAAAGTCCGTAATAGGGTAACAGATAGACAGTTACTTTATGATATTATTATGGATGTTAACAATAACTTCAATCGTGCACATTAGGAAGGTTGTAAACAATAACTTAAATTGTGCACTGGTAAATACTTTTTTGGTTTTTATTTTGCGTTCCTGTCATATACTCCTTTTTCAAGTCAACACTTAAACAAGTAAAAACTTACCTTATAACAAATCAACCAAAAGCATATTTACTGCTTTTGGTTAACTTGAAAATGTTGTTTTCACAAACCTATCTGAATCCAAGATGTACCAAAAAAATTTTGTCAACAAAAGTATATAACGATTGATAAGGATAAAACTATACTGATATTGCTATTATCTTCTTTGGCTCAACTGTTGTCAACCACACTGGACAGGCTTTTTTTAGATTGCGTCATCAAACCGGTTCTTGCGCTTTTTAAAAGTGTCGCCACTGTTTTCTTGAAGTCACCATTCCATTGTAATTGTGTAACATTACTACCTATTTTGCTTCCCAACTTGATTACATTTATAGTTGATATCTATTATTAGATATGTGATATTTAATTAATGATCAAAACAATTATAAGACTTATCGATATTAAGTTTATTTGTTTTGTTCATTTTAATATTGCCACAAAACAGTGAATAGTAGTTTAGTAAAAGGATTTTAATTAGAACAGTATTTATGCTAGAATATGCTTGGTTTTCATTAGTTGTATATTTGTACTTATACTACACAGTGCCTATTATTGTAACTTCATTAACACATATATATATATATCGTACTGTTTTGACTGCCTGGATGGGTTTGTGTAACGAACTGCTACGGAAAAGGTTGCGGGTTTGAATTCTGTTCAAGTGAAACATTCACCTTCATGAATATACAAAGAAAGTATTAATGTCAGTTGTCTAGTATATTATCTATAGTCAGAGTTCTGCTTGGAACGAGATGATGTTTTGTGAATGTGGTAGAATATTTATAATATATTTATATAAGGAATCGCTATCATTAAAATAATATTATCATCGTTTAACAATAATATTTTATTATGTATTGATGTAAAAGATAGGGCGTTTCTTTGGGTTATCGTGTGATAACTTCGGATAATATTTGTTTAACGATGTTAAACTCTATTAATCTCTATTGTACAGGCTAGTTGTAGTTACTAAATATTTCCGTAGTCTGTTTAAATTATCATAAATTATATTTTTGACATCAAAAACTCCTGAGGCTGCCGGTCGGTGGTACCTAATAAAATCAAAAAGTAGATTTCACATATTTGTTCGTGTCGGAAATAATTGCGATATTAGTGGTTATAATTATCCTATCCTACTAATATTATAAATGCGATGCGTTTGTGAAGATGTTTGTAACTCTTTCACGCAAAAACTACTGAACGGATTTAGATGAAAGTTTACAATAAAATAGCTTATATACATCAGATTAACATATGCTACTTTTAGCGTGATAACGGACATACTAAGGACGGAGCCTCAGGCAAAAGGGCTAGGCCCTATGTGACACTAATTTGAGGTAAGATAGCGAACTTTACCAGAGTCAAATTTAAGGTCATTTTGTACACGCCGTTGCAGCGTTGCAACTAAATGTGATTTATTCATTAATCTTATATTTTTTTAGAATACATAATTTAAGTGTAAAACGATATTATTAAATATATTTTTAAATACCACAACCAGCACAATATTGGTATAATATTACTTAAAAATATAGTTTTGTACATATTAAATCTATGTCCAATACTGCCCACAATACGACCCATTTTTACAGGGTTTTCCTTCCTAGGGTGCGCCTGGTTCCTCGGCTCCTAGTACCCGCGATAGCGTGCGGTTTTAGTCCGCTTGAGTCCGACTTGCCACAGGAAGTGGTATCCGAGGGGACTTACGCACGGGAAAAAAAAGTTGCATTGCGTACATGACTTAGACTAATATAATATCGATTTCTTGTTTTCTTCAGCCCTGAGACCTTAAAATTATGTGATAACGATGCCACCACCAGGGACAATTAGTATGGAATGTATGGAAGTAATCCTTACTAATAAAAAATATAAATTCAAAAGTAGAGTTACTTTCTGTCTGTTACGTTTTTACGGTTAAACCTCTTCACCGATTTCAATATGGAATTTCAGATGGAGATACTTTGATTCTTGAGGAAGGACATAAGCTTCTCTTTGCCGTAAAAAACGAAACATGCAGCGGAGCCCGGAGCAAAAGCTGATATTGTGGCTGATAAATAAATGAATGGTGATTTGGATGAATTTTTCCTTTAACTTATATTATTTCCATACATTTGCTCAATAAATGTTGTCTCATAATGTATAAATGTTGTGACTATCTGTACTCACCGGTCACTATATGACTATTTCTCAACTATTTATATCGCTTAACGTTGTTTTTGGAAATTAAGTTTTTTTATAAACAGAATTTAACTTAGCCTACAGAACTAGCGCTACTTACATTTACACCAATTTACTTGTGTTAAGTCAAAAAAGCACACTATTGATGCAACTTACCCAAGTTCATCTAGAGAGGAAAAGTGATGCTTGAAAAATCAATCGTATTTATTCAAAGTTAGAAAACGCAGTCATTTAGTATGTGTCGAATCACTGTACAGGAGGAATTTTTGCTTTAAATGCTTCACATTTGCGTTGTTCAAAGAGTTAAATTAAGTCATTTATAGATCTTTAAATTTAAATAGCAAACCGTGATATCATAAACAGTAACTATAGCAAAATTGAAAGGCGGGAAAACAAATGAACAAAATCTTCTAAAAAAAATAAGTTCTATTTTTTTTTAGATTTTAAATTTCGAATCCATTCAACCTTCACTGCGGCCAATAATAAAACTAGGCAATTGCAAAAATAAATAAGTTTGATCATTTCATTTATTTAAAATTAGACATTTGGGTTAAGGCGTTATTTTTTTCGGATATTACTATTTATATATTTTATGAGGTAAACATCAGTATCGATAAAATGTATAGCCTATTCTTGATTACTTAATTTTTGATTGACCTTTCTACAACATACACCTGATTTCAAGCTACATAATAAACTCCAATGTTATCGGTATTCGTGCTACGACACATTCGTCAGAGTTGCTGATAAAAAACAATCGAACGATTGTGGGGAATTAATTCGATATTCGTATTTTGATTTAATGACGCGTTTAAACTACCAACCCAATATTTATTTATGCTAATATTAGATGACCTATCTATTACAGAAGAATATTGAACTCAACTATGCTAAAGTTAAGAATAGTCAACAATGACGTCTGAAGTTTATGCATTGTTATGACCATTCTTCTGATCGTATTTGTGTTATGCGTGTTTTTATAGTATGATAGTTTAACATTAATTGACAAATTTAATACTTTTTTGTTTTATTATATTATTTATTTGACTTGTTACTATTTTAATATTCTTTTTTAGTTTATGGCAATATGCACTTTCAAAGTTGCTGTTTTTACATTTAACGGATTTTTTTAAGTTCTGAATATGGATACTCCTACCTGGATAGTCAAAATTTACATAGAAGTAAAGTAATTAGGGAAGTTCACATTTTTTATACAGTGCGTATAATAACTAGGCACTAAACGTAAAATATGGGGGGCAAGGGGCTAAATTATCAGCTTTTTTCAATGTACCGAAAGTGTCATAGGGAACTTCATTACATAGTACACTCGTAAAACAAAGTCGCTTTCTCGGTCTCTATATCCCTATGTATGTATGCTTAAATCTTTAAAACTACGCAAAGCATTTTGATAGGGATTTTTTAATAGATAGAGTGACTGAAGAGAAAGGTTTATATGTATAAACTAACTTAGTCCCTCGGCGTTTCCCGCTGTTACAATAGTGAACGCGGGTAACACCGCGGGGCTCAGCTAGTTAAGTTATAAAATAGTCCTTGTCTTCTCATAAGGGATAGAAATATTACTTTTTTATTTACTTTATAGTCGCCATAAGCTTTCAAAAAGTAAATAAGCTGTTGTCAAATAATATGTAATAGTGAAAAGAAAAAACATAATTGGCTTGTTATAACGTTTAATAGTAAAATAAATAATTCATTAGTGTACCGAAGAGATATCGATAACCAATAATTAATACGCCGTTTCATGTAACATAAGACCTAGTTGATAATTCACTTTAGACAAAATGTGGTTAACCAGCGCCAAACAGCCATATTTAATAACATAGAAGTACTAGCTTGCTCCCGCGGCTTCGCTCGTATTTAATAAAATGTCCTATGTTACTTCTAATACCTCCAAGAATAGTGTACAAAGTTTCATGATGATCGGTTAGTTAGTTTTCGCGTGAAAGCGTAACAAACAAACTACTTTCATCTTTAAAATAAAATTTTATTTGTGTCTAGTATGAGGTCTCTAGTTTAGGATGTACTTACAGGGCTAGTCTGTATATGTAAAAAATAGGGATACGTGAAAAAAATTTTAAACAATGAAATACTCAACAATGCCTGATTTAAAAGCAACAAAACCCGCGGTAATACCTCGAGGCGCAGCTACTTAGGTATTTATGTATGTATGTAATTAGCTTGCTTTTTATTACGATTATATGTTATTAATGTACGTAAACATTAAACTAAAATACTTACAATTCAAATTCAAAACCTTAATTGCTTGCTATGAACTTGAACCAAACTAAAACACTGAAGTCAGCGAGTAACGTAACAATTATGTACTTTTAACCTGTTACGAAAAGCCAGCATCAATATTATTAATTATTCAGAAACAAATTCGTCTTCCTACTTGTAATTTATTTTATAATTTATTAGTGTTGTATTTGGGCTAGAGAGTTAAGAAAAACAATTAAAAGGCAACTAACTACCATTATTGATAAACTATTGGGCATCGATATCAGAATATTATGCGATAACATTTATTATATAGTTTTTAGACAACTCCTGCGCCAGTAATCTAGTAGTATTAAACGAAATCATGTGTAGAGTTTATGAGCTTATTTGCTGTTTTTTTTATTGCCATAAATCGATACAGTACTACTTGTTAATCATTCAATTTATCGATTGTTTCAGTAACCCTGCTTACATTGATCAATAATTATTTATAAAAATAATCGGTAACATTTTTATTTAAATATTGAAAGAAAATAACAAAATTTTGAAATTTGAAATTTGATCCCGGGTTTTTGGATAATCATCGAAAATCTGTTATCTAAATAAAACTAATTTCTTAGATTAAAGCAAAAAGACTGACTGATTGTTTATTATCTTATCGTGTTTTTGTCTTTTTATGCAACAGATAACTGTAAGTAATGTAGGATAGTACTTACGAAGTGTTACTTTGTAGGATAGCATCTACGGATAGTTTTCAGTCGTATTTAAAAATAGACAAAACGGATATAAAGTTTCTAAATATTGATCAACAAATGATTGTGTGTTTAAACTAGTTACTCTAGTCTACTAAAGTGTCAAGTTTAGTTTACTAGAAACCAATTTGAGCGCGCCAAAACTACAATTTAAGGATGTTGGTTAAAACCTTTTTGGAAGCTGGCTAAAGATTTTGGTTTGAAATAAAAGCTTTCTTAGAATTAAAATCCTTTTTTCATCATGTAAAGGATTATCTTTATTTAAATTCGTGAAACTAAACCTTTTCTTCTTTTTACGGCAATTGTGCGAACAGAGAAATGTGAATTTTTTCACAGTTAAGATTTATAAGGAGGACGAGTGCAGCAGCAATTTAAAAAATAAAAAATTAAATGCATTATGTTCGAATTTCAAACACTAGCGATCACTGGTCATTTTATTATGATCTTTTAATCATCACAATGTATGATTGTTAAGCCCGGTAAAGTTAATAAATGTCTTATATTTCTAATATATTACTACGTCACACTAGTTTTTGTCAAATAATTTGAATATATTATGAGATAATCATACTAAAATATAATAATTAGAAAATAATAGGAAGACACAAACTTATATTGCATACAGTTTCTCATACTTCTATCTAATTTCGTCATCTTTACCGCATTCATCTTTCTACATATTGCCAAATTTGATTCGAACTATTTGCAAAATTGTGTAACATTGTTTTTAGACTGAACAAAGAAAAAGTTAACTTGTGGCTTACCCTGAGTTACCTATTTCGTTATTACTCCAAGGAAGCGACTAGAGTGAAGGAGCTAGGGTAACGTAAAGGGTCTTGGATAGAATCTGGTATCTGTAGCTCAATGAGTCAATTTCATACCTTTCTATGGGTCCTATTCTTGAGAGAATGGTAACTCCAACTTCATAAAGATTGTCAAGCAGATTGTTTTTGTCATAGGAAACTACACCATTATCTTGTTATGTAGCAAAGTAGCTTTTGCCCCCTTCTCCGCCTGCGTGTACGTTGGTTATCGCAGTAAAGGGTGTATGACAGGTTTACTTTCGAATTTTAATATTAGTAAGAATAGATTAATTAATTAAACGCAACTTAAGAATTTTCTTCATTAATATCCTTTTTGCATCACTGCAGTGCACGTGTTTATTGCAACACGATTACACTTAAGTTTAATATTTATTTGACTTATAACTGGCCCACCCGATGACTATAGCAAACATTGTTGCTAAATATAATAGTAATAAATAATTAATAAATTAATCTTCCATCAACAGTAACAATATTAAAACCCAATCTTATCAAGTAAACAGTCTGTCGGCCACAGTCGCCATGTTATGTAATTCCGTCAAATGAAATGATAGGTAAAACTAATAATTTATCTCACGCGACAATACTAAACGTTTGTTTGAAGTTTAGTTAACAGTAAGTTCGCAGTAAATATAGATAACTTTTGATAACACAAACCTTTGCTCTCAGAACTACTCATATGACTGATAATTAGTTACGCTAGTATATGCTATCATTGTCTATAAATAGTTTTGAATATCTTAAAAAAATCTGAACTCCAAAACATTATTACTTTACGCAATATACTTGATGATTGAAAAATCCCGAAGACGTACGTCTCAAGATTATTCAAAAAATTTGTTCCTTGTTTATATACGGCCGTTTTCAATTACCTATCACAAATTAAAGCTGGAAATATGTTATTGAAAACGGTCTGAATTTACATTAAAAAGAGTTTTTGTTCTTTTTTGACGACTAAAACTTGTCAAAAAAAGATAAAAGTTAGACCTGTATATCAATGGAAGTATTGAATCAACCATATTGAAAAAAAAAACTATCTCCATTTTTAATAAGATATAGGTTACTGTAATCGGCCGTTAAAGTTTTAGTTACTGAGATTTTGAGTCACAACTTTTCGCATTTATCATGAATTAGTTTATGCTTTTTCTTTAAACAGAAACTATTCCTTTGCAACCACATTGTTTAGAAGTGGGTAAGAGAATTCAACTAATAGGAGTGTGAAACTTAAAACAGCAATTTATACTTAGACCTTCAGAAAACTTCTTCTTCGTCTTTTAGCTTTCTCCTTTTTAATTTATCTGCATCTAAGCCATCAGCTTAACTACAAATTTATTGCTAATTAACGACCACCTCACTCAAACTAATTTTTTTCTAAAACATGGTCTAAAACGAAGTGTTTAATCTTATTATTTGAAGTGTATGAAGTCGCGGCTACTAAACAAATATTTATCAAGTTTAATGTACTCTAGGAATTGCTGGCGATAATTATTTTAAGTCTGTTCATTTGTTTGTGAAATCAATGTAACATAATATCATACGACGGACGTATGGCCTTAACCCTCTCCTGAGAGGAGACCCGAGCCCAGCAGTGGGACATTATGGGTTGTTGTTGTTGTTAGTATAATATCATATATCAATATCTGACTGCCTCTGTGGCGCAGTGGTAGCGAATGCGACTGCTGTGCTAGAGGTCTCGGGTTCGATTCCTGAGTCGGACCAAATATTTGTATGATCTACAAATATTTGTTTCGGAGTTTGGGTGTTTTCTATGTATAATATGTATGTATTTACAAAAAAAAGTATATAAGTATTAATATCAGTTGTCTAGTAACCCATAGTACAAGCTCTGCTTAGTTTGAGACTAGATGGCGTTGTATGTTAAAATATCTGAAATATTTATAATATTATTATTTATTATTATACTAAATTGTACATCTGAAGAGTTCGCCTAAATCTCACGAACTTTTTGTTGAATTAAAAAGTCACTAAAAAACCCATGTCAAGATAGATTATAAATCATCAAGACCCAAGAAGACAAGAACGTTACCGTGAGAAATATTGCAAAAAGGGGGAGAAATTGTACCTTTTGAGAGATGCAGATGAAGTTGTGCAAGTACGCTAGTAACTAAATATCTCATTGTTTCATCGTCATTTCCGCCGGAAGATTTCTATTGCAGGACATATATTATATATTTTCACCGTGGAAGAGCCACGCTTCGGCATGAATGGGCCAGCTCGACCGGAGTGATACCACGGCCTCACAGAAAACCGGTGTGAAACAGCGCTTACGCTGTGTTTCATCGAGTGAGTGAGGATACCGGAGGCCCATACCCCAAACCAACGCCCCCTATCCCCCTCACCATCCCCCTTCCCCCCAGGCCGCCATAGTGTGGGTCACCATGCTGAATTGTTCTTTTTCGCATTGAGGATGGTGGCCACCACTCTTGGATTCTGCTCATGCTTTCCATCAGGCAGGGCAGAGTCATTTTGGCAGCTTAAATATAAATAAAAAAAAAAAAAAAATATAGTCTCCCATTATAGAATTATACATTTTAAGCCCATTCATTTGCGAAGCTGCATATTTAGTTCCAACTTCCAATTCACTTCGAACATTTTAAGTTTCGCTTAAATCATTTCCTGTCCAAAAATATTCTGTAAATCAATCAAGCTTTATTGAAACAATCAAATTAAATCGAGTCTAATTTAAATATTCAACAGCCCTCAATTTTCGAATTGCCATTAACTCCCAATGAATAATGTTTCAATTGGCACAAAAGGCTCACTCGATGGCTGTTAATGCAATGATTGAAGTTCATTTAGTTTGACGTGGTATGTGTGGGACCACGCGTCACAGCCCGATTAATTGCTGTCAGGGTCATCACGCCTGCAATATTACAGAGATATTGTGGGAAATGTGGGGGCAGATTAAGAACACAGAGTGACACCACTTCTTTTCATCCCATGAGACGACTAAAACTGACTTTTTGACTGCCTCTGTGGCGCAGTGGTAGCGAGTGCGACTGCTGTGCAAGAGGTCTCGGGTTCGGTTCCTGAGTCGGACCAAATGTTTGTTAGTATGATCTGCAAATATTTCGGAGTTTGGGTGTTTTCTATGTATAATATGTATGTATTTACAAAAAAAAGTATATAATAATTAATATCAGTTGTCTAGTACCCATAGTACAAGCTCTGCTTAGTTTGGGACTAGATGGCATTGTGTGTTAAAATGTCTGAACATATTTATTTTTTTTATTTTAAAAGAGCAAATCGGACAACATCACTGCAAAAGGAAGTAAAAATTGAAACAAACCTTATGCCAACAAGTCTGGCCAGTAGTAGTAGTAGTGTAGCAGGCCAAAACCTCATTTCTAGACACTGAGACACTATTAACGATTCTGAAGAAACTGAGAGATGTACCTAATAACTGTAGTCTTAAAATCTTATTCAAGTTATGGCAGGTGAACATGAGAAACAAGACTGAACTGAATATAACTGTAATGTATCTGTAAATATATATCATGTAAGTCCATGACCTAGCACTAGACCAGTGTACCTAATATATTCTTACCTATATGTGGAGTCTTGTTGTTAGCAACTTGATCACCTATTTGAATTAACCATAATTATTTTTATTAGTCTATAACATTTCTTCAAAAATAAATAAATAAAAATAAATGAACTAATAATGTTATGACACTTTCTGATTTTATTTATTTTTCATACTTTTTCCATCTGTTTGGCAGTTAAATATATCTGTTATTATGATCCAGATATATTATACTAAACATCTTTTATTGGAAAAGATTTATATTATTTTTATAGAAATAATCTGATATGAAGTTGAAAGAATTAGTCGTGATTTACGAACTTGGACAGTTAATTGGGTAGTTAGTGTATCGAATCCTTACCTACAACATAATAAAAAAAATGCGATGACAGTTACTTAATTCTATCGAAACTTGAACTTTTGACCCGTCTTTGGCATAACGAAAAGGAAGGGTTATAGTTTTAGTATGTTACACAATAACAGGCTGAACCAATATTAATGAATGAACTGTCCACGAATTTGTTATAATGGTCCGAGACTGTTCTAATTTTATTAAAGGTTTATACATAGTCTGGTTATAGTTTTTCATACTTTTTCTTGTATTATGACGCTTCGTATACATCCATTATCCAGACAAGATTGACAATACAGTCACGGTGATCAACTCACTCGTCCCTAAAAAGCATCAAAATGCGTGTGAACTCAATAATTAAGCACCGTGTCGTTACAGTAAAGTAGTGTGTACTTCCTGTAACTGCAATGATAAATATTCTCTCTTCTTAATTAATGCAGGAATAATTTTGTTTTAAAAGTAAATGACTGATACGATCCAGGTTTAAGAAAACTCTTCTCGAAGCTCCACATGTCACATCCTGACTTTAGTTACTTTCGATTTCAGCGATTTGTAAGCGTGGTTTGAATAAAAATGAGTCCGCTACAATCATTTACGAGATAAATGTTCAATTTTGTCAAATAAAAGACCAGATAAAAAAATATTTTATTGCATATTAAATTCGTTTCTTTTGAAAAGTTTGAATCATTTGCAGAATTTATTCGTTAAAGCGCTACGTGTAGTCATTATTAGTAGTATTATAAGTTAAAAAAATTATTAGTAAATAGACAGATCAGCATCATGGAGCTCAAAGATTATTCCGTGATCTTCGGTTTCAGTGCCTTGTGTTAATTCTTCGGGATGGGAAAATGTACTCACTCGTTCCCTTCCCACTGCCACTGTAACTTTAAATTCACTTTTCAAATACTTTAGGATGGTGTTCAAATCTTGCTTTTTAAAAACACATTTTCACAATTTCACAAAAAAAATCGATAAGTATTGCATTTAGTTTTGAAATATATCACTTATCATAATTAGCAATGCAACTCTGATACCTGCATAACACGTACCGATCAAATTTCTTTGTAAAAAAAATATATGAAGTCACTACCAACTGGAACTGTATTTCGATTACCCGTAACCTCAACATATATTCGTCAAATCTATGCAAATAAACAAAATTGGGGTGTTTGTTTGTAATTTTATATTAACAGCTTTTTAATAAATGCATATGTAATTCTAAACGGTACTTACATCTTAATAAAAATAAGTTTTTAAAATTGTCTATTTGTTCCGACTTCTGGAACGACATGACTGATCTTAAAGGACTGGCAGATTACAGATATGTAAACAAGTAATTTGATGTACACAAATTTTTGAAAAAAAAATAAAACACGTGGTGTAACTATTATTTAATTAAAACAGTGTCCTAGGTATACGTGTGATATATGGTGTCAGTAATATTGGAACCGCTTCCCAAGCGACTCGACACCATTATTGAAAAGTATGGCTTTCGTTTTAATTAATATACCTAATGTTGCCGACTGGATTATGTTTGACGCCATTTTATGTTTTCGATTAATTTTAATTAAGTAATAGCGTTCTCAATTAGCTAAGTAAAAGGTAGGCAGTTAGTGAACTAACTAACGTCACTCTTGTGACAGCTTAGAATGTATGGTGTGACCCTTTTAGTTTTATAGTAATAAATTAGACTGTCATAAATATGTCAAATTCATTTATTACAAATAACCGTCTAATGGTAAAGAATATAGGTAAGTAAGGTATGAGTTTAAACAGAATTTGACTCAATACTTAATGACTAGTTAAGCCAAACTAGGCTCTCGGAAGTCGGAAATTATTCTGACGTTTCTTAGGAGTGGGAAAATGTCTACTCCCTATTTTTCCACCATATGTTTAGCGGCTCCACCACCACTCCACCTCAAATACCCAAGTTGCTATTTCTGCGAAATAGATCTCAGATTACTTTTGAAACAAGTTTTTGATTTACACAGTTTACTAGCCGCTGTCCTTGGATCGTAGACAAAGGTGGCTCTGAATGAACATTTAAAAATATATCGTGTAGACTATGATACGATCTAACCCATTGCTTGTAAGCAGCCGAATGGCAGAGTAAAGTAAAGATATTTTCAAAACTTAACAAATACTCACGAACTTTTACATTTTTTACGGCGTTCGATTATGACGTCGTTAATAATTGTATGTGCGCAAGATGTGTTTGAGTTTATCATTACAATAATAAACTGAAAAACACCTTGCGCATATACAAACAACTCAATCATGTGAGCTGTGAACGGTTGCATGCGCAAAGAATAAAATTCCTACTGGTTTCTGCAAACTGTAGGAATTCTATGCCCGTTGCACTTTATGCCCACATATGGGTTCTTTAGACAGTTTTCCTTTTTCTTATAAATTTAAGTAATAAACTATAAAATTAAATAATAATAAATAATATCACGTTAACATTTTTGTTTCTGAAAAGTCAAAACGTTCTTTTATAATTATGAATTTGCACAATTTATGCCAAAATATTTTAAACACTTTGTTGTACATGAATGTAAAAAAAATAATGAGTTTCAAAACCATACGTATTATATTTGCCGGTGTATTCGCAGACGATAGATTTTTATGTAGGACACATCTCAACAGTCAATCAATATAATTTATTGCCAATTGATATTCAATGACATACGAATTAGGGTCTGTTCTGTATGTACGGGAGTAGGGAATGTTTAATAATGTAAAATTGAAATAAGCCATGTTTGCAGTCTGTAGCAGTTCATCGTCAATTCATTAACATACAAAAGGATTAAGTGTCGGAACTAGTCAGAAGCAATTACGTGGTTAGTGTGTGATCATTGTGGTTTGTATATTATTTTTTTAATTATATTTTTATATGACTAGATGCCGAGGCTTGTTTATATTTAATAGACAGTGAATTATATATTACAAATGCTAGAAACAAAATATTATACTTACAAACAAAATTAAAGTTTTAAGCAATGGGTACTACGGCCTACTGATAGCTTTAGATTATTTTTTAGATTGTTTTTATGTACACTGTTTATTTCTATCCTTCAACACTTTTGAGATGTTATTGATATCTGTAGCACTATTATTACTGGCATTTCTCGCAGTCTTGAGAAATCCTAGTTAATATATCTTTAGTGGCATATTACTCATTACATATCATTTTATAGACAGCAAAAGATTTCTCTTTTTGATTAATGACTAACTTTGCTTATAAACTTGAAGTCCTTAAGCAATCTGTGGAAAACGTAGCGGGTAGTATATTTAAAAAAGTTTAATTTTTAATAACAGCCGTATGTACATTTTATATTTGTGATCCTTATCTCAATAAATAAATAAATACAAACCGAAATAAAAAACTTTAAAATGTTTTTTTTTTCACCAGATTTTACGGCACTAGATTTTCCACTAGATTGTTCTAGCCCTTTTATGCCAGTCTTTGACTTTAAAATGACAAATTAAAGTGTTGCCATTTAATATACATAATAAACAAACAATTTCCATATAGTGCGATAATAATATTAAGAGAAAATTTAATTAAATAAATAAATAAATATGTTCAGACATTTTAACACACAACGCCATCTAGTCCCAAACTAAGCAGAGCTTGTACTATGGTTACTAGACAACTGATATTAATACTTATATACTTTTTTTTAATTGAGTGTGAATTAATTGAAATTGAGTTTTAAAAGTTAGATAAAGATGATAGCCTGAATAAGGTTAACAACAAATTGAATATAAGATTTTTTTAATAACCATAACTAGACTACGTACGAACTTTAGATAGAACTTTATGTTCATTGATAAACCTATATATCATCTGGGCTATTAGTACAAATCTGTTGAAACTTCATATATTATTATCAGTTAAGTAGTTAAGGCGCAATGGTGAAATTTAAATAGACTCACAAAAATATTTTCCATCCTTTTAGCTCCACCGTATTCTGGTAAAAGTGCAGTCTGGAACATAACATAACTACGAATTATATGGTGTCTGGTGTAGACCAATAGCAATCAATATTGCTTTGGCTAGACGCAGACGCTTGTACACCCAATTGTATGTATCTTAGGTATGTTATATTATTGTTATTTCGTATTTGTACCATTGAAAATGACGACCACTCATTCCATATCTTATTTATATTAAGGTTGCAATTTTTAAAAATCCTGTCTAAGTGTGACGTTAAATTGATCTCCAAGTGATTTAGGCGTTGCGTTTAAGAATCAGTCCGTCAGGGCAAGTCATTTTATATTTATATAGATCAGGTAAACTTGGTCTTCAGTCTTCAGGTCTTGGTAAACAGTATCAGGTACATTATGCGTAAAATACTTGTACATTAGCGGTCACAAAAGTTAAGCGTGTACTTTTGCGCTATAACATGTTGAAATTGTGTAAATAAGTATAAGAAATTATTAAAAGTTTATTTATCTCTTCGCACCGTCACACGATTATTATTTGCATTCTTTGT
Source organism: Hyphantria cunea (assembly GCA_003709505.1). Lineage (NCBI taxonomy): Eukaryota > Metazoa > Arthropoda > Insecta > Lepidoptera > Erebidae > Hyphantria > Hyphantria cunea. Next base: position 455,716 of record PKRV01000547.1, on the reverse strand, counting down.
TTACATTTTACCATCATCGTTTACATTCCTCCACTCGTGATTGTGTACTGCAAACAGAATTTACTTAGCTTGTTATTATCAAAATGTTTGTCTATTCGCAATACTAAAGGAATATGTCTGAAAGTTTGCAGTTGTTTTGTTGTGAATATTTGGTTTTTGATACTAATGATAACTTTGAAAGGTATCAAGTGACATTTACATACTGTAGAGGACTAACGGTTAATCAGTATACTAATAAACAAAAAGTACGAACGGAATTATATTTTTTATAACTTTACACAATACCATAAAGTTATCTTGATAGTATTTTATGATTTAAAAACATTACTGTCAACACACTTTTCATAAGCTTCAACACTGCCAGACATAGGCCACTACTTGGAAAACAGGTTTTGATTTGACCTACTTACTATATGGGACCACGCTCGCACTGACCAGATGGGTTGAGTAGGGTTTGTTCCAAGTTTTCTTTTGCATAATTTGCTCCTTTAATCACCTCTTAAGACATTCATACTACCTTGGTAATCGACAGAGTAGCCACTCAGAAAAGGCGGGGTCGCGAAAGCTAGCAACGCGGTATCATTGTTAGCTAACAAGAAAATCATTCCTAATTTACTTCCACATATGAAACCTAGACAACAAGAATCCTCGTTTCCAAATAAGCAAAACAACTGGGCCGCCTTTGACTTAATGCCCCTCGATTACCACGCAACATGGAATGAGTAGCGCTGGTGTCAGTGTGTCACTCTTAATCCGTCATTCTTAATCCGTCAGCACACGCATTTTGAAATGGCACTCTATTAGAAACTAGTTTTTTTTTTGTTAAAAAAGATAACTCCCGCATTAGGAATATAAATTCCTGTGTTGCGGGGATCTTTACAAACATACATGAAAGAGACACAAAGTACACCCAGACTTAGAACAACAATTTATGGATCACACAAAGTGTTGTCCCATGTAGGATTTGAACCCACAATACTTGGCGCAGTAGGAAGTGGTGTGGCGACCACTGAAACCACTTTTTTTTTTACGTGTGGAAACCCCCTCGGGCCTTCACCCCACCGGGGTTTGCGGCGGGGTGGTGTGTCGGAATCGAACCGACTAAAACCACACGGTGTGCCACTCTGCGCCTGAGACGGGAGAGATCCGGGAACCGCTTTCTTACGCCATCCGGACCCAACCACTGAAACCACTAGGCCAACCGTATAGTTGAAAAAAGGACTTTGGGTTTTACACTTACACGTATAGTACTTTACGCATAGGTATTATTTCATACGAGATTGTATCTGTATACCATAAAAAATTCGAAACACAATCTTAATAAAATAATAAATAATATAAATGAATTAAATAAACGTGTTATTGAATAATGTAAACTATATATAAAATCTAAAGAATCGTTTTTACGTAGTTGGGATGTAGTTTTTTTAAATTTTCTATCATTTAATTTTCAATTCAAAGACTTCATTCATATATTATAAATTGCGATGACTTCATTTCTGTCTGTAACCAGTCTTGAATACTTGGCTCCTTTGCTTGCATAGTTTTACATAATAATTAGTTTCTATTTACGTAATAGTAAGTAGTAGTAAAATTACATAGACACCACACATTTCTCAAAATGACAAATGTTCATGATCAATCCCTACAAGCTTTTTGCTATTTTGGTCACAGAACAATAACAAGAATGTAACCTTCTGTTCAGTGAATAAAAATAAGTTTCGAACCAAGTTTTTAATGAGACATTTTTATATAAAAAGATAAACATAAAATATTAATACATACAACTAAACTTCACGTAAAAACACAATTTTCATTTAAATGTTATATTTGCACGTCCATCCACTTAAGGAAGGTTGAAATAAACTTTATAATGCCATCAAGACGTTTCTTTAGCGAATCTATGATCCTAGTAACATGGTAGAATACCGAAACCATTATTAGCTTGAACCGTATGTTTTCGTTTCACAAATATTGACTTTCAACCTTAATATTGACTTAACAGCTTACATAATTATCTCAATTATGTTGCATCTCCTTTGTGTTGGTGTGTTTGAAGAAGTGGTAAAGGTAAATAAAGTTAAGCTCTTTGTTGTAACTGTTTCTGTTCTTTGCGTGTGTGTGTGTGTTTGTGCTACATTGTCTTTAGGTTCATTAAAACCTTTAATAATCTTGTTAAGAGATACCTTGTTTTATAAATACTCTTTACGTATGTTGTATACCAGGTAAATAGCTTTCCAAATGACATTTGATAAAGTTTGCAAAAGCTAGATAAAAAGGCTAAAACATCTGTTGTGTCTCATGCTAAAATAGAGGACAGATGATGTACCCTTTGTTAATGACTAAAAAACTACATCATACCTAGTAGTACTTAATTCATATCTATAACACCATCATACATGTAAACTAGCTGACCGGTCAAATGTTGTTTTGCCATAAAAATAAAATATAATATTTAGGGGTTGATCATAGAGGGTTAAGGGTAAAATTTAGGGTTATATGTATTTTTTACTGCTGTATCATAAAAACAAAAAATTACATCTAAAAGATAAAATTTAGGGGTGGACTTACCCTTAACATTTAGGGGTATGAAAAATAGATGTGGTCCGATTCTTAGACCTACCCGATATGCATACAAAATTTAATGAGAATCGGTCAAGCCGTTTCTGGGGAGTTTAACTACAAACACCGCGACACGAGAATTTTATATATTAGATGTATGCATACTAAGGAGGTGTGTGATGTGATTCATGATATATCGATAGATCGTGACATCTAACTATTACCACAGAATAAAAAATATACTATTCCCACCTAATTTATATACGGCCACAGGCATGAATTCCTTTTAAGTGACGATGACCATGATGAAAAATCCAAATTTTTGCGATTTCGAGAATTAAACAAGTTCAAGTCAACAGGTAGCCAATCTCGGAATGCATGACTTATATTGACGTCACTTTTGATGACGTTCCACAACCCGAATCTTAAGATATATCTGTTATCGTATGACTCACAGAATACTATTAAATATTTGAATATGAATCTAACACATTAATAAACATACTGTGTCTGAGATAAAAATTTTAAACAAGTTTTCACACAAATAATAATACGGCATCACCGTAAAATAATTTAGTATATATAAAGCGTCTCTGGAGAACGGTATAATTTGTTAGTTGTGTTACGACGAATAATGTTGTTTCTCGCTTATGTGTTTTCTTTTATCGTTGCGTCGATTGCTATTGCAGTGTTCATAATGAAAGAAAAATCGAATAAGGTCGGTTTTTAACTCTTCATTCGTCCTTAATTATCTAGTGGCTAAGTTTTTATTAACTAAATATATATCTTATTGGCTTTGCTAAGCATGTAAACGCTACATCCGTGACCAAATATCAGACAATTTTAGCGCCAACTTAGATGTGGTAGGAATGTTGCTAGTTTTATTTCTGTGAGTTTGTGTAGTGCTTTTAAATTAGGTATTGGCACTCAGTGCGTCATAAAAACATGTATGTTAAATTTTATTTCATTGCCTACCTAATCCAATGTATCATTTTTTTTATTAAAATTGACTGATACAACAAAAAAAATTATTTAAGTATTTGGTTACACATTTTTTTTAATTTTCATGGTTATTAAATAAACGCTGTTTTCTTTTATTTATGTAGCAATAAGTAAGACTTTGAGTATTACTTATATTATAATATGATTAAAGAATAGAAACAAACGTATATAATTTTTTGCTCGTCTTTGTATTCAATATAGTTTATTAGAAACAATAAATTACCTTGTTGGTTACATTCGGATTTTGTTAACATAACGAATGAATACAAAACAATAATTAATTTTATTTAAAAAAAAAGAATTTTTCCATATATTTAATAGGTATTGTAGTTGCTAAGCAATTTATACAAATAACAACACCTGTGGAACGTACTAGAGGTACCCCTCAATGATTAGCATCTCAGCATTCAGCAATAGTAAAAACAAAAGCAAACAAATCTTTCCAAGGAGGCCTTTGACCAGCACGCATCTACTCCATTCATCATCATCATCGTCATCGACAGACTTTAATAGTTGATGAAAGTTAAAAAAATAATTAAACTCCTGTGCCAAATTTCATACTTCTCCGTTTTCATAATTTTCGTAAAAGGGATACAAAGTCTTTGCTTCACGTATTAATAGTACCTGGATGACCGATCTTTGCTCGGTTAGCTCTCGCAGCTAGATCGATTTATCGCCCTGAAACCCCTTGCATACCAAATGTCATGATCGTTGAAACCGTCAAATCAAATCAAATCATTTATTTGCATCGAATGTTTGTAGTTACATAAATAAGGTGTTTAGTAATGTGTTAGTCTCAATACATTCTGCCATTTATGCATGCAAAAATTGTCCTATAAAATTAGTCACGTTATCATTAGATGATTAATACTAAAATACAATTATAATACAATATATATAAATTAAATTAATATGAATCCAATACCATCCTTAAACTTTTGTGATGTCAGGTCGTTAAATAAATGAAAAAAAAAATTGTCATTAAGATAACATAATACGGAATAATATAATATGTCAAGTAATAATGAAGTCAAAAACTTTTTTAAATTGTATATGTTTTGATTTTTAATTTTTTCCGGTATTTTATTATCTATCATCGGACCCATACACATAATCTTTTTTTTTACTAAAGTCGTTTTAAATCCTTCCTGATTAAGTACATTTATATATTTATTTCTCAACTGCGCTGATCGTTTACTAGTCTCTGACATCGCTGAAAACAAGTTCATATTTGTTTTAACAAAGACAGCTACTTCCAAAATATACGAAGAAGGAAAATTTAATATTTTTAGGGACTTAAACACAGGCACACAACTGTCAGTCATTTTAATTCCGAACATAAATCTTATGCAACGTTTTTGAACTTTAAATATACTTTCTCGTTGGTTACAGTTTCCCCAGAATATAATGCCAAATCTGAAAATTAACGATACTAGAACATGGTATGCTATCAAAACAGTGTTTGTATTCACTTTTTTGAGAGGCTGTAAAGAGCAAAGGCAGAGGTGCTCAATTTTTTACATACATGGCTTCCGATTGTGGTTTCCATGTTAATTGACTATCTACTTTTATGCCCAAAAACTGAGCATCCCTTACTACATTTATTCGTTTGCCATTGTAGTTAATATTTAAGTTTGTATTTTGAATACGCTGATATAAATGCATCATATGGGTTTTTCTAAATTTTTGAGTAGATTATTTGTATTCAAACAATTTATTATGTCCTCTTAAGTGTCATTAACATCATTTTCAAAAAGTTTGGGATCTCGACGTTTAATAATGGCAGTACTGTCATCTGCAAACAGTATTATCGGCTGTTTTGTGTGTCGAGGGAGATCATTAATGTACACTAAGAATAGGAGTGGTCCAAGAACGTTTCCCTGAGGGGCACCATATTTTATTACTCTGCAGGTTGATTTAAAGTATTCTTCATTCCCATTCTTTCTATTTATTCTGGATATCACAGTGTATTGCCGACGATCAGTCGAGTAAGACTTTATTAAATATAAAATGTTACCTATTACGCCGTAGCCATAAAGTTTTTCCAAAAGCTTGTCATGTTTCACAAAATCAAAAGCCCTTGACATGTCTGTAAAAAGATACATGTTGGTAATTTTTATCAACATTTTTCATAACATTACTTAACAAATCAAATATAGCCATATTAATATTTTTATTTCTTCTAAATCCCTTTTGTTTGTCACATAGTATATTGTATTTAGTCAAGAAAGGATAAAGGCTCTGGTAAATTACCTTTTCCATAATTTTAGAGAAGACTGAAATTAGAATGATAGGTTTGTAATTTCCCATGTTTTCCTTGCTATTCTTTTTGTGCAGCGGTTTCACTATCATAGTTTTTAAACTACTAGGAAAAACGCCAGAGCTTAACTTAAATTTAAAATATGCCTAAGGGGTGCTACAAATTTAACCACTTGTGTAGATATTTCATCGTAACCTACACTTTTTTATTTTTGAATAGTTGTATTACCTTTATTATGTCTTGTGGTAATGCTGGTAGCACGAACATGGAATGAGGATTAACTACGAAATTTGTTAGTCTTTCAGTTGTTTTCTCAGACTTATCTGAAACCTCATCGATAAAGAAATGATTGAAACTGCCAGCTATCAGCCGTTTCCGAGATTTGTTCGTTTAAATGTATTAGATATAGATTTTCATGAAAGCGTTTGCTAAACACTGTGGGAGAGCCACGCTGCGCCGGCTGGGCCAGCTCGACTGTCCAAGACCACGGTCTTACAGAAAACCCATCCCCCGAAGGCTGGCAACGCACTTGTGACGCCTCTGGTGTTGCGGGTATCCATGGTCGACGGTAATCGCTTACCATCAAGCGATGCGTCTGCTCGTTTACCCTTTATTCCATAAAAAAATCAAAGTTTACTTGAATTTTTTTTTGTCCTCGAAAGGTGACAATGGGCGCTTGGCTGAGCTACTTGTGGTGGGGCGGGGACCCTGACGAGGTTTCACCTGTGTCAGGTCTATCTAGACGCGAGGTCTACGCCGTGCAGAAGTCCTGGGCACCAGTCTACGCAAACTCCGTTGCTAATGGTGCCGAACTGCTTAGAAGGTAAGAACTCTACTACAGTGGTAAAGGTGTAGATAATAAATAGAGAGATTTTTTTTTATGTTTGCCTTTGCCAAAGTCACTCTTCTTTTGCCTGATGGATAACATGAGCAGAATTCAGAGTAGTGGTCATCATACATATTGCGAATGCAGAAAATGCAACATAGTCGCGTATGGTGACGTAAATATGTCTATTTAGATGACAAATTCCAGATAAAATTATTAACCAATAAAGGTTATTTTCTGTCTGCCCTTACAAATACTTTCCAAGAAATGGAAAAAAAAGTTTAAACGAAATCAGTTCAAAAAGTAACCATCCAAATCAATGTTACGTTTATTTCTTTGTTGTATCTTTACAAAAACAGCGCCTGAATAAAACTCACCTAATTTCGTGCTTATATCATCAACTGTCTGTCCTTCGAAATTGGTACAGCCGTCCCCTAGATTAGTGGGAACAGACAAACAGAAAGGATTATAAAAAAATTGGGAAGTACCGATGTATACACTTTTATAAGAATTTATTTAACGTAAAACTGTAAATTTGAATGTACAAACAGCCACTTAATTTTGAATTATTTGCATAATGATAACAATTTAAAAGGGTACACAGTCAATACAGATACAAATTCCAACAATACAATAACATACCGATCGTTCGTTCAAATATGTAGTTGATATAATCCCATGGAACCTTTTTCTTTAAGCAAGGATTCTTAAAAAAAAGGATTATGTTATAAAAGAAATGACCCTTAATAACAGATGTTTTTAAACTCACTTTCTTGCAGTTTGTGGCATTGAATGAGCGCATCTTATAAAAATTACTCATTTTTTTATATATGGATCAAGGCACTTTAGCACTTGTTTACCTTTAGTGCCAAAACTATCCGATTCAAGGATCCTCATATATTATCTCAACATGTGGGTAAGATCGATAAAGTTTCAAAATTTGATAACCGAACTATAAAAAGAGTAATGTATTAGTATAAAATATATAATATAAGTCACAACCGGCCGTCTGTTTTCAAACTAGGCTATACCTATACTATGGTAATGAAACCGCTGATATAGGCACTAACATATATATATATTCCTAAATAAATACATATTATAGATAAATTACACCCAGACACAGAACAAATGATCGTGCTCATTACACAAGGGTATATTCAGAGTGAGAATCGAACCCATGCGACTGTAATATCCTCGGTAAAAAGCAACAAAACAATGACATTATTACCTTTTTTATGTGTGGCCCTGCCTAAATGACTCCACTCTGCCTGATGGAAAGCATAAGTAGAATCCAAGAGTAGTATTCGCCATATTCATTATGAATGCAGTAAGAACCCACGCCACGGCGACCTAGTGATGTTTCTGCATCATTGGCATTTCGGTCTCGCACTCACCATCGAAACACGACAGCACGAACCTTGTCATTTTACGTTTATCTTCTGTGCGAGGGTAGTACCGCCCAGGTCGACCCGGCTCGTTCGTGTTAAATCAGCGCGGCTCTACTACCTAGAAACCTCTTTTCTATGAGGCCGTGGTATAATAGGTATTTCTCTAGTGAAGCTGTCAAATGTCACATAGAATTTTTCGAACACACATTGGCCTACAATCAATCGACTTAATTTATTCATAACAGTTTTTACAACTTTCAACTTGGTAAATATTATGTTTATAATATATCTAAAATATCTCAGAAATAGCTCTAACAGCCCTATCAATTTTTGAAATTAAATTTTACTAAAACAAAGCAATTTTTTAGTCTTTGCAAAGAATTCTCGGTCGTCAAGGTAGTGCATAATAAATCGTCGTCGATCGTCCGTACCAATCGTCGACCTGACTTGCTACTCTATCATTCAAGTCTAACTGCACAGCGTAATAGTAACGCATCGGTTTATGTTCTAGTCATCAATAAATCAATCAGCGTTAAGTGGGCGCTCGTAAAACATGTAACTGTCGCCATTAAATCGACTATACAGCCGTGTCTGTTTTAATGCCAACCTTATTTTGATTTACAGCGCATACCATAGAGTTGTAGCTGAATCGATTATCCGTACTTTTTACAGCCGTCTATTCAAAACCAATATTTACTGAAAAAAGTAGATGAATACAAAACAGTTTATAAACCTATTTTCTCGTTACTACCTAGTAACTATTCGCGAAAGTCTATGAATAATAAAACTACAAACTTTCTCCTCTGCTTTCGTCTAAACTCTTTCATTGACACAAATGTTCAAGTAATTAAATGCTTGTTGCATTTAATTACTTGAAAAATTATAAATTTGATGTTGCCTAAAATTTGCTTTTAACTAAGCGCGAAACAATGGCTAAGAATGCAAATCATTATAGGAACAAATATTTTAGGAAGGTACAGGGTCTAATAATCGGAATTCTTTTTAGTAATATTAAGCTCAGTATTACAGAAAACTTGATCGACGAGCTCAAAGCTCATAAACAACACAATACAGAAAACAGATATTATGGATCCACATGTCAACATAATTATGACAGGCTTAATAGTTCATAGAATATGAATTCCTTCATTTTCGTTTACTTAAGGAACCAACAAATAAATATAAGGCTATCTTTTTCTTCGTATCAACGGGTGACTCAGTGTCTGATAGACTATTTCTCTTGACACGATAGTTCAAACATCTACTGGCTTATTCCAAAATATAGATTTATAAATTTGGTAGCCATTGCCGAATTCTGCCGATCTCGTTAGGGTTGAGAGTCACGATGCCGGATATTTACCGGATATCGGAAGTCATTTCATAACACACTATAAGGTGTATGTGACATTACCTCAACCTATTTGTACCAGTAATAGGATAGGTAGTATTAATTTAAACTTTATATTACCTGTTATGTATTTAATGACATTATAGTACACATTACTTCCCTCTACCACTATCTCAACTTATTGACAAAATATTCATTTATATCAATAGATATATATTATGCAGATAAGGAATATGTTAAGCACAATAGTATTTATTTAACACCACCTACAAATACATTACATAAGGTAAGCTTCATGCTAAAAGCATTTTCTTCCAGTTGACCTTTGGATGCAGATGTAAAATTGAGGCTAATGAAATTAATGAATAATTTAATAGCTATTAAAACTTCATACTATATAAATAAATTAGCTATGCATAAAAATAGTTTTCTAAATACTATAAAACATTTTATTCACCTGTAAGTAACTCTTTTCATATGAAAATTTTTTAAACTTGACTAATTCCAATGTTATCGTCATCAATATATTTATTTTTTGGTTGAAATAATTGGAACATATAAGTATCGGACTAGCACCAATAACAAAACGTTTATTCTTGTTAATTATTATTCTAAACCAACATTTTCACGGTCCAATCTTGTTTGGTAATTAATGAGGACGACGAGACTCATAGATACTTTCATACATCTCTTTGTTCTATCCCGTGAACTTTAAAAATAAATTACAGTTTACAATACAAAAATTAAAGTCAATAAAAAGTCCCTAAATAGAATGTTTAAAATTTTCTTTCATCTGCTAGCTTGAAGTTAAACTGCAATATTTTTTCATGCGCAGTAGTGACAATAAAGCGTCGAACTAAACAATGGCTTGCTCTCAATATTTCTTGTGCAAAGTTAAGTTACCGTTATATACTTTATAAGTAACCCAATTAGCATTTTTTTCGTTGTGACCTACTTCGATAAATATCATTAACGAATCGAATCGAGGAAGTTGGCCGATAGAAAAAACTTTGTCACTGAATATCACTTAACCTGGTTTTCGATTTGTTCTGTAGGTACAGTTACAATATTTTTTACTTTCAGCAACTTTACAAATTTATTTCAATCAATAAATGAAGATTTAAACTTTGTTGATGATGAGTGATGATGACTTCATCAATCCAGAAATTGGGTAGTCATAGTCTTGTCCTAAAAATGCAATATTATCCGCGAGCTACATCTAATTTAAAAAACTGTAGTACCTAAATATTGATCACACGTCCGATGTCTTTAGGTACCTACGTGCTTCTGTACCAAGTTTCCAACATTGTTGGCATGCCGCATGAGCTCACGACCGGCCTACCTCGTAACTAAATGGAATTCTTCATTCCCTTCCGTATAATACTTAGTATTCCGCTATTAGAAACGAAGGCGTGTTTTGGCACACGTGCATTCTCTCCAAGGTTCCATGGAATAGCGAAACATTTAATTTAATTGTGAAATTTTCATAAAATATATTTTAAGTGATAATCACTTTAACGTTGCTAATCCTCCATCCAATTACTTATAATCAGAGTCCTGAGATAAGCTTAATACTAGTGATGCAATTGTCTGTAATCTGTAATTTTATATTCGTTCTGTGCTGGTTTGGTTAATTTTGCTCTTTGTAGCTAGACAACGCCGGTACCTTATGATAATCTGGTGATGGTCTTTACTTGAGTAAAGGAACAAAATTAGAATACAACATTTATGTGGGACTGACTTTTATTACGTTTCCTTAGTATTCCTATACATATCTTTTTTTATTGCAAAGCTACTGTTTCGGTACTACTGCTGTGACTTCATGTTTACTATTACTTTGAGTTACATTTTCATACTGTGCTACCAGCACGCCCCGGCTTCGCAAGGGCAGACATTGGTATTTACCCAAAAATTTAAATATCATAAATTTTAACATGCCCCTAGCAATTTTTTCAAGCTTAGAACACTTGACCAAGTCTCGGAGTTTTTGTACGGATTACTAACTTTTTTGCAAATGTAATATGACCTATGTTACTCGGGGATGCTTTAACTTTCTAATAGTGAATCGAATTCGGAGTCTATTCAACGCAAACAAACTAACAATCTTTCCTCTTTATACTATACTATTAGTATAGAAGTATATATATGGCTTGAGACTTATATTTAAGGATCTCATTTTTCTAACCGAAGCACTGAAGAAATATTCTTTGAAAGTATAGTATAGGATATATATAAAAGTATTATTCCCGGAACGAGTATTTAGGCACGAAAGGACCCATTATAACATTTCAAACGACTATTTTACTGCCCGCCTATTACAAGCGGATTGTGATAAATAAATGAGATATTTTTGAATTGAAATTGTTACTTCTTACTTTTTTTTTTTTTTATATTTAAGCTGCCAAAATGACTCTGCCCTGCCTGATGGAAAGCATGAGCAGAATCCAAGAGTGGTGGTCATCATCCTCAATGCGAAAAAGAACAATGCAGCATGGTGACCCACACTATGGCGGCCTGGGGGGAAGGGGATGATGAGGGGGATAGGGAGCGTTGGATTGGGGTATGGGCCTCCGGTATCCTCACTCACTCGATGAAACACAGCGTAAGCGCTGTTTCACACCGGTTTTCTGTGAGGCCGTGGTATCACTCCGGTCGAGCCGGGCCATTCATGCCGAAGCGTGGCTCTCCCACGGTCAACTGTTTCTGTTGAGAAATATGAATATGATTAAGAAGATAAATAAACTTGGGCACGTGGCCCCTTTTGTCGCGTAAATGTTAATTATAATAAGTAATTGTCATTAATACACACTTCACACAACGTATTCATACATAATTAATTCACAAACACACATCTAATTTACAGAATTCAAAGAAATGAACTCAGAATAATTCGAACTTTTAATCTCTCAACGCAAATACTTTTGTACAAACGTTTTTACAGACTTTCTACTACTATTTAATTGATTATATGTATTTTACCACCTATATAAAAGCTTATATATAAACAAATGGTTGAGATAACAAAGCAAAATTGCAGATATCGTAAAGCGTGTGGCTAGACTGAAGTGGCAATGGGCAGGTCACGTAGCCTGTAAGTCTGGTTTGTAGTGCAAAGACCTCTTAGAATGGAAACCGTGGGGTTAGTAAAAACCAGTTAGCAGACCGCAAGTGAGATGGAAGAATTAATCAGGAAGATGGCGGGCCAAAATTGGATACAAACTGCCCAAAATAGAAAGAAGAAAGAAGCAGAGGGGGATGAAAGAGGGTCTACACCAAATTGGTTAAAGAAGGCTTGAGATGATGATGATGATGATGATAAATGTGTATAAACCGGAATAGTTTTGCGTCTCATGATTTCTCTTAATTAGCGCAGTAGAGACAGACGTGGATGCCTCGAATTTCTCGGCAACTCTTAACTCTAGTTTTCTGCAAAATCTTTTTTACCACCTTTCTAAGGAGATGCATATTTACAGCAATACACTGTTAAAAGCTGTTGGTGATTATCACAGAAAATTATAGGTACAATTCAATGAACAACCTACCCACTAAATTACAAAATTGCTGGTGCGGGGAAAATCAAAAACTTTGATTTTCATTTAGCCACAATATGACCAATAAATACCTATACTGGTATACGAAAGTGTTGATGATCACTACAGCAAAGAATCTTTACTAGAAACAAAGGCATCTTAATCTCAAACGTACACATCGAGATTTACTGAAACTTGCGTAGATAGAACGTGTTCAAAGTTTCCTAGCTATTGTTCACTATGCAAACTTGTTCTCATAAAGTCTTCATATTCTATAAAACTATGAACATTATATACTAAAGCCTTCCAACATCGTAGTATTGTTAAATAATCGTCGTTACCCCGCAGTTTCACCCGTCTTATTAACTTATGACTTAATTTATAAGCTATACAGTCAAACTGAATACCCAGGGCTTGCGCTCTCAGTGAATCTTCGGGTTATATAGAAATATGATGCGGTAGGTGCACTTAGAGGCGCTCATAGCCCAGTTGCACTCGGTGTTTAGAAACAATCACCGAGGGTAAGCAACGACGGCGCGGTCAGTACCTGGATGGGTGACCGCTAGTGGCATGTTATCATGAGCGTCTCCGTGATTTGGAGGTCACGTTAAGCAGTCGGTCCCGGTTGTTATCATAGGATAACAGTCGTGAAGCTGAGTTGGAGGCCTTTGGGCGGCTTGAAAACATCAGACGGTAAGATTACGTAGCCACAACGTTGTCTTGCCAGTCCCCAACCCGCACTTGGCCAGCGTGGGGACGTATGGCCTTAACCCTCTCCTGAGAGGAGACCCGAGCCCAGCAGTGGGACGTTATGGGTTGTTGATAGGTGCACTTGGTTTGTGTCCATTACGCCTCTCCATAGACTAGTGTCAAGTATTGTTAGGAATCGAACTATCAAAGGCAAACCCACTAGCATATTTGAAAGAATATTTTTTGTAGACTTATTAGTTAACTGTCAGTCTATCTTAATATTAATGATAATTTAAGTAAAACAATATTTTATGAAGTTATAAATAAACGTTTTGCATATTAATAGATCAAGATAACAAACAAAAGTTTTAAAGTGGTGAAGAACAGGTCCTGCACAGGAAACACTTACACACAAGACTTACTCTGTTAAAAGGACTAATTACGAATGTACATGACTATTCGAGCGTCTTAAAAAACATTTAAAGTGCTACATTTTGTCACAAAAATGCTCAGCTTGTATTAACTCAGAAAATTCCTCATTCATGCAATCACTGAATTTCTTAGCAAATCTTATCGTCACGATATTTGTAGCAGTTGTCCTTATTGCGAATGAGATCAGACCTATTTAAAGGTAATGAGGTATTCTATTTCAATTTAAGTGGTAGTGATATGCAGAATAGAATATACCCACAGATTGGCTATATTATAAAATTGTTGTGATATTAACGTACACTGAGATACTTACTTGCCTGGTGTACTCTTACTTAACCTATAAAAAATATTCCTTGGCGGACAGAGCCCGATGGTTTTATTTTTATAAGGAACAATATAAATTCCATATGTATCTGATACTAGTGGTTACTCAGTGGTTGAAATTCGACCATGATTCATTATTTTGTTTAACTTTTCACTTCCATATAAACTTATAATACAGACAATTATCCGTCAAGTTTATGCAGCTATCATAATACGTAGACGTATCGCGTGATTATAAGTGACCGCCCATGGACACCCGCAGCACCAGAGGCGTCACAAGAGCGTTGCTGGCCTTTGAGGGATATGGAGGAAAATGGAGGAGGGGTTAAGGAGCCTCTGGTATCCTCACTCATTCGGTGAAATAAAGCGCAAGCGCTCTTTGACGACGGTTATCTGTGAGGCCGGGGTATCACTCCGGTCAAGCCGGCTCAGTGTGCCGAAATGTGGCTCTCCCACAGTTACGTCATCATATCATGAGATTTAATTACTTTTATACACCTTACTACCGGACCTTACTCCTACAAGCATCGGAGAAATTGATTTTGAAAATGCCGAGGTATTCTACGTCTTGCATGGCCAGGTTTGTGAGATTGTGGGGGTTATCTCAAGGTCTAAGAAATCTACTTTGACAGTCATATATAAATATAAAGCTACATTATTTGTGAGGGTTTCGGGTCTATATGTTAGCCTTTCGTCGCTTACACAAAAGGTTTGGTGCAGAAAGCCTTAACGAAATGAAAAAGGCTAAATTAAAGTCCGAAAACTGATAATGAACCAACCAGTCCAAACCCAAAATTTGAATCTGACAGAGTACATGCATCCAAGACTTTTTATCAAAATCACATCACTAAAATATATTACTATCAAAATTGTATAACACTAACAGATATAAAGAACCATCAACACACATTCTTCTTTGATTCCAATACTTCTTTTTTGATGAGAATAAATGTTCGTGCTTTACATACATAGTTGCATACAAATGTTTGCTCCGGGCGGGAATTAAACCCACCACCTCTGAACGGCACTTGGCAAATAGGCTTGTAATAATTAAACAACATATTTTTAGGGTTCCGTAAAACGGTACCCTATTACTATGAAGATCTGTTTGTCCATCTGTCACCAGGCTATATCTTATGAACCGTGATAGTTAGACAGTTGAAATCTTCAAAGATCATGTATTTCTGTTTCCGCTATAACAACATACTTCTACTTTAAAACAGAATAAAATATATATTTAAGGGAGCTGCCATATAAAAAACATGATTTTATTTGCACGTTTTTGCTCGATATTGATAACGTCAACAGAATACGGAACCCTACCGCGCGAGTCCGACTCGCACTTAGACGATTTTTTGCTTTCGATTCAATCATGTTGTACCTCGTACTAGTTTGTTAACTAAAGAACACGAATGTTCTTTTCATAAATTCGATTTAATTTATACAACGTCGTAAACAACCGTGGGAAGAAAGAATGTCTTGTAGACAAAACTACGTACCATACAAACCACGCCACCACATCTAAAGCTTAAAGTATTCAAGAAATCCGCTACACTTGTTGACTTTTGCATTCCCAAAACGTAGAATTACAACAGTTGGTTTGGGAAACGGCCAAAGTATTTACAAAATATATGCTGACACTTAACTATAGAACTAACAACAATGCAAGCCACTAAAATAGCAGTTGTACATTTTATTGAAAGAGTCCGGAAATGTAATACTTTGTAATAAAATATATGACAATCTTACTATTCATTGAAATCTATTTGTGGTAAAAGTATTTACAGCATTTCGGCTCCATTATATATTCTCTTTCTAGATGTAGATGAAGACAACAGTAGATGGACACATGCGAGCATATTCCAAACAGGTGTGGGTAATGTTTTAGTCGTACTAAAACATTACCTTTCTTCTGAAGGACCAATGTATAATTCTGTCTTCTCCATTCCATCAGACTTCTGCTTGAGCTCTTTATTTGGCTTCATATCTCTATTGCTAACTTCAATGTCGTTAACAAGATAACGATACGTGGGTAGAAGAGGGTAGAAGAAAAATCAATGCTACCTATTTTGTTTCCCCAACGCTACAGTAATAGTATTGCAAAGAGGAGGTAAATTTGAAACAAACCCTATATTATCCTGTCCAACACAATACCTACTTTCTTAGCAGAAGCTTATGTACTAAGAGATGATTATTAAAGGCTGTTGTTGACCTTGACACGGTAAAGATCTGGTTAATATGCAGTGCACATACTCATAATTGAGTCTGTCTATAGCCAACGCGATCCGAGTCCCTAATTCATATTTCGTCTTTAAAGAAGTATCAAAGTCCGCTGTTATTGAAGAAACTTCCATGAAAAGCTTTCTGCCTTTAAACTTACTCAAGTTTAAATGCAGACAGGTTTTAAGCTGTAGTGCTCAACTTACAAGTCTGTTACAAAGACTTTGTCGAGCTTTTATAATCTTGCCTACTACTTAAAAGCAGGTTTAGAAAAGATAATTACGTCAGGACTTTATTAGATAGTAGTTTAAATAGGTAGAGCATTTTGATGCTTGATGTAAAGCTTGATTTATTATCTTCTTTTATTAAATAACGTCAGTTTAAAAGCTGATAGTTGAGTATTTGTAAATTTATGATTGTCAAACAGTTTGATAATACCAGAAAAAGTTGCGAAAACTTAAGAGGATATTTAAAGATACAGGCAAGAGAACAAAAGAGAGAGCTTCAAGTTCTAACGTATAACAACAAGGCATGAATGATCTCAGTCCATGAAATAAAACTTTTGCGCAGCAAAGAAGAAAATCGATGTATAGTTGTATTCTCATACCTATGCTAGTTTACTTACTCCGATACATGTAAAATCCAAGAAAGTAAAAAATAATGCACAAAATTACTTAAATCTGACAAAAATAATTTCTTCTTTACAGATTTTTCGCCGCCTTTCCAGAAACACAAGAGTTCTTCAGGATGATTAAGGGAAAAACACCAGAAGAGTACAACGAAAACCCCCAATTTAAGGCACACGTAATTAACCTGATGACAGCGTTGAACTCGGCCGTAAATACCATGAACCAACCGGAGCTGGTCGCTGCTATGATGAATAAGCTTGGAGAGTCACACGCCAGAAGAAAAATCAAGGAGGAAAACTTTCAAGTAAGTATATGAAATGTATAATCTAAGAAAGACTAACAACGAATAAAGTGCAAGAACATGAAGTATGAAGAGAGAAAAAATTTTACAGAGCAATTTAATGAGTATAGCTAAATAGGTATATACGTCTATACAATGTATGTATCACTAGCATTATTTAGATACATATCGAACGTAAATACTAAACTACAACCTCGCTGTATACGACGTGCTCTGGTGTGACTCCACTTCAAGTCATTAGAACGCCGCAATCTCCGAGTGGTGGTGGAGTAAGAATACAGAGTATAATCACCCCTATTCCTCTCGTGAGTGTCCTAAGAGTTGCTTGAGACTCCAAACCATGCCGGACAAAATCACTGCAAAGAGAATGAAAACATGAAATAAATCCTTTTTCTTTTTTTTACGTGTGGAAACCCCCTCGGGCCTTCACCCCACCGTGGTTTGCGGCGGGGCGGTGTGTCGGAATCGAACCGACTAAAACCACACGGTGTGCCACTCTGAGCCTGACACGGGAGAGATACGGAAACCGCTTTCTTACGCCATCTGGGTGAAATAAATCCTATACTAACCCTTCTGGCCAGTGTCGTGTGTAGGCCAAAACCTCCTTTCTAAGGAGAGGTATATATCCAACATCAGACAGTTAAGGACTGTTAATAATGGTGATGAACCGTCACACAATGCTGCTTATCCTGTCATTTGAAACCTCTCAAAACTAAAAATTACTAAGATTTAGTTTAACCAGTCAAACGTTATAAACGCCAAAAAAAAAAATTAGATATGTCACATTAAAATTATGTGTGTGTAATAAAAAATGGTGTGAAACGGCGCTTACACTGTGTTTCACCGAGTGAGTAAGGGTACCGGAGGCCCATACCCATCCCCCAAAGGCCGGCAACGCACTTGTGACGCCTCTGGTGTTGCAGATATACATGGGCGGCAGTAATCGTTTACCATCAGGCGATACGTCTGCTCGTTTGCCAGCGATTCCACAAAAAGAAAAGATTCAATGTAAAATCATTTTCTTGCCATTATTATTTCTAAGATTTATTGGGCTCGGCTAGTTCTCTAAAACATTATAATTTTGGAAATATTTCTAGTAAATTAAAGTGACATTTAGCTTCGTTTGGTGACGCAACAACAAAATTAGCACCATTATAACTGTCAAATTTCTAGCCTCTGGCTAAAATAAATTATATGATAAAAGATTGCAGCTAAATTTAAAACCTTTAGCTAATAAATAAGAATAGTTTTTTTTTCAAACATGAGGTGTTTCTTAGCATTGAAGTGTCAATTGAAAATGCTGTCGTGAGTCTGTTGGAATTCAACAAACGTGTACACAATTGATAATTAATTGTTTGTCTCCTTCATTTTACCTTCATCACGAAACACAAATAAATATACGCACGTATTATGGCATATAAATAACATATTACGTCACATCAATAGCCTTCAACAGCCCACTGTTGGACATAGACGTATCCTCAGAAAGGAGGTTTAGGGGTACTATACGAAACTGTAACATATAAGACACTATAAATGATTTTAACTTATTATATTCTCGTCTTTCTTAAAAACACTTTGAATTTCATAATTATTTATGTAACTTTGATATGATTTTTGTGAAAAATCGTACATTTTTATGTTAAAATAGTATATATTTATAAGCAATAATAATATTTATACAGTTATCGATACGAAGTTGCGGGCAAATTGATTCAAGTTGTTTCTATAAGCTATTGTAACATTACAATTCCAATGAAATATCTAAAGTCGCTTGTGGATACTTCAACAAAACATGCGATTTTTGAAGTTCTACACAGTATTGAAGTTAAAGCAATTTTTGAAGTCGTATCCAATAATTCGCTTATGTAATCTATGTAAAAGTACAATGAATCGCCAAACGTGCTGCTGAGCATAAAACTCGAAAACCGCTAGACCAATATTTTTTTATATTTTCGTTTAGATAAGGAAGGTTATTGTGAAGAGAAAAAACGTAAAAATTGTGGTGAAAATAGTAAAAACAACACTTGTTAAAAATGAATTCTGTCGGGGCAGCTAGTTTTAAATAAAATTAAAGTGGACTATAACCTAATATTTCAATTCAAAACCGACTTACACAATTTACATCTTTATTTACGTGAAATAATAAAATGAGTATTATATAAAAATAATAAAATATGTATCTATATACAAATAAAATTAACTTTTACAGTACATTGCCGTACCTGCGCTAGTAATTTCCTTTCATGTAAAGATTATTCAAATATTATTTGACAAAAACAAAATGGCTGCCGCGGCTGCTGGATATGCGACACGAAGGTTCTTTGACGGTTGATGATCGACCGCCGTTGTCCTTAATCATAATACAAAATATATATTCCAGAGTCAGGACAGGTCTGAATAAAATATTTTTTCACAACAACACAAACATCGATAAAAATACCATGACCTTAAACGGCCTTACATTTTGCGATAACTATAAAAATATACTTGTGGGAAGAATAGTGAGAGGAGAGTCCTATGTCCAGTAGTGGATGTCTTTCGGCTGATATTTTATGCACTAGGAAAGTAGTCTAAAACAGTACAGCGTTTACAAATTAAGTTCTGGAATGTTATTTATATATTATAAACTAACGTTGCTGCGTTCCCCAGAAGTTTAGTTTATTATTATTAAAAAACACTGTTGCACTCACCGCTTAGGTCCGATTTTTGTTTATTTAACTTTTTATATTCAGAGACGAATATTTAAGGGCACTCAACATGTCAGAGAACATGCTCAACGTGTTGCAATTGGAGGAGCAGTAAATATGCTTCTAATAACGAAAGCAAGATTGATAAAATTGGGTTGTTAGATGAGACTATTTTGGCGGTCGGTTCTACGATTGGCTTGTAGCCCAATAGCTTGTATTATTGAAATACAAAGGACAAAGAAATCACCAAACTTAATAGTAAAATAGGTATCATGATGGGTCACATTGTTAACTATTGTGTGTACCCATATGTACGACCTTGACACTTGACAAGCACTTACAAGTACAACAAACTCATAGTAACAAAATAAAATAGACTTCTATGGAGTCATCGATCTTTTGTATTCGATTGTGGCTGCCTTCCCTGGATATATTGTACTAGAAACCTCTATTTTGCTTTTCCCTGCTCTTTTTATATTATTTTCTAAAATAAAAATATGTTGAATTGGTCATTTTAAGAACTAGCTATCTGTCTGTGGTAAACCAGTAGACCCGTTATGGAGACTGACCGAACCACAGAACAAAGAATAAGATAAAAATAATGCTATTACTTTTTCAATTTTTACTCTCAATTGTCAGCACTTAATGAAACTTATTACAATACATTCTAGAATTAAAATTACTTGTACTTAATCCATTATTTTAATTGAGTTATTCCTTTTCCTGTATCACAATGGAAAAAAACGGGCAGAAAAAGCTAAATTCGTGAGATTTCGACAGAAAAAATAAAATTACAATATTTTTTTTTCTTTTTCAGCAACTAAAACAAGTCATCGTGAAAATGTTCATCGAGGTCCTTAAATTGGACGATTCAACTCTCGGCGCATGGGACAAAACCGTTGACTTCTGGTACAAGCACATATTCGAGACTCTTAGCAAACCGGAAGAGACCAGATAACAGATCATATTAAACTTACAATAGACTAGTTGAACACAAAAGGTCTGTAAAAGGCAAACGATTTTACAAATGATGATGGGAAAAATTACTGCGACGCTACCATTGGTAGATATTTTTAAATTTGACAATGAACTTTATTCAGTTAAGCGTAATTGTATTGAATATATTTTATATTGACGGTAATTGATACGACACCGGTTTATTGTGCTAGGACATTAAATAAAAGTATTCCGTACTTATGTCAGTACAAAATTGGGACAGATGATTGCCTTTTTGTTTGCCGACGATAGTCAAACAAAAGTTGGATAAGTTTTTTTATAGTTGTCTTTTCCTACCTTGAATTTGGTCTTTTGCAACTTCTATCAATAAGGAAATACCTTATTTATTGACTTTTGTAACATTTTTGTGGTTTACTATTCGCAGTGAATAGTCAAACGGAATTAATCCTTTTTAACTAAACATAAAAATTTAAAATTTAATAAATCATTGACTTATTTTATAATTCTGAATGTTTAAAATTTATTTGACCTAATACACGATTTTGTATTTTTACGTAAGCTAAGACATAAGTAGATTATTTTGTACCTATTGTAGTAAATAATCCCATTGTACAATTAAAAAAAATCCTTTTAAGTAACTACCAAAGTATGACTATGAAGGAATGCGCTAAGAATTTATTCATTTATTCCTTTGTATGTATTCCCAGTGCGAAAAATGTTTTTTATCTTAATTAATCATTATTGCTATTTCGGTTTTATCACTTTACAATTGGTATTTCAGAATTAAGTTTATATTAAAATATATTCTAAATTTAGGTTAGCTAAGTCTTAAACCATCTTCCATTTTTTTTTTTGCTAAATGTAAATAGCTATATGTAAATAAAGCTGTGGATTTTTGTACATTGTACACTTGTTGAATCATAAATATAAATGTAAATACATGTTCATTATTGTCAACGATTTTAATTATTGATTCATTAAATTTGATATTAACTTGACTACATTTATTTAAATAACCTTAAACCTTGTAACCTTAAACCTTGTAACCTCAAACCTTGTAACCTCAAACCTTGCAACTAACGCATTTTATTAATTTTATGTCAATGTAAAAAGCAACCGTTTCGTTGAAGATTTGCGTTATAAGTTTTCAGTATTTCTATTTTTTTCAGTGTCACTCAACTAAAGATAGGTAAAACCTATAATCGAGTCTGTGCTCTTTAGAGTGTGATAAGATAACTTAATGGCTCTTTCACTGCATTGTCTTCACCAAGCGATTATTACTTTTTCGGATTTACTTTTTTGTGAAATGCAAAGGGATCCGAGATGAAGAATCCCCATATGACATCCGAGACTGACGCTTTGCTCTTCGAGGCACGGTCGCAAAACACCGCCAAACTTTCATACCCTGAGCTGCTATTAAGAATTTATTGTAAGGATAACCTAACAACTCCTCTACCCTAAATTTAAACCAGAAACCTCTTGATCAGCAGTCACAGTAGCTAACCATCAGATCAACGAGACAGTAAATGCAGAGAGGTCAGTGACTTAAAATGATTGAGAAATAAAAATAGGAAGGGAAGACAGACTCACACACTGTGACGTTGACGAATTGGAAGCCATTGCAATTTGGAAGTTAAAGCAGATACAAGATCATATTTGCGAAGATTGAAAACGAAACGAATACAGTCATTGCGAAGGCGACCAAGTTTATTACGAAGATCTGCATTGAGGTCAAATTACACACATCACCAGAGTTGATTAGGGAAAAAATTAGAGATTTGACAAGCTTAGACTTTGCAATCATACATGAAACGGAAACAAAGAAAAAAATTGTAAATCAAACAAAGTGTTCTCCCATGTGAGATATGCGGACGCCAAAGCGCTGTAGAAAGCGGTGTGGCGTCCGAATAAACAACTACACCATTCGTGCAATCAAAAATCAATGATCTATAGATTAGATACCTACTTTTTAGTAAATTCCTCTTTCTATTTTCCTTACTCGTACTTATATTTTACCATGGTCGTTTACATAAAACACCGATAGTCTTAGCAAAGCAATAGCATTTCAAAAACAAATGGCGCAATTACGTGTATCGATTTACAGGCTGAAGGGTCTCAATTTTCATTTACAGTGCTTGTTTATTATTCAAAACATTTACATTTTCTTCGGCATGGTCTGTTTAAGAAAGCGCAATATCGAACTTGTTCTGATTATAAAGTAAATTGTAAGCAGTTCAAAATGCAAAGTTATTCGTAAATTGGGACTCGAGTTTTTAACTTCGGAATAACTTGAATAATCAAAGGTTACTTTAAATAGTAGTTGGTAAGTAATATGAATTTCATCCAATAACTGAGCTGATATGACGTACTGTAGGTATGCCATGACTGTAATGGTGAATCATGCCTTTCGACAAAAAGTTGGGGTATGAGTACTTAACCATGTTGATTAAAAACATTTCGTTTCCACTGGAGTTAATTATAATGCCTTAGTAATAATCATTAACAACACATTTAATGATAGTTAGAGCTAACAATAACTAAAAGCTAGTCGTCTGAAGGTACATTAAAATGGTAGACAAATAGAATGTATTCTCACTGGCAACATAATTCTCGCATCTCTTGTCAAAATTTTATTTTATATTATTTTGTATATCTTTCTTTTATCCTTACTTACATACTTCAGTTATATATTGTCATTAAAACGTATATCTACTTTTATTTTTTAACATTTAAACGTAGGTATCCAGGTACTGACCGCGCCGTCGTTGCTTACTCTCGGTGATTGTTTCTAATCACCGAGTGCAACTGGGCTATGAGCGCCTCTATAACTGAGAAAATTTAAAGTTTATTTTATTTGACACGTTTTTAGTGTGTATCAAGCATTTTTAAAATGTAAAACATGATTGGAGACTTAACCACTAAAATGGTTAAAGAATGAATTCTTACCGTAACAAGACTGCATACATTGGAATTCGATATCATTAAATAGAAATACATTCAGCACTTACAATTGAACCGATAAGATGCCTCGGAGTCCTCAAGTAATTCTCGGCTGTAAAATAAAATTCCTTAGTCTCGCAAAGCGAACACAGTACCTCGAGTGCTTGCATTATTCAGCCTGCTGTATATTTAACAAGCATCGTCGCCGCCTATCGTTTACTTACATTTCGTTACAAACTTTAGAAACAGAATATATATGACGTTTTAAACGTAGGTAAATAATTTTGGCAATAATATTATACCTGGCTCCATGGGTATCCTTATATTGTACTAGAATATGATTTATTCGATAATAATTTAAGATTCGTTTGTTCATATAAAGTCTCCTAAGTGCTTTTCGCTTTTAATAAATCAGGAGACCTACCTAGTAGTAGTAGTTAAAATTATTATATATTTATGTAAAAAGCATTATTGTTTATACGACATAGTTTATTTGGTTATCCTGAAATTTTGTTTTTACTTTACCGAGACTGCCTAAATCACAGGAATAAGGGTTATATTAGGCAGAAAAAATACAGACCGAAGACTTCATTATTCTTAATCTAGGTCCTAGATGATTTTAAAATCGATATCGTGTAATTTCCAGAATGGATTATACAATATTCCAATTTATTTAAAACGGTATGTCATTCTGCAAAAGTTGCTTACTTAAAATTTAAAATTAATAATAGTTGAAATACGCACCTTTCGTATGACCTGGGAAATAAATAATGTTGAAACTGGAAAAGCAAAGAACAAATGAAATAGTTACGACCTTGCTATTGAGAATAAAATAACTAAATCTGATTTAGAGTTGCTACAGTTTCTGAGAAAGTTTTCACGAACATACGAGTTTCAATAATAGAATCACTGAATTCATTCCCTACTATTGTTTTTTTTATAAAACATTTGTCAGGTAATTGTATCACTGTGGAATCAGGTATCCTGCTTTGGTTCTTCTTATCTTTATCTTCTTTATCTGTAAAGATATTCAATCGGTGGCCGCCTCGTTCCACGTTTCCACAACAACATTACTAATTCTAGTCGTAACCGTTTCGTGTGTCGCGAAAATAGATCATAGGAGTACTCAAACTTAGGGGTTGAATTTGGGGGGGTAATACTTTTCAGGAAATTTTATGCCTCTTTGAATATATTATTATTATTAATTGTCAAGAAAAATCAAAATGCCCAAGTATCTATTAACCTTGGCAAAAGCAAAATTAGCCAATCTATGCAAATAAATAAAATTGTAGTGTCAATTGGTAAGATTTAAATAACTGCATTTAAATGCATATTACGCATGTATACACGGTATACATACTAAAATAACGTTTTTTACTGACTGTCTCTCTATCTGTTTATTCCAGCTAATCTCTGAAACGGACTGGACTTCACTGGCAGATAACTGATGATATAAAGAGTATCTTGGGCTATTTTGTTAGACTAGTTTTACCCTGCGGCGTAAGTACCGCGGACTCAGCTAGTTATATGTAAGAAATGATTTAACGAATTAGCTCCCCCTTTGTATAAGAAGGTACTCATAGTCTTATACCAAGCAAACTCTATGTATGGCCCTGCCAAAATTACTACTATGCCTGACGGAAAGCAAAAATAGAATACAAGAGTGGTGGTCATCTGCATTCTCATTGCGAATCCAGACAATGTAACAATGCAGCGTGGTGACCCACACTATGGCGGCCTTGTAATGCTTTTGCATGTTTGAGTCTCCGGTCTCGGACTCACCTACAAAACACGACAATACGAACGCTGTCATTTTACGTTGATCTTCTAAGGTCCATGTTCTTTTCTATACTAAATAAACTTACAGATTGAGTTTCACCGAAATTTATGCTCTTTTTATATCATCAACATAAACAACCAATAATATCCCAGTGCTAGGCTCGGGTCTCATCTCAGGTGAGGGTTAACGCCGTAGTTTTTATATAATTAATTAGAAATACTTTTTGTGGATGTATCTAGTGAAGTCCAGTTAGTGGCCATTAAGAGTATAATGCCAAATTGACCTGGCAAAAGCTCGATCAATAGATCGAGGCGGAATTTTACCCCGTCCCACAGCCTTCTGCTTTATATACCACAGGTTCGGCCTCATATGGAACATTGCTCTTATCTTAGGCAGTGGCATCCCAGTGTATGCCAGGGGGTGACAGATGTGGCCATCTGTCGCCTTAACAGAAGCAGGCTCGGGGAGGGGTGGTGATCTAAAAACCGTAGGTGGCCCGAGGTTTTCCTTCCTAGGGTGCACCTGGTTCGGTTCGAGTCCTACATACCACCAAAAGGTGGTATCACAGGGGATTTCAGCATGAAAAAAAAGGGCATCCCAGTATAAGCTCCTCCGATGGACTGCATCCAACGAAGAGCAACTCGGATCGCCGACTGCCAAAGTGTTTCATATCGGCTAGAATCTCTGGTGATGTGCCCTCGCTATGCATCGTCTATCGCTTTTAATATTGGGAGTGCTCCAAGGAATTGTTCGAAATATCCCTGCCGCCTCTCTCCACAAGACGATGTCTTACGCGACAGCAGTTTCATCCCCATCAATAAGATGGTTGGCAATCCACAACTAGGCGCTTTTTTAGAAAATTTCTCCCTGGCCCAGAACCTGGTTAAGCCCATGCAAACAGTATTTTATTTAAAATAAATGTGATACAAAAAAAGTTTCGTTATCAGAGAGTGGTACTTTCGTGATAAAATTATAAACTTCACTGAAACTGAATGAATATGTGGCAGCATCTTGAAGTCGTGATGAAATTTCGTCGTGACTAGCAAACGCTCCATCCATTTTTGGTTACGTAATACATAAGTAAGATAAGTAAATAAGATAAGTAAGATTACTTACCTACAAGAAATCTTACGAAAAGTTAATTCAATAAATGACCTTCGAATTTATCAAATCAAAAGCTTCGACATCCTGATGAATGATTTTGAACAGACTATGGGGAAGCCAAGAGAAAGGATAATAATTTTGGCAGTCTGTGTATGTTTGTACGTATTACCGTAGCGCATAAACTACTCACCTGGTTTAAATGACTGAGGTGGCAATAGATTCATAATAATGGCCCGAGTGACTTAGGCTCTTTTAATTTTATCTAACCATTAATTAAAGTTTTTACGTAGTCGAATTATTGTATTAAAACCTTTTCTTATTTATAAAGATATCGTCATTATTTTTTATTTAAAATGTAAACATTTATAATATAGGTACCTACACTACACTTGTATTATTATGTGTTGATAGATCCATTAACTACATTTTTTGTCCATGTCAATTCACTAAAGGAGATAACTACTGTTATTATTGTACTTCTCTATTATCAATATTTATTTACTCATATATTTGAAGCACTTCATACTTGTGTAGTATGGTCCAAGTGTTTCCAGTCTCCGGTGTTTTTCACATAAGTTCTACTAGTTAAGTGCGTAGTAACCTTAACATAACATTATTAAATACATACGTAATAATGTTCAAACCAGTTTAAAGAATGAATGCGGATTTTGATGAATTATGGTTATTGACCTTTGTCTATAGCCGCGTAAATCATTTATTATAAAAAAAAACTACATACTTACAAAGTACCCATAGCAGGTGTTAAAACATTTTTTTCAGATTATTTACATCATATTCATCGTATACAACAGTCATGACATGATGACATGAGGCATTATTATTGTAAGAAAGAACACTTAAAATTTCTGTCCGGAGTTCAAGTTTAAATAAGGAAGTTTGAAGACAATAATCATTGCAGTAATTGGGTACAGTCACTATCATACTGATTTGTTCTCTCAAAATGCTCAAATTGTGTGAAAAACATCAATTCAATTTTATATTGGCAGGCTTAGCAGTGGTCCAAATATCTTGAATATCAGTTGTCGATATTGTGTTGGCGGACAGTGTGTTCATATTAATGTTATCAAATAGGCTGTTCAAGCATACAAACGATTTAAAAATATTTTTAAAAATGAAGAATATTCGACAATATAGCTCGGAGCCAGAGTGCACTTTGTAGTAAAATTGTTAATTTTATATTCTTGTGTCTGTTTTTTTCTTTGAATACCTGACCAGACCGTAACTGACATGTCTTTTGTTTCGAATGTTTTCAAAAAGTAACATTTTGTAGTATTCTAATATGTTGAATCTACAATATTACAATGAAGAAAGGAGTATGGATGCAGGTATTTAAATGAGATAGAGACATTTGAAATTTCTTTAAAAATCAACAAAATGCTTTAAGCGACATTAATATCTGACATTTTTATTAGAATTGAAATATACATCTCTTAAATTACAAAACCTACTTCCACAGATAAAGGAAAAATTGTGATAAGCATACATTTTTAGTTATATCATATAATATATCTGCAGGTTTGTACGGAACCCTAAGTGCACAAGTCCGACTAGCACTTGACTGTTTTTTTTTACTTAGTGCCAACTCATAGAGTAGAGTCGAACCGCTTGCACCTTACCATTTACCTTGTATAAAATAAGAAACGAATATGTAAACGCTATCGTGATTATAACTATAGGGATGCTTACGGAGGTGCCAAAAACAGTTTGAATCTTGATGAAACGAGGTGTTGGGGCGTGCGAAGATCAGATATTCTTATGCTAGCAGTACACTCTCGGCAAGACATGATGAGAGTTCGACATCTCAGTAGTGCGAGATTGTTCTTACAGCACAACACACGGCAAAACTCGAGCCGTCTCGCCTCGTCTCGGGAACGCTTCGGTTCGAATCGGTTTTTGACCTTAAAAGTAAAGTTTCAGTCAAAAGAATCGAACGGTGACCACGAGCACACTGAGTAAAATCTCGTCTGCTCGGACAGCTGCCTATCCATAGCAACTATCTCACCCATTAACAGAATGAAGTATGGCGAATAGTACTAACGTGAGTTGAATCGAGAGTGTACAGTACTCAACTCACTGAACCTGTCTCAATAAGACATTCATGAAGAAATTTTGCCGATAGTGTACTGCTAGCATTACTTGCTCCCGATTCACCCCATTTAGGTCCGTGGATCTTCTGTGGGCGGAGGGAGCGTTGCTGCACTCTGTTTCCTGTCCTGCAGCTAATTTCCTCGCAGAAGAAAACGACGGGGCTCCATTCATTCTGGCTCCAGACCTTGGACAAACCAAATTCGAAAGCGAGACACTACCTGCAGAACTGACTGCCGCAATGATATCACGATGCTAGTTGCCTCAAGCTGGGCAATCCGCCAGCATGTGAACTTCCGTGCCGGGCAGAGATCACAATGATGGCACCGTGACGTGGGCTCTCGAGTAAATCACTTCCCGAAGCAACCGTGTCCGATAGGCAGGAGCTACGCTTTTCCTCTCAAGCCTCTTTCATAGGTCAGGTCTTACCGAGGAAATTCCTCTTGATAACTTTGACTAGTATCGATGCATAGATACCATTGAACAACCTATTTGATCACATATATATAAAAAAAGAACACTGTCAGCCAACACAATATGCGCAACTGATAAATAGTTAAAGAGGTTTTGACCGCTTTAAATGCGTACAGTCAAATTGTTGTACGCTATTGGCTGCGAAGAAAACGACTACTCGTAATTAAATGTTGCCTGATCTCAATTTTGACTCAATCTTCGGACTTAGAAACACAAGAATTTGAGATCGTTTTTTGTTTTTGCGAAAGACGGTCCCCATTACATGTCATCCATATTTTTTTATATTTTTTGTCATTCATTCCATCACGACGAAGACTTGAAGACTCGAAGACTTAGAATTGAAGACTCGAAATACTTATCATTGGCAGAAATAGCTGATCCGGCTGATTGCCATATCATCAAAAGAAGAGAAAAAGGACACAAAAATACACCGTCTACGAAACATAGAGAAGCTGCACTTAATATGAACAAGTCCAATTTGAATGTTTTCAATTAGGTATTAATCAGTTAAAACATCTATTGATTCTGGGTCCAGGGCGCTAACACAAAATGCAAACTCATACTAAATATTCTCATAGTACTAAAAACAGAAAACCAATTTTCTCATAAAATATAGCATTGAGGATAACGGATAAAATGTCAAGTTATAGCTAAAAAACAGTAAAACAAACTTGTAGCTTGTATTAATCTGTTAAGGTGATTTTAGTCAGTAAAAACGAAATCAATGGGCCTCAGTTCAAACATTTTACTAAAATTCAACTTTTATTTACTTCTTAAAAGGCTTTTGTCTCAATATTTATTTTTAACTAATTCACAGAGGCATTTAACTTAAATATTCTAGTCTTAGTTATGTATTTGCTCAGATAATCTTCGTCGTCGAAAATTATGTTTTTATCTGATGAAATGGGGTTCATAGAGTATTCGTTCATAGGGTTCGTATTTATTTCCATTTTTAGAACGAGAATAGTTATTAACAAAAATAAAACTACAAAATTCAGCAATCCGCCATGTTAAGTTGAACACCAATCGGAGCGAGTTACGTAACTTATGAATAAAGCTCTCTTTGTTCGGATATAATCGACGATTACTTTTACTGTTTTTAAGATCTTTAATTGTCACTGGTTGACAAATAGTGACGTCGCTTCTTATACAAACATACGTCATAACACCACAGAGTGTTTTCTCGTGAATTTTAAACTTAAAATCTGAATCACAATTCTTTCCTACTACAAATTTATTTTTTGTAGAAATATAACTCGTTTTGAAAATAGGAGATAAATAATAAATAAATAAATGACATCTAACACACAACGCCATCTAGTCCTAAACTAAGCGGAGCTTGTATGATGGGTACAAGACAACTGATATGAATACATAATTACTTTACGATTTTTAACGTTTACGAATTACTTTACTTAGAAAACATACAAACTCCGAAACAAAGATTTGTAGATCATACAAACATTTGGTCCGACCCAGGATTCGAAACCGAGACCTCATGGACAGCAGTCGCGTACGCTACCACTGCGCCACCGAGGCAGTTACTTCCGAACAACATAATCAAGCTCAAGCTCATCATTAAGCTTTAATTCACATTTAAAAATTTTATGACACATGGCTTTAGGTTTTTATTATTTTAAACTAATTTCCATTCTAATTTTAAATCGTATCGCAAAAAAAAAATGGGCCCTCGGTTCTCATGCACACGTACACCTATGGATGGTATAGAAGCAACAACTATTTGATAACATAAATATGAAAAATCTGTTATCCAACACAGTACCTATTGACTACTGATATCTAAGATATTTTGACCACTTTGAATGCGTACAACAATGTGAGAGCCATGTCTGCCGATATAAAATTGAATTGATGTTTTTTACATAGCTTTGAGCACTTGAGAGCATAAATCAATATAATGCTGACTATACAAGGTGGTCTGACGACCTAGAGACGCAGGGAGATATTATTTGGGAGAAATAAAACACAGTATTTTATTGATTTTTTTATTTTTTTTACAATTAATCAGATAACATACATATCAAACCAGCCGAAGTATGGCTAAACCCATTTATTATCTAAACTTACGAACAATACAAGAAATTGATACCTCTCAAATTCACCTTACTTTAATATATATAGATATATTATAATAATATAATATGCGTTCACTCTACATATATTCTACAACCTACTTACTCATAATCTAAGTTTTGCATAAATTCAAAGTAAATATGCCCAAAAGAAATATTGTTGAACTATGAATATATATTAACTTTTTGGCAATTAATTGAGTATCATTTATGTGCATAGCAAAATTAATTTTCTTTTAACATGTAACTTAGATCTTACTTCATAAAGAGGCCACAAATATAACATGCGTTTCTGTCGTCAGTTCGATTATATAGGGACTTTTTGTTAAACATTATTTATTGCCTATACTATAAACATTACTCTTATCGAAATGTAAGAAAAATATCCTTACGCAATAACTGAATTAGTCTAGCAGTGCTGTGCAGTGAGTGTCGAGGGCCTCCGGGGGCTGGGCGAGACTCGCCCGGCCTGGCTCGCCTTGTGCGTACACATTGCGCTAACAATACGAGACAACATTTCACATAATGATCAAAACAACTATTTGTCATCTACATAAAATTTGCTCCAAATGTTTATATTAAAATATGTCTACTTATTGTAACTTCTAATTAGTTACAGCCAATTTACAAATAATTGATACATTAGACTCTCAAATAGATCTCTACTAACTATTATTAATTAATGGTAAAAAATAAAGAATAAAAATACTTCTAAACATTGCATTTCAATCACATAAGGTTTAGTTTAAATACAATAATAACATTTTAAAACCCGAACATAAGTATTACAAGAACAATGATATCGTTGAGTTCTGGAATGGAAAATAGCACACTTAAATTCACTAACTGTTACACTTACATAATAATTATTGTTCTCCTGCTTTGTTTGTAATATACAATTGCTTTAAGGTATCAGAAAAATAACAGTAAAATATATCGACTATTTGATACACTGATAAAATTTATAATAATCCTTAAAAATTAACTTAAACAAAGGTTGTATGTGTACCAAATAACAGTGCAGTGCATGCGATAAGTACTGGGATTCGATAAATAGTTTGATATAGAACATATTATGTGAGGTTACTGAATGAGGTATACAGATATAAAGAACATGGAACCGCAGCCGGGGTCTCTGTCGCGCCGACCACACGGGTACTGTGCGCGGCCCTTGGCTAACTACATGTAAATATGGAGATGTGTGGGCCACCCGCGACAGAGAGCAGGGCACTGCAGGCCTTGGCCACCTGCTACGCTATTATTTGGTACGTGACGGAACACAAACGACTCTCGAGTCGTCGACGGAACATACGTAAAGGATGGTGCACAGATCGATTGAAATTCATATTACTATTAAGGCAGCCGTTCATAAACTTACTACGTGAAATTTCTTACGCATGCCTCACAATTATAACGACCATAAATATTAGATATACTTTAGATAATGAGAATACAAAGTTTCAAATAAATACCCAACAAAGATAATTTGAATAAGAAACATAAGGAACACTACAGCAGCAATCAAATTGCGAACACATTTTGTACTACATAAAAAATAATACACAACCCTTTGCGCGAAAAGACTGAAAAGTTCAACTTTTAAAGTCAATATGAAACTCGGGCCTTAGTATGAAATGCGTCACAAGGCATCCCGTGCGTTCGACCGACATGGCTGTTTACATTTGTAGCCAACATATATTGATCCCGCAAACGCATGAAGATGCCTCATAGTATGACCCTAGTGTCACTTTCAGTTAATACTAGATCTTTAGAATAGATTTTCCCATCACAGAGATTTGCACAGAAAAATGTTTTTTTTATTTTTTTTCATTTTTTTTATTTTTCTTTAAATATATATTTAGCCTATTGATATAATTATGACATAATTTTAGTATTTGCTTATGACTTAAGTGTTCCAATACAAATATCAAGGAGAATTAATTATTTATATTATTGGTGTAACCTGAGACGAGACATCCTAAGTCTACGCTAAACTTATCAATTAGTTATGTTGATATTGTTACAATGAAAATACGTCGCTGAAACATGCTTTACAAACTACATTGTACTTTAACTCAAAGGTGGTACCGAAAAATATTTATTTTTTATTATAAAAACAACGCCAATCATTATTTTATTTTTAAAGAGATGTCACTCACTATAATACTAAAAGAAGGCAATCAATTTAGTATTCATTATTATGATAACTTAATGTTTTACAAATACCAAACTTAGCGCACATCACGGGAATCACGGATATGAATACAAACAAAATAATTCGAATTAGAAATGTAGACGATATGCAACGTTTTAAGATCAATCATTATGGAAATCAAATGTTCAGATGACATCGGTGGTACTCGTGTTTGTTGCGATCAGTCTCCAGCCGGTGGCGCGATGTCACGGTACGCCACAGAGCGTTACATTAACTTACATTTGTAAACATCGGATCATTGGGATCGGTACACTACACTGTGTAATTATGGTGGGCTTTTTTATACACTAATTAAGCTTGTTCGTTTTGTACAACATAAATCGACAACGGTACATTCCACTCGTATAATGGTCTTTCATGTATTCCAGCTCGATACATCACTAAAGTAAAAAAATATACGAAGCAGTTAAATATTATGTCTCGTCACATAACAATGTGCCGCTGGCAGTAGGAGACCTCTAATAAAATAAATATTCTCATCCGACTCACTGGACAATATTAAAAATATTTTCTTAATCACAGATATCAGTCTGTCAAAATTTAAATTAAGTATATTTCAGAATTGGATTAGTCGTTCCTCACTTACATAGGATTATTCAAGTACAAGTACAATCAAGGTACAAAAGTGACTAATATAAGACCGCAGAGTATTGATTTGACGCCAATAGAAGTATGCGACTATTGAGAGGTTATTAGTACTTCAGTGGTACATTAACAAATTTGGTCGATCGAACTAAGCGATTACGTATATATCAAGCACTGTCGTCGAGACCGATACGTTCTCTTATAGTACAAATGAACATTGAATATAAACAATTTGACACAGGTACAACAGAGATCTAATGAAAGAATAATACAAATATAAACTAGTTTCATATAGGATATGATGTTTAAATTATGCTCGATTATATCACGCGGCGATACATCAATGCTAGAGAGACTAGAGAAGCAGTGTCTTGTAGTTAGCGAGCAGCAGTCTCGAGTCTACTGCATCAATTAACTGTTGGTGGGGGGAGGGGCGTTGGCCTTGATACACATACATATATACATAAACGCTACAAACGTACGTGTGACAGTTGCGTGCACGCACTCCGTACACTATCGTGCACGTGCGCATTGTACGCAGCTGAGCTAACGGAAAAATGACGACTTACTGCTCTATTACAACTATACATAATAGCAGTTTAAAATATTCTCAGCAATCACATTTAGTTAAATTACCACATAGAGAATTTAGCTTAGTTCAACATTTTTATCAATGGCCCTCTGTTTACACGTAAAGTCACTCAGTACATCATTTTTTTATTATTTTGTTTATAATCAGTTGTTTGTGTTTTATCAAGAACACCCTTTATCTTACAGCTATATATTCCAATAATACAAAAATCCATTCACTATAATTAAGGTAAATTTTAGATATTTAAACACTAAAATGTAAAATATGAACATCCTAAATAAACTCTGATATTCCAATTTTAGGCATTAGCTCAATTAATTAAATATATGATTGAGTGACTATGAAAAAAGAGAAATAAATGCATTATAATAATACTACCCAACGATTCCCTTGTTAAGTTAGACAGGGTCCAAGCTGCTCGGGCCGAACTATCGTTACTGCTACACACTACGTCAAAGCCTTCGTTATTTTATATTTGGTATTCACTTATTCGCACCACATAACAAGACTAGAGGAATGATTGCCTCTGTGTCGACGTCGCGCGTGTCGCCATCTCAACACGATCCCACGTACATAAGGAAGACTAGTTTCTTTGTAGATATCACCTAATGTGTTCTATTGTATCGAGACAAAGTCCCAACGTACAAAAATATATATAAATAAAGACAACAAGCAAAACTTTAACCTTAAGTTAAATTAAAAAGGCCCTCTTATACATCGTACACTATCACTAGGTAAATTATGTCGAATATAAGTAACTTCGTCAGTTGTTT
Source organism: Hyphantria cunea (assembly GCA_003709505.1). NCBI lineage: Eukaryota > Metazoa > Arthropoda > Insecta > Lepidoptera > Erebidae > Hyphantria > Hyphantria cunea. The sequence goes on along the minus strand of PKRV01000547.1, from coordinate 419,892 downwards.
ATTTATACGCGTTATCAACGAATGGAAAATGAGAATGTCTTTTAGTATGCATTAGTTCATATTCACCTCATGAATGTCAAAGAAATAGCTGTTTTAACTGCGTAAAACGAATTTGCGTAAAATTGGTCCCTATATGATACACAGTTGAATCAACGTGATTGTCAAGAGTAACCGAGCGACGACTGTCCCGTTGCCGCCGCGTCGCTATTGACAAACAACGCGTCTACAGGCACGACTAAAGTAATCGTTGTACGAAACATGTAAAGAATCTAACTAGTTTAATGTTCGTAAGAGGAAGCTAATGAAGCTACTAAAATACCATCGAAGTTGGGACGGTAGGGTGACAAGCGAAGGTTAGCTAAGCGCGCAGGGCGCTTTTAGGCGGATGGGTCCTACGCCATAGGAAATGCAATTATCAGCTATGGTCAAATATATTAAAAGCTAATTGGGAGATTACAAAATAACTTTAGAATTTCATTCCACACTAAGGATAGATAATAAGATAATAAAAAATTATAATTAACAACAATATGAGCAAACTACTTGAATAGTTGAGCTAAAATAACACCAGAGCAGCTTGGATGGGCGACAGCGACCTAAGAATCGCCGACATTTAAATGGCTCCTATTTGTACGATCAATGTTTTGTTGTGATGTCAGAGATCCACGCAATAGTTTGTAAACAACACAAGCGGTCGTCTAATGGCTTACAGACATCGACTTTGGCATTCAAGTGTTATGGAATATGCGAACGTTTGACGCGCGACACACGCGCTATCAGCTGACACAGTAAACAGATAAATTTTATATTACACGTTAATTCGGGTAAACTTCATGAAGAACAAAAAATAAATAGATAAAAATATTTGCATATACGTAGGGTATACATATTCATATATATATATAATATATACATAAAATGTTGATTGATGAAATAACACTTACAATAAAAGTAAAACATAGCTAAGCTCATTAATGATTACACAAGGCGTGGGCGCGAGCCCCGCAGCTCGCAGCCTTATATTGTCTACAGCTAGTCACAGAGCGGTGCCTAGCGCACAATTCATTACAATACATTTTTGAAAGGAAACGATTACACCTGCCATCGGTTACGGTAACGTACCACAGTTCATTGAGGCACAATCATTGGTTTCTTTAATTGCTTTTCTTTATTTTTTTTTGATTTTTTTTTTCTTTATTATTTCCATTACTTATATTTACATCTATGATCGTTATTATAATTACTTTAGGTACGTAAATTTATTCTAAATAACAGAAACAAATCACGAAAAATGTTTTAAAAGAGAAGCGTGAAGCGTATTAAACTTTTACGAATATAATTCCACAATATATACATATTACAGTATAGAGGTACGATATAAATACACAACAACATAATAATATAACACAGACTAAATTGCACATGGCGCAATAATTGTGTGCAGGAAATAATGATGCAGTCATTGAACCGAGAGGAGATTCAGTTAGCGCGGAGCGTGGCCGCTTCTCACAACCTTGGCGCTGCGGGCGGAGCCGGGCCGCCACGTAAACACCTCTATAACACCACTATAACCACTATACCAAAACGACTACACATTTAAAATACGTCCACTTCACAATATCTATACCATTTATTTAAGTACTGATACATTTAACTGACTTACTTCAAGGCATAAAACTTCTTTCGACTTTAATCTATGGATGACGTATTCTAAAGGGCACTGGTTTATTATACTTTCCGTTTGATCAGATTTTCTAGTTTAAAAAATGGAAAAACCTTATAAAAAATTAAATATGACATTTTATTGCTGTAAAATTTAAATGTGCACCAGAGTAATCAACTGAGATTTAGGCGTATCGAATATTGGTGTAGAATTGGACAGAACAATATTATTTAAAAATAATACCTATCACACTTTATTAATTCTATCAATCGGTAAAAGAAACACCCTCATTACTTAAATTGAGCTTTAACAATACATAGAATTGACATGTGTCTGTTTATACGTGTAGTATTGTTGCATAGACGTAACACGAGTGTTATAGGAACATCAGATCATAAACCCGTACCGCGAAAATAATTTCAAATTTTGGAAGAATCTTTATCAAGCAAATGCAATCAATCGTTCCGGACATCTTTGATAATCACTCTTTGGCACCTAACATTAAACATCGTGAATCTCGATTACGGCTCTTACGCGAAATCAACGGTTCTGCTGCGTATACTCGTACGTGGCTGCGTCGATACGAGCGGTGCTTGTGATGACGTTCAACTCAAATTTGAATTCGATACAAATCGCAGAAGGCAGCGAACAATATGGGTGAAAACCGCAACACTGTCGTCGGTCCCTATAGTAAGATAACACGGATGAAGATAAGATGACAAATGCTAATTATGTTTCTAAATGAACACAAGACACATCGAAACATTTAACACTAACTACTACAGGTCCGAAGCGATCAGAGTAAACGCACGTACTCGTCCAACATCGCGTAACTAACTTAATTATATAATTTGTGAAGAGTACTCGAGCCGGAGCTCGACAAGGTACAGCGAATCACTTACAACTAACTTACGTCTAAAATCGTTTTATCATAAAAACACTGGAAGATGTTCGAAAAGTTACAATTTACATTATTATAAGTCGGCTGTGGCCGTGAGTCGACCGGCCAGTTCGTAAAGCGTGGTGGGTCCGTCGTTGACGGTCGAGGGCGCGAGCCCGGAGTCTCATCAGGGGCGGAGCGGCGGACGGCGGTAACACATGCGTCTTACAGGAGTCCCCGACACTATTACACTTTGCTCAACCTGTCATGAGATAAACAGTCTTATATTTTCTTCGCTTATTTGCAATCGTCAGCCATAAAAGAATCAATAACACTGCTTAACTGTACCGAAAATAGGCAAGGTTGACAACGAGTGGTGAGGGGGTGTCCCAAATGGCAGACGATACCATCGAACAGCTCGAAGCCGTCGGAAACGTCTGTCCCGCCGCTGCTCTATTCTAATCCCGTAACAATTGGTAATTTTATATTTTGGCAGAGTATCTCTGTGGCACACCATTAATAAATTAAAGTAAATAAAATTGTAAATAAACTTTATGATAACGAACTTTACCTTACACGTGCAATCGTTGCCGTTAAATATCAGTAGTATGCTTATTGAATTCTACGATAGGACTTAAATTGTAAACTTAAACCTACAGTTATTAATACCGACGAACCTACGGCTACAAGTATATTATTAACAGAATATCTAAAGCATATGTCACTTTGAATAACGTTCAAATTGAGCCTATAGAAAATACCACAAATCTTTTATTTAAATAGATATTGATATGGCTAAATTTAAGTTAGAACTTTATTCTTACCTATACACAAAAGTGTAATATTTAATTACTGTCAATTATAGTACTTTAATAACACTTCTCACAAATGTATGTGTAATATAAAATGATAAAACAATTTTCAATTTATTATATTAGGTTACCCTTACGTTAATCGTATAATCTAGATAATCGTCTCATTATATTAAACATAAAGTGGCACTTCAATCACAAATACTGGAAAAAATTTGGGGAAACGTCAGCTTCGGCGGAGGCCGACCGCCGGCGACCGCGCTACTATGATACTCTCAACAAAATAGATTATCCTTACATTAGGCAAGATACTTTACATCACAGGATTACTGGATTGCAAGGGAGCGCCCCGCCTTGGCCTAGTGTTGGGCCGGCACTCCGTACGCATATAACTATATACTCGTTTGTTTCAGACTATACACGGCTTCGAGGAATAACCGCACAGAGAATGCACTTCAAATCTCAACAATTTACAATTTTGTTACCTTCGTAAAAATTACAACTAATCGTACGAGTTTGTTAGTGGGCGAAATGCGCTTACACGTTTATTGCTGATTAAAAATATCACTACTGGAAAACGAGGGCTCGATGCGAGTGAGAATTTAAAACAGAAATAAATAATTAAAATACGACAAGTACAGATAATAAAACGAGAAAATAAAAACGAACACGAAAGAAACTCGGAACGCAACAGCTCTACGGGCGTAACAGCAACAGCCCTCGAGCACAACAAAATAAATATACGCTATAAAATAAGGCCACGGGACGAGTGACTGAGGTAGCCCGCGAGGCAACTACTCTATCTGATACTTACAATATTTGTTATATTTGTTATTTGTTATTTGGTAGAACGCAGACGCGAACCGCGCGCGGTCTCACCGCCCACGGGCCGCGCCCGCTCGGACCCAACTCTAACGTTATAAACCTCGATACACTTTCATTTGCCATTGTATATGTATAATTCTTATATACACTAAATATTCTACATTGAACACTTAAAACACAGTAAGATAATATAGTATTGTGGACAGTTGGCTACCGCGACCGCGTCGCGACGCGTTCCGAGACGCGACGCGACGCGTCCGACACGATCTGACTAGGCGAATAAAATTAGTCGATCCCCGTACGGGGGACGGTAAAGCGTAATTACAACTAGACACCGAAGGCCCAGTCGAGACCTCACGTCGAAGGAGATGCTATGTGACCGGCCGTTAACATTATCTTACATATCGAATTCTCGCTAACATACAAAATTACGCACCTCATGGTCGACCGGAACCATATAGACGATCGCCGACGAAGTGAGGTCGGCAGCGAGGCCCAGAACTGGATCGACACGGACAAATGTATCTGTTTTACACAAATCGAAGAGGTCCGAGCACTCGATCTCTTCAGTTATCCACAGACAAATAATATATACAATAACAGTGAGTCGAAACAGCATCTATTATACAAGTGAACCGTAAGCCTTTCGCTAACTCGTTAAATTATTATACAACAATAGTTAAAAGTCGTTCTTCAGTAATTTATTTGTCTGTGGTGTTACCGAGCCGACAAGTCGCTTAGATCGACTCCCCGCCGAGCAGGTCCGGCGGCAGGAACGAGTTGAGCGAAGAGGGCGTCGCTCGCTGGTCGTGCGAGTCGGGCCAGAGCCCGGGGAAGCCGCCGCCCCAACCGTCCTTGCCGCCGCCGCGCCACGCGCCGCCGCCGCCCGAGCCCAGGTGCTGCAGGATCATCTGCACCTCAGACTCAGCCGGGGACTCGGCGAAGATCGTCGTGTTGCTCAGCACACAGTTGTTCAGAGCCATCTGGGCCTAGATAACATTACGTGTTAAAAGATTATGATCATCGGTGATCGAATTTGCTACGAAAAAAAAAACGAAATTTAAATCATGTTACCTTAGCGGCCTCTTCGCGTGTCGAATATCTTGCGAGGGCGAGGCCTTGGTTCAAGTATAGATGGAAATTTTGCAGAGGACCATGTTGAACACAAAGTGTCTTCAAGGTGGAGCCATCAATCTAGAAACACAATCATTTTTAAGAAAAAAAAATGAAAACATTTAGCAACTACTAAACCTAAGTAACAAGTAATTTTTTTAAAAATACACTTTAAATTAGAAATTTAAGATTATTTGTTTAAGATGTTTCACCTGAGCAGTGAGGTTCTTCAGCAGCAGCCAGGTGGAGGAATGCCAAGAAGAGCCAGAGCGCTGTTGTGCGTTGGAGTGGTGTTGAGGCCAGGGCTTGTTGAGGCCGGGCGGCGCGGGGCGGGGCTTGGCGCCCCACGCGTCCGCCTTGAGGGCGCCAGGCGCAGCGCCCGCGCCTCCCGCGCCTGCTCCGGGCGGGGCATAGCTCCACGTGGAAGAAGAAAGAGAGCGCTCTCCCCCAGGCGGGGAAGTCTTGCCGCCCAGCATGTCCGTGTCCTTGATGACAGCGAGCGATAGTGGGGACCGCACTACGGAGCCTGGGGTCATGGCGGGGTCGTCCTCCACGGTTTTCATCTGATTGCCCTAATAGCGTAGTTATGTGAAATGGGATAACGAGTTGTCGGCTTCCATGAAAAAACTAGAACCGACTTACGTACAAAAACGTGATGTTAGTAAACTCAGTGAAAGAAGTGTTATAAACTATTCAAAACGTATTGCCACTTACAAAGTTACCGGAATACAAAAAGGTATTGATCTATGTCATAATGTATTTTTAGATAACCCAAAAATCCTTACAAAGAATTGCTTTCGGTATATATATACAGTTGAAACCGGATATGACGACATCGCTTATAACGACACATCGGTTATAACAACCGAATGGCAAAGTCCCGGCCGAATCTCTATATAAACTTATAAGTACACATACACCGCTTAAAACGACGAAACTTTGGCTTAAAGCGACGAAATTTATCGGCTATAACGACCACTTCCAGCAAAACAAAACGAGTTACGAGCTATTTTCACCTTTGAACTAATAAAATGAAGGAATATTTTGCTGTATATACATATTTCTTTGTTAAGCCTAAGAAGGATTATTATTCTCCTATCTTATCCGAACCTCTTTCCCGCTCTTTGCTATTTGACCTCGCATGTTTTACGACTTATTCAGTGCGTTAGTTGACCGTGTGAATCACAGGACTGATTTTAAAACTTTTGACTTAGATCGTGTGTTGTCGCGTTACTAAGTCGCGTCGTACTATGTGTGTGGAAATTACAAAATGGCGAGTCAAATAGTGAAATTGCAAAGGAATGTGGTGTCTCACAACGCTATAACAGTTTTGCAAAAAATTGATACTTTTAACGACCAGTTTAATACTGATGATACCTTGACGATAATGAAACGTAAATTCAAAATATAGGTGAGACTCAGCTTACAAAAAAACAGACTAAAATGACCGATTACTTTAAAAACTAAGTGTCTGTGAACTGTAAAACTGTGTAAAGGGGTACTTAATTTTTTTTACAGTAAACTTTTTTATTTCTTTTACTTATATTTTATTTCAAAACAAGTTTATATGCTTATCTCCATACTACAAACAGAAATATGACTATTAAGATGACTATGTGCTTATGTATATTAGTTATAACGACTATCGGATATAACATCCGAAACATGCCGTCCCTTCAATGTCGTTATATCCGGTTTTGACTGTAGTATTATATAAATTAATCATATCCTTAAGTGTTTTGGATTTAGTAAAGAGCAAGTAATTCTATACTGACATTCATAAGGCAATTATGAAAAAAATTATACTATTATCAATTGAAAACTAAGTACATAGAATGTATAATTGACTCACCTTCCAAGGCTTGCCGGGTTCGAACTCCGGCACAAGGTCATAGACCGCGGGCGGATGCACAGGGTGCGAGGGCCAGGCGTCCTTGCCGTCAGCCACGTCTGCGCTGGTGTCACCCCAACCTTCGTTGCCGCGTCCTACTCCCCAAGTTCTAAAAAAACACTTGGGTTGAAGAATTATCTAGAATCCATTGCATAATTGTGGAACCTTCCAGCTTTTGATTTTAAGAGTTCAGTAGAATCCAGCATGAAATATTAAATATAAAAAATCGAACAACATGCTATTGTTTTGACCTATCCTGTAGGTGTTTTATGTAAGTGAATTTCAAATATTCTATGATATTCAATTCTCGTGACATGTTGGTCACACATAATTCCAAAACTATATTGCTGGTGGGCCTAAGATAGGATAGTTAAGATCACGCGATATCACGATAGAGCAATAGGAATGGTGCATGATTAAAATAGAAGGCGTACGAAGTTGCATTTGTCACCTAGTAGCATATATAATACAGAACTTTCTAGTATGTCTTATAAGTACTTACGAGTCAGGTTGCAATCCAAGCTGGTTGAGTTGTGGGCTTGTAGTAGACTTGGCAGTTCCCGGTGCACGGCTAAACTCAGAGCCTTCTACATCCTTATCTAGTGAAGGTAGTTTCCATTGGTTCAGACGTGATTGTTGGTTACTGCTGGAACTATAGCCCTGCACCAAAGATATCAATTGTTACTACCATGTTTAATTAATATTGAAGAACATCTGATCTGACATGATTATTTAGACTTTATTACCAGAGAACCTAGGCACAGCCACAGTATAATTATGTTCAACACATTATATACTTCGCAGCTTCGGCAACACAAAGGCATAAATAACAAAAATAGAAATCCGAGTAATTAAAAACAAAATGAATTATATTTTATGGATGGATTTTACTTAATCACACCAGAATCGTCGAACAGTATTAAATAGGACATAATGTTCTATTCAATACTAAGCCTTTATACCAAATTTATATTCAAAATTAAGCTTAATATTGCTTGCTAGTTTTCTGTTACCCACTGTCTGTTTAAAACCATGTCCTGTGTATGTCAGAATAAATAATTATCTTTCGTCCTTTATATTTTGATAAAATTATTAGTCAATCTGACGCAAGCGAAGTCGCGGGCAAAAGTCAATTGTACATAAATTAAACTAAAGAGCGAGTTATTTCACAAATTGAATTATAAGTTAATCATCCTTCAACTTAATTATCACATTACTTTTTTAATTATATGCTATATTCAATATTTTTTTTACTAATTTAATGTCTTTCATATCATAAAAATATAACTGATAAAAAAACAAGTCAGCTGTCAGTTTTAAAGTGATAACAACACAACACAAAAACATAAAAGTGTATAAAAAAGAAAAGGGATAAAAATCAGAGAGATTAGAAAGAGTATAAGAAAGAAAAGGGATATTAAAATCAAAGTGACTTACTGCCTGTGAATCTTTAGAGATGCTAATTTCGCCAAAGCTATTTTGCAAAGGCGAAAGGTGATCGTGGCTCTGTTTGAACAGATCTGAGCTGCCAGCCTGCTGCTGCTTCATGTATAAAGCTTGCTGAGTAGCGATCTGGTTCTATACAAGAAAATACATCAAATAAATAAAAAATAATTATTTGGCATAAAATTAACAAACTTATATCTATAAAGAACTCCCTTTTGTGATTATTCGACCTGGCAAGCTGACGTAATAAGCATGGCTCATACACAAGTTTATTTAAAAGAGAATCCTGCATTATTTTTATGCCTGTGTCCAGGGGCACTTTACAAACCTACAGGAAATAGACAAGTACAACACCCAGACTCAGAACAACTCCAGAGATTAGCCAAAACAGATTTTAAATATGAACTGTATATATATACCTTCATGTGCATTTAGTGATAAGCTATAAATTTGAAATTATACACTTCAATTTTATTTGCATATTGGTAGGTCTTGAAGAGCTAAAATAAGGACACCAGGTTTAAGATAATGTTTAAGTTAAACTTACTTGAAGAGCAGTTATCTGTTGCTTGGCCTTATTTATTTGCACAGTGTACTGCAGCACAAGAGAAGAATGTCCCTTGGACATTGCAAGCGAGTTTTGTTGCAATAGTTGCTGGAGTACTTTGATCTGCAAGTATTAAAACATATAATATTATAACACATAATATATAATTCATCTGGATTAACGTACCCTGGGACCTTTTCATTAAGTATTATTTTTTGAGAATAAGTATGTATTTAAGTAGGTAATAGGAGTCAAAAATGCAATGCCAATCATGACCTCAGGTTATAGCTATCCACATAGGTCAACAAGATTTTAAATAAATAAAAATATATAACACTCCACTCACAAATCCCACTTTAAAAAGAAAGTGCCATTAATCCTTAAATATCAAAATAAAGTTACCTGTTGCAGCAACTGGTTCAAAAGAACTAGAGTCTGTGGAGCAAGGGGTTGATTCAGTATCTGGTGGTTCAAATAGCCTGCCGACACTGCCATCTGTATTTGCTGAACGAGCATACGAAGTTGTGCCGCGCTTGGCTGTCCGGTGTTGCCGGTTCCGCTAAAAATAAGGCAGAGGTTTTATTCTGGATCATATAAATGAACTAACATTTTATGTTACTTATATTATAAAACAGTATTGTCAGGTTTATATATTTTATTTTTTTAATTACCTATTAGGATTATAAGATTGATGGTGAGGAGCCGATTGCGGTGGCGGCTGGTTAAGTAACTTTTGTACAACAGCAGGTGATACAGGCACTGTTGGAGGTGGCTGGAAAGGCCCACCGTGATGACCGCCGAAATGTTCATCCCGACGCCAACCATCCCCTCCTCTCGCATTGGCTAGTATGTCCAAAGCCTCTTCAGCATTCATATCGCGACTACGAAGGGCGGCTTCAACCTCTTCTTTTTTGAAACCCATTTCCACCAGGAATCTAAGGAGTATTTGATTTGATTAATTTATCATTTACATATAATTAAAACATAAATGAAAAGCTAAACATTTCTTGAAAACAATATATTTACCTGAATTGCTTGCTGTTCCACACCATTTCTTTCGGCAGCTGCTTGCCAAGTGGTCCTTGTGGTGGTTTTGGTCCACCCCATTCACCAATGTCATCAGGCCAAGCGCCACTGGGACCAGAGGGTTTTTGTTTAGGCACAGCCCATAATGCGGGTCCTGATGCATCAGGCCAAGTCGGTGCATCACGTTCAGGCCAAGCCGGGGCGTGGGGTTCTTCCCAAGAGCCGTTGCGTTGACCATGAGCTCCCCACACAGCGTCCGGTTTAGTAGGTGTAGGTGGCATACGTTGAGGACCAGGAGGACCTTGTGGACCTCGCGTGGCCATTCCGCTCATACCTCCGCGCTGTTGAGCCCAGAGCGATGTACCATCGTCAAAACCACCAGGAACGCGTCTTGCTGCGGGTGGGGAAGGTTCTTCCCATCCACTTCCTTTAATCGGATCTTTAGGTCCTTGTCCGCCCCACTGGTTAACACCACCACCGGGCATCATCTTATTTGGTCCAGCTGTGTGCTGATGGTGTTGGCTCCACATGTCACCGTTGAGACGACCAGAAATTCCTCCACGTAAGTCGTGACGGGCGTCTTGCTGTTGTGACCGCGGATCTGGTGTACGGTGGGGGTCGATTCTTGGATCAACCTGCCGGTGGGGCTCTCCCCAAGCATTCCAGTCATCCTTCTTAGGCACGGCCCATTGTTGGGCATGTTGAGGTGGACCTGCCGGCCATTGCTGAGGCGGAGGTGGTCCTGTCCAGACATTTGTTGAATCAGCTACATCATCATCTTCACCCCATGTCCCACCAATGTTTGTTGTCGGTGTATGGCCCCATGGAGTCTTAGCAGCCGGTTGTGGTGGTGGTTGGCCACCATTCCTTAAGTTGGCCTCCCACAGGTCGGTTCCGAGAAATGCCCCATTATTGACATTTGGTTTCCAAGCTGGTGGACCACCAGCGGTAGGTTCCGCCTTGGAGCCTGGCTCAGGCGATCCAGGTACATCCCAGTTGGTGTCTTGATTTACGTGTTGCTAAAATATTTATCAATCATTCATTATAGCACAAATATAGCTTAAAAAAGGATTTAACAGTCAGATAGTTTGCTATTTAATACTTACACCTCCCCAGCCATCTTGGCTGAACAAAGCCTCTCTCATAGTACTAAATTGCTCAATCTTTGCTGAGGAAGTACTATTGGCGTTATTGCCATTGTTACCGTTGCCGCCGACGGTGGGCCCATTAGAATTTCCAGATGAATTTGGGGGATTATTACCGCCATTATTCCCATTGCCACCATTGTTTGTACCTAATATAAAATAAATGATTGTAGTAACATGGGCGATAAAAAAGCTAAACATTAATTTTAAAAAAACTAAAAACCACAAGTTTATTTTAAACTGACCATTGCTAGTAGGTGCACCATTGTTGTTAGGTTGCGAATTTGGCAAGTTTGGTGGAGAAGTCTGCCAATTTGCAGACGCGGCACTTGTCGGAGGCATTTGATTGCTGTTGCCCTTGTTGCTATTCACTGCAAGAGACGATCTCAAGATTAAAAAACACCACGAAATACGGACATACATAATGGCACCGTAATCTAATCACCATAATTATCACTTGCCGACAATAGAAGCAAGTTTTATTTTGATGACTTCATCTTTATTAGCATAATGATATTAAAACAACTTACTGTCCGCTTGAGAAGTGGGCGGCCGCTGCGCCGCATTATTCCATTGTTGAGCATTGTTTGTTGCATTATTGGGTTGGCCACTGGAGTTACCTCCCCAACTTGCAGCTGCAAGTTGCCAATAAATATTTTTTTACCAACTACAATCACAAATCATCATTAAAATATACATTACAAGTACATAAGAACCACTTAAAACCTTCGTAGATAAACAATTAAATATTATACAATGCTGTAATATTTTTTTATAGGACTGCATTAGGAATATATCCTGTGTAGTGAGGGACTTTACAAACATATACGGAAACGAAAGTGTCGTCCCATGTTTGGTTTGAACCCACAACACTCGGCGCAGTAAAAAGCGGCGTGTAGATCGAATAAATCACTAGACCAACTGCTAAGAGAAAAATAGAGGACAACTTAGTAATTTGCAGCAACTGTTGTACATATTTTTTATTCTCTGCCTATTACCATCTTTAGACATAAAGAGATGAATCCCTTATTTCCCTTGGTCACAGCATCACTTGTGAATGGCTGAATCAATTTTAGTATTTTTTAGCATTGGATAGCCTATTTATCGAAGATAAAGATTTCGCTACAACTGTTGCGAAAACCGGAATTTACTACTTTTGAAAGACGCTAAATTGCGCGGTTACCTAGTAATTTAATATTAAAGTAAATAGTTCTTACCACTATTGTTAGAGGCAGGTGGGCTGCCCCAGCCAGTTGCGGCGTTCAATGAGCTTTCGCCTCCTCCCCGCAGTCGCAGGCGTTTCAGCACACCCCAACTGTCCACTTCGTGAGTTTTCATCATTTCCTTAGTTATTCGATCCTCGTTTTTCGTGAGTTCCAACATAGCATCGAAGGTGAGATCACCGTTTGCGAACGTTCGCAAAGTCGTCTTACTGGCAGGTTTGTCGTAGCCAACATCCAATTCATTATTGTCATGGTAGGTCTTTACAGACTTGTCTTCTTTAGTGATTCGAGTTTTCGTTTTGGATATCATATTATGAGCAGACTTGTCGTTTAATAGTTGCGTATCGCAAGGCTCATCTCGTATAATACAAACTGAGGATTTAAAAGCGTAATCAGACTTGTTCATATGCTCCGGCGCACCAAACGCCATCTTATACTTTAAGTTAAAGCTACTGAAATATGGGTCACTGTATGAGATACCCTGGACTGTTATGGCGTTAATCGTTAAAGGAATGCAGTAGTTAGGCATATCGCCAATCATTTGGTTTTGTTGGACACTATCAACAAATTCTATATTATAAATATTTAAATCTACCATTTTTACACTAGCTTCATGACTTTCATTCTTCTCTTCAACTCGCTTAAAAGCACCAAAATTATTTGTGTTCACCACCAACATTGAGGTGGAGGAATTACATTGCATTGGTTCGGTAACAGTATTAATATTGGAGTAACAATTATCCTTAATTAGATGTCGAACACATAATATTACAGAAACATTAGACATCAGACAATTATTATAAATAGAATAATTTTCTACAGTTTTCACCTAACATTATACTTATTTTCACAGATAGCATATTGTTTCAATTATAGACTAAGTAACAATGGTTCGTAGTGATGCAGTCAATTAAGCAGGTAGCAGTGTTTAGTGCCTCTATGACAGAGGACAGGGTGAGATCACCGCTGGAAGCTGCTGCCGTGGACTCGCCTCCTAGCCCCAAGTGGCCCAGCCCTATGAACAAGTGGACATTCCTTCAGAATATAATAATACTAATTGACCACAGAACGAATATAATTAAGGCATGTTATTAAGTTTTACACTTTAAGAAGTCATTTATTCTTATTAAGAGCCTTGCTAATGAAGATTTTCAAAATTCATTAGTACTTAGCATGTCTTGCTTTTTTAAATTACATGACATAAATATCTATACTAATATTATGAAGAGGTAGAGTCAAGTTTAAGAAAAGCGGGCAGTTAACACCCATCAAAGTGGGCATGGGTCTTCTAGTATCAAATAAATAACAAACCCATATATATATAATAAATCTTTGTCTTCCAGCAGTGTTTTTTTTTCTGGATTATACTTAAGAATATTTTTTTGTATATAAGCCTTTACAGAATTTTACTGACTCCAATTAGGATAATTGATGTTTTATTTATTTCTGTTCAAATCATTTTGAATACATAAAAAAATAAAATACTATTTCTATATATAATGCATTATTTTGTAGGGTAGTTATATTCATTCAGGACACTTTTTCTTGTGTAGGTCTTTATAGCTAGCAGACAGACAAAATGATAATGCTGATGCAAAATTCCTCAAACGGAAAACAATACTGAGTAATAATAATAGTAAGTAGAAAGACTCTCAATTGACTGTTTTAGTGTTAATATGTCAAAAAGCAATTTCTTTAGAAAAATCTGAATAAAGTAACATTTGTGTTCAAGATCTAGGAGAGCTAGCTTATCAATGTGTGGAGCTTATTTATTTCTAAAAATATAAAATTTGGCACCTTTAATTTACGACAGATTAAATAGGTAGATAAGTAAAAGGTAGAATGCAAATAGTAGCCATGTTTATTTACGAATCTATTGATTTGATAGTTTTTATATTCTATCGCAAATACCTTATAGGACGGACGAGAGGCTGAGCTGTATATCACAGATAATGCGGGCTCGGCAAATCCTTTAGAGCAGCTTTGCAGGCGGCTCGAACGTTTCAGATTATCTGCACACAGAAGATTTAAGGGTCTTATGATCTTTTAGTATATGTTATGACACCAAACACCGTCATGGATGTTAAAAAATATATTTGTATTATTTTTGAGGTTATTTCAAGGTCCGTGAAATAACACAGATATGCATGAAAGATGCCAGTAACGTAGATGGATACATGTTATCACAAGCCATGATGACATCAATATAAACTTAATGATTTTGGTCGCAGTGTTATGATACAAACAAGTTTAGGACAATACATGAAAATCATGATGTTTCACAATCCACCAGTCCGAAATGTATTCAATGTAACTTCGACGCAGGTAGGTACTTACCGAGCACACCGTGATAGCTTTCAAACGTTAAAATATCAAAATGCCCATCAATTCCAATTAGAATTTTTACATTCTTAAAAAACCAATAATCTCTTCTTACATTATATACATAACTATTTGTATATTTCGGCCTTGAGACTCGACGACTCGATGTTGAATATCTACAGTCGTATACATGTATCTATCTATGCTATATCATCCACAATCTATATCTAGAGTGAAAGTTAGCACGACCCATATCCAACAAATTAAGCAGAAATTTTTGTAACAAATTTGTATTTCTCATGAACAAAGACTTCATAGACGTAAATATTGCAAAACTTCCTCAAAAATCACACTTTAATCAAGCAAAAATACATAAAATCTTACGTGACACGACCGAGCGCAACGGTGTTATATTACTAGGTGGAATGAGACAGAAAATTAAACATGTCGCTGACATCTCCTTTGTTAGAGGAAGAAAAAACATACGCCTGAGAAAGCGATGCCATAAATGCTCAGAGCGATCAACGACGACATTAAATACTATTTCTAAAAAGTAACATATATAAGTTCTTACCTCTGTTTTTTAATGTTGTTGGCACATAAACTTAGAGATTTATACAAAATCACAATCCCAAACCCCCGAGAACACGGCTTCGACGGCTGGATGGAATGATTTCGTCGTCGGGGTTCGCACGGAGAGCTGCGTAGCGCTACAAAATGCAAAACGTACGTTTGCTTTACTGGAATACTGAGAGTTGACGTATTTTTAACAAGGCCGGGTAATAGCAATTTACTATACATACCTATTTAACATTCAGTATACGCAGGGTATTATCTATAGCATCTATCTATAAATATGTACGTACAATAATACCGTACGAATACTTATGTACCTATTTTTATACCAAGTATAGCATTTTATCAGACCTATTAAAATGTTCGTAATCGATGGTTACTTAGAGGAATAATTTTAAACAGACAATAGAAGAATACTACTTGTTAGTGCCAATATTAGCAATTTATAGCAGGCAACTATTCTCTTAGCCTCTGAGGTACATAACTACGACAAATATCTTATTCTTATAAATTATTTACCACACGCGTCATTTGAATGTTGTGTGTGACGCGTGCGTATGATCGAAATTGTTTTTATTTTATAGAAAAATAATGTATAAAGCGTAAATAACGGTTGTCAAACGCCAATTTTGTTTTTCTTATATTCATAATTTGTAAGTGTAAAATTTCATAAGTTTTGAGTAAAAAATAAATAAAACTCAGTCGCCTGAAATCTTTAATGGGAGACATTAGAAAATTAATTCATAAGATTGGTGCTACAAATGACTACAATTTTTAGATAAACCTAAAAAGTATCATTCAAATCAAAATTTAAAAATAATCAATTCTGAGGAAAAGAGAATGTTATCAATGGCGTTTTACCGTTTATTTTTATACTACCAACACAGCCTGTACTAAAAAATTCTCGCTGATATTAAATTAATATCATGTATTATTAATGTACTATTTCTAAGTTTTTTAGTTCTTATTAATTAAATGATTCATATGCAATTAAACCGGCACTATTTAATTTGAATTACGAATTAGTACTTAGACCTTTGTTGCATGCATTGTATGGAATGGAATGTTTCATAATGTCATTTTCATTCGGTAAAACACGAAAGGACTCGACAGTTTAATTTAGTAGAAATTTCTTACTATATTAATTCGGTTTTAATAGACAACATTCAAAATATGATATTTGTACATTTCATATTATTAAACAATATGAAGGTTTATTTAAACGTTTCTATTATTTTTTTGCATTGATTTTAACAATTATTCGGAGTTGAAATAACCATGGCTGTACCTAGGTTCTAGGCCAGGGGAGGACAATCTGGTATTATAAAACACTAGCTGAACCCCGCGGTGTGCCCCGCTATTATTGTTGTAGCCACGAGCAAGCTAGTCTAAAAAAGTAGAGCTAATGATGTACTTTAGAGTAAGTTACTTCTTACATCATTAGCTATCTGCCGGTGAAACTCCCGTCAAAATTGTTCCAGTCGTTTCAGAGATTAGCCGAAACAAACAGTCAAACAAAAATTGTAAAAAGTGCATTTATTTTAATATAACAAGCAGACACTTCAACTTTATTTAGCTGTAAGCATATTTTTCATATAAATTCTTTAGACACAGAAAAGCTATTTTAAAATTAACTTTAGAGGGTCTTCAGAAAAACAGTTTCAAATCAAATGTTTTCGGTGAAAGAATCGCCCGTAGCCATATATCATCTTAACCACGTTTTTTCATGTCTGGGTGTGCTGAATTGTGATCTTTCAATTGTAGCAGTGGAATAAGGTATTGTCAGTACAATTTGTAGAGATGTCTTCACCTTTGGGTAAAATTATTCTGCTACTTGCATTAACTCTGTTATTCCAATATATTTATGGGACAAGCGGCAAACGAGCAGACAGATCACCTGGTGGTAAGCTATTACCGCCGCCCATGGGCACCTGCAACGCCAGCGGCGTCATTAGCGCGTTGCCTGCCTTTTAAAAAGGAACACCTTCTTTGCCTGAAAGATTGAAGGTCGTATTGGTCCGGAGATGCCGCAGGCGACAGTACATTCCACAGTTTTATTGTGTGAGGCATCAATTTTCTAGAAAAGTGCACAGTTGTGGACTGCCAATCATCTAAATGAAGGGAATGAAACTCTGTCACTTAGGACGATAGTGGAAAGAGGCGGCAGCGAACAGTTCAAACATTTCGTCGGAGTACTTTCCATAGTAAAAGCAACAGAATCCATAACGACTACACAGCGCGTAGCAATGTGGTCTGGCATGGATTACTATAGACATGCATTACTATAGACTAGAGTCTAGCGACACGATTCGAGTTGCGCTCCGTTGGATGCGGTCCACAGGGAGAAGCTGGGCAGTAAAAAGAATAGTATTCCATATGAGGCTGAACCTGCACCTTATAAAGCAAAAGGTGGTGGGCCAGAGTACAATATCGACATCAAGTATTCCAATTAATTATCCAAAAAGTGCGTCATAGTACATAAAATTTAAGTAACACTAAATTCGTCAGTTTATTTTGTATAGGAACCGACAGTCATTAAAATTTTTATCGAAGTATAGGCATAACGCAACCATTTATCACAGAATAGTTTTGGTATAAGACTATAAGTACCTACTTGAGTGAAATGTAGCCAAGGCGCTAAATCAATCCTTAAATATGATAGGCTAATTTTGGTTCTCCTAAAATTAATAGATACTTGGGCATTTTTATTTTTCGCAACAATAAAAAACTGTTTAGGATTAAACTAAACTTGTTTTTTTTACTACTACCTTAACCACATTTTAAATATTTTTACTAATTTAATATCATGTTCAGTATCTTCCCGACGAATGTTCATATTAAATATCATTAAAAAGTGTGTCTAATTGTGATTTTCAAAGGCAATACCAAACGATAAAATTACTAAGATTAAACATTTACTACAATGAATTTTTTTAAACTAGATTTAAAATGGACAGCGTGGGGAGGTTATGATCTTAACCCTCTCCTGAGAGAGGACCCGAGCCCAGCAGTGGGACATAATGGGTTGTTGATGATTGATGATAGAAATAAATAAAATTGGAGTGTCTGTTCGTAATTTCAGATTCACAGCTTTAAATGCTTAAGAAAGTATCTATATACAGTGCTTCTATCAAACGAGCAACTTTTAAATTTTTGCCTGTCTCTCTATCTGTTTGTTTCGGCTAATCTCAGGAATAGCTGGACCAATGTTGATGAAACTTTTACTGACAGGTAGCTGATGATGTAAGGAGTAACTTCAGGTCCTTTTTTAGATTAGCTTTACCCCGCTGCGGTACCCGCTGTTGTTATAGTACCGTGGCAAAAACCACGGGGCTCAGCTGGTATTAAATAAAATCTAAAAACCGAAATAAAAACTATGATATTATGAGTTTATTTATTAATTATTGATAAAGAGAGTGTTAAGAGAAACTTAACTCCGACAAATCTTGTATAGTGAAGTTGGTACAATCAGAAACCGAGTCCACATTCGAATAATGCAACGAACATCAAAAATAATTTTATAGTTTGGAAGAATACTTCTTTTCCAATGGAACTTATTTTTTTGTTTTATCATTTTCAATAACAAAAGTACATACCCTACATCGACAAACGCTTGAACCCGTATGGGTCGGTTCAAATAGTCTACTATGCTAACAAGTTCAAGCACGTTGCTTTATAAATGAACGCATTAGATAAGATTTATTCAAGATAGTAGAGCCACGCTGATTTCAGCACGAACGGGTCGGCTCGACCAGGGTGGTACTACCTAAAACGACAGCATTCGTGTTGTCGTGTTTTGTTCGAGAATGCTAGACCGGAGGTCCAATGATGCAGCTGCCATAGTGTAAATCACCATGCTGCATTGCTGCATTGTCTGCATTCGAAATGAGTATGGTAACCCTTACTCTTCTATTCTGCTCAGGTTTTTCATTAGGAACCAAAGAAATCCACTTTTCATTTAAATCTACCAATGAATTTACTACATTATTATCGTCATCAACAACTTTTGGTGGTCTATTGTTAGATTTTTCACATCCTACAGCAGATGCTAGGCGACCTGGCTGACTCTTGGCCTACGAATAAACTTGGACAAAACTAAGTAAGTGTTCAATGAATATATACTAACTTTTGCCTACGGCTCCAACTGCGGTTATATCAATTATAGCGAATAACTTATGTCCTTCCTTCCGTATTTTTATGTCAAATTTCATTACAGCGTAACCGCTGTTTAAGCTGCGAAAGCGTAATAGACAGACAGACAGACAGAGTTACATTCGAATTAACGTACGAATAACGTTATCGTTGGATTTCATTAATCATTTAAAATTTGTTGTACATAATATACTAAGTTTAAGGTTAAAAGCGATTTACAATAAAAAAAGTGAAATTGAACTAGAAGGTTCTTGTCTTCACTACCCGTTGTGCACCGAAAGCTTAATACACAAACAGAGTCAAATGAAGGTCACGCGTGACAGTAGTTTTATCATAATTGAAACTGCAACACTGGTAGCGTCAAAATCATATGTCAAATGTGAGCAATTGCCACAGCCGTTTTTGACGGTAAACGTATAGAACGTATTCAATGAAGGGCAAAATATAGAACGAAATCTGTGTTTTTGGTTGACGTCAATACTGGTTTCTTTCTTATTTATTGTATTCAAATTGGTTTTAAAATTAGTTTCTGGTTGTTCATGATATTATGCTGCAATGAGCTGTGGTAACAGAACGATATGCCTCGTTTCCTACTTGGTTTAGGGAGATTTCTAAGGATGCCTGTAACAGAGGCAGGGGACCAATATTCAATATGGGTATGTACGCATTTGTACTAAAAATCCTTAATTGAGACACAGTTATTTAACAGAAAACTGTAAATTTGTGATAATATCGAATTTGTAAGTGATGAAATAAAGAAACGTAACAATAGAGTGCGAACTTTATGACTATTGTTTAATAACAATGGTGTTGTTACATATATTAAGACTTTCAAAATGCTAAAAGCTTTTAACCATGTAATGGTAAAAAAAGGCAACTAATAAAACATATGTCACTAATTAAACAGCATATAATTCTAAAACATTTTATTATTTGTATGTTTTTAAGACACAACACAAAAATGAATAGGTATTTGTTTCAAATCAAATAATTTTGTTTTTAAATAGTTTATTGTTAATAAGCTATGCTATAACTATTTTTACTAGGTGGGGCTAATATATATATTCAACTTGATTGTTGGAACTGGGGCCCTAACTTTACCAGCAGCCTTTGCAAGAGCAGGGTGGGGTCTGAGTACGATCTCATTGCTGTTTCTGGCATTTATGAGCTTCCTGAATGCAACATATGTTATCGAAACAATGGCAAGTGCCAATGCTGTCTATAAATGGAAAAGATTGCAAAGTATTAAGAGAGATAGTGTGAGTATGAATTAATCATCCTTTTTAATATAGTAATAAAAATAGTATGGTTAAATATGTTTTTCCAAATTATAATCTGTTTTTTTTCTTTTTTATCCATAACTTGTGAATTACTTTAGTTTAAGTTGAACCTTCTTAAAAAATACTGCACCCTGCCATCTCTTTCTGCCATTGCTTATGTGACAGTAGTTCCATCCCCATCATTTAGTTGGTTGGCAGTTCTCAACTGTGTTTGTCACATGTCCAATGATATAAATAAGTAATTCCCATGAGATTATATTTATTTTCACATGCTTTTTTGCCATTCCATGCTTTTCAACACATAGACTACAGTATGCCTAGCCTATGCACAGTCATTTACCCAACTAAAGTAAAGCCAAAAGGAAGGGTAATAGCTTTTCCAGTCTATGTATGCTTGTAAGTTTTTACTGTAACACAAACTACTGAGCTCATTTTAATGAATAAGGTGTTAATATATTCATAATAATGACCTGGGTGTTAAATACTAATATCATCTTTTGGAAATTTATAAATTCACATTCAATAACACTTCCATATTGTCAATAATTTTTTAAGTATGAATTTAATATGATAACAAACTTGAGTATTTCCAATAATTCTCTGAAGTGAGAAAATCTCGCTGAAAATTCCTTTATTAGTAAAGAAGAAGTATTTTTTACTGTGTTAAACTTCTGTAACTTTTTCTTCATATGGTTTCTTATGTATTTTTTGTTGTTTTTTATAATTAGGAAACTTCAGTTTGGAATTTTTTGTGATTGATAGTGACATTTCCAAAATATTTTGTCGCATGCTATTGTTATGACACACATTAAGACTTAATCCCACATAAAAAGAACCCCTGATTATTAAACATGAATATGTAAAGCAGATCAGCTTTTCTTTTGATTGAAATTGTTATCCAGCAAAGTGCTCAGATGAGATGAGTGCAATACATCTGATCAAGCACCATACTTAGTCTGCGACAAAGTCCGCAGTCTAGCCATATCTAGCCTGAAGAGCCCTCCAATAAGGTACTTTAGATCTGCTTCTATCGCATACATACATGCATGGAATGTCCCACTCGGGTTGAAGGCATCAAATATGGTGTAGCATCCACCAAAAACACTATGATCATGATGAGTATACCGTTTGATTATTTTTCTTATTTTTTATGAGCAAATTGTCTTACTGTATCATACTCAGGCGTTAGAAAAGTCAGGAGACCCATATACCGTGCACTACGCGCCCTCATACCCTACAACGGATCAGGAAACTCGCCTGACTCCACTGATTCTTATCCATTTAAACGTTATCGGCTTCAGGCGAATTCATTGCTTTGTCAAATGACAAAACTTACTTAAGGCAAAGCCAAGTAGTAGTGGCTAATTAATTTTTGGAGGCCGAAGCCCATATAATAATAATAATAATAATAATAATAAAGCTTATTTATTCCAAACATTTTAGGTACAATTTTACAGTTATATATATATATATTAATTTAAGGTTTGGATCCCATCTGGGTAAAAGCCTCCTCCATTTCCTTCCATTGAGTCTTGTTTTTGACGGTATTCATCCAGTTCACGCCAGCGAATGGGATTATATCATCCACCCACCGTTTTTTTGGTCTACCTTTTTTTCTTTTTCCAAGTGGACCGCTCCATTTTGTTATTAGGGAAGTCCACCTTTTATCTGTATATCTAGCGATATGTCCTGCCCATTGCCATTTCATTTTTAGTGCGTGTTTAAGAGTGTCAGTCAGTTTTGTCCGGTGTCGTATATCTTTGTTTTTAGTTTTATATGTCTTTTTCAGTCTTAGGATACTTCTTTCCATTGCATGTTGTGTGGAGAGTAATCTGTTTCTTATTTTCTTGGTGTATGTCCAGGTCTGGCATGCATAGGTGAGACATGGTAGGATGCATGTATCCATCACTGTTCTTTTTATCTCCATGTCGTAATTTCCTTTCAGGATTTCTTTTCGTGTCCAAAAGCTTTTCCATGAGTTCCTGATTCTTCTTTCCACTTCTTCTTCATTGCTGTTTGGGTCGAATGATATTTTCTTTCCTAAGTATATATAATCTGTGACATAGTTAATTTTGATTCCTTCTATTTGGATTAGTTTGTGATGACTGTTCGACATTATATTAGTTTTTTCAGCATTCATGTGTAGACCTACTTTTTTAGAAGCCCATATATAATAAGATAATTGCAAAATATCCTCCTAACGGTGCCTCTCAAGTCAAGGTTAGACTGCCAAGCGAATGGTACCAGACCCTACAGGAGGTCCTGGCTATGTCAAGGCTGATGGCCAAGGATTCTCCATGTCTATCAATGGCATCACACCAGAGGTGTGTGACCTACGCTAGAAGATCACGCGTGGATCGTTACGGTCGATGGTTAACAAGAAGTAATCCTCCAGGTAGCAACTAGTTGCTTGATAATGATCCATTCGAGCAGTTTGCAGAGGATGGAAGTGACAGCTATTGGTCGGTTATTAGTCGGATTAGAGCGGAGTTGGTATAAAAGTCGATTTTTATATAATTTACATTTTTTATATTTACTTAGACATGTCGCCTTTAGTACCTATTATATTTTGACCGCGCAGTTACTAGATGAGGCCAGGGTACTTATCGCACACGGGCGCTACATGTGCTAGAGCCGCCAGAGCATGCCGCTTCCTATTTAGCCAAGTGTTTTTTTACCCTGCGAAAGGAGGGTTATGTGTGTACATTTCTTTGGCACGCCCTAGAGTCTAATTGGCTTGTCGTATTTTTATGTAAGTGGTGTCAATAGATTCATATGAGTCGAGCTTAGAAAAAGTAACATTGACAGTTTTTTTTAAAAGATGATAAACTTAAACGAAATATATTGATGTCCTTATTATTAATTGACAGAATTATACTCTGCTTGAGTTCTATTCAGAGGAGGGAAAGGGTCTATTTTAGTTTTTGACCTTTTAGGTATAAACGGAGAGTATCTAGTCAGTCGCGGAAGCTTATGAGAGATCGTAATGTTAACTTTTTGTAGCTAATGAGGGGAGGGGAGTAGTTTATATGTATGACCATTAACCAATTTACGTAATAATGACAAATCTAAAATTATACGGCCCTTTTTAGTGACGTTATGTTGAAATGAATTAGTCGGTTTGTGTAATTCAAATGGACAATACTTTGTGTGATCCACAAATTGTAGTTCTGAGTTTGGGGTTCTTTGTATCCGTTTCATGTATGTTTGTAAAGCCCCCCGCGGTACAGGATGTTAATTTCAAATGCGGAAGTTGTCTTTAAACTTCCAGATCAGTCCTGTCACATCACACTGACATCCTCAATCTGTTTGAAAGACAATAAGTATCCTACTACATCATCAACCTTAAGTAGTCCACTCTTGGCATAGGCCTTTCTTTAGAAAAAAGCTTTTGGCCTTTATTACGCTACGTCACACGGGGAACTATAACGTGATTGTATTCGATTTAACGAAACCTTTTAATTTGTAGATACAAGATCATGATTCAGATGAAGAGCATTCTAATACCCAGAGCGGTCATGGTGACCTCGAAGAACCTTTGGTATGCGGAGATACAATACCTTCACGTTATTATAGTCTGGACCGTCACGTCGAACTGGGGGAGATGGCAAACTTGTTCTTCAGTAAAATCGGCCGAACTGCGTTTTATTGTGCGCTGTGTACTTATTTGTATGGAGACCTTTCCATATATTCGGCTGCCGTGGCCAAATCTGTCATGGATGTTATCTGGTGAGTACTAGAAAGCTATATACTTTATTATGCCGTGGGAGCCGAGAGGACAGTAACCAGAAAAGGCAGTTTCTAGAAAAGAACGCGCAAGTTTTTTCTTACTGTACTTACAGGTGTTTATCTAACAAGAAGATGCCTTCCTAATTTACGTATACTTATGAAACTAAGATAGCAATTAGCTAGTTTTACGTACATTCCAAAATAATAATAAAAAAATGGCCGTCTTTGACTTACTGCACTCTCGATTACAACAGCATTATTATTTATCAAGCTTTTTCTTTTAAACATCCACTCACAGAAAATAGTGTTCTACATTTTATCTTTTACAGAACATAGTTTAATTCTAAAAACTACGATAGTTTGGCAATAATAAGTAAATCCTATGATAAGTTTAACTTTGTCATTTATTAACTTGTTATTTAAAATTTAATCGAAATAGGTACAATTCATATATTCGGACTAGGTAGGCTGTTTGTTAACTACATTAGCCATACAATTAAATTTTACTTTTTGAAAGAAGTCACAATTCGACCTGGATTTACCACTAAATTCAATTTGTTTATTGGCAGAAACGTATGGATATATACATACTTCCATAAAACATTTTTATATACGTTATGGAAAGTTATGGAATTATACTTGCCAATGTTGCTTAAATACCTAACAAATACAAAGTAGAAACTACATATGGTGTCCCCATTGTACTATATTTAGTCAGGTGTAGCTCACTGCAATAATAAACTATTGAATAAAATACGTCATATTTCAAATAAGTGTTAAATTTTCTGATGCGAGCGTGTTTGCAAGGGTAGCATACCCAATTTACCAACCTCCCTTTAAATTTTGGACCTTTTCTGGAAAAAGAACTGGTATTTTTTAAATCTGTAATAAATCTAAATCTGATGTTTCCTGTTAATTGTAGTTAAACAAGTATTTCATATGTGGTTATCTGTACCTACCCATTTTTAATATTACCTACCATACCCAACTGCAAAAGTAACTTGATAATCATATGTGTATAAACATATACAATTCCAAAATAAGTAAGTAAATTGATGCATCTATCGTTCTTCTTTGACTTATAATAAAGGAAACATTTGTTTATAACTTATTAGCTCAGCCCTGCTGTTTTACCCGTGGTAAAACAACAACCGCAGGCAACACCGCGGGCATAGCTGGTCGTACCATCTTAGAAACCTTTGCTGAAAATAATGACGCGATCAAATGCATAGTTTACGATTCTATAAAGGAAATACAGACAAACATTCATTTTGTTAATGTGAAATGTAATCAATTTAACAAATAAAAACGTAGAATAAATATATAAAACAGGACTATTAATCAAAGTAAATAATTGTTTTGTGATAATTTATGTCTTCTTAACACAATGTTATTTCGTTATAACCTACAAGTCGATTTTCAAACCTTTTCATGTAAGTATTGAATGAGATGTTAGGTCTCTATAATTTGGCAACAACCATTACTTATGATTTTTCATATAGGTAATGGTTTTCTAAAAAGTTCTTTTTACCGCCACGTTCAATAAATTATTAATTACAACGTTGATGTAAAATCATTACAATTTTGGTTATTTACGTGCTCAATCTTTTTTTTTGGTTTTTACTCGACTACGGCGAAACCATATTTTTGGCAGTCTATGTATATTTGTATAATTCACAGTAGCGGCTAAACTACTGAACGATTTTAATGATTGACCTCAATCATTCAAAGTCATTAGATTTGTAATTACGGCCCGGATGACATAGCCTCTCCGCGACACGCCACTTGGGTCGATCCTCGGCTACGTACATGATGAAATAAACTAAATTGAAAGTTGCTACATACTTAGGTTATAGTCTCTTCAACAGATTTTTTGTTATAATATTTAAAAACATTTCTATTGTATTGTAAAGCTTACTGAAATATTAGAAGTCTAAAGAACAGATTTCATTAGTTTATTGATCCTTGATGAAAGATTTCACCTATGTACGTACCTGTACCACGTATATGTACCACGATGTATGATAATCATACTACAGAGGCGTCCACTCACCGCATGGATGTCAATAGAAATGATTGAAATAAGTGTATACAGTAAACAAGTAATGAATTATTAAAAAAATAAAACCACACTGCATCAATATCTAATATAAACATATAAGTTATATATATATTCATAATCACTGATAAAAATTCTTTATTTTGAAACGACACACACTTTATTTTGATTTTGAAAACATTTGAGATTACTTTTTGGCTTTAAAAATTACTTAATTTTGTTTTTTTTTCATTTTGATATACCCGGTGTCACTCTCACGACTAAGATGAATATATTGACACCACTGACATAAAAATACGACAAGCCGTTTAGACCCTAGCGCTCCCAAAGAAATATAGATACATGCATACATAATTATATACACTCGAAGAATTCTTTCGAAGTTGGGTAAAAATACAATACATATCTTTAAAAATCCAAGCTTAATTTTTTAACTTTAGCAGATCTCTTTATTCCAAGATCGACACACGCTAGAAACGAATTCATTAATTAAACATGAACTGAAAACCGTAGCCTTATCAAATGATTGTGACGTCAGTATGTATCTAAAATGTTAACACGTGTATTGATTCATGAGAATCTGGCAGAACGGCTTTAATATTATCAAGATTAGATTAGACCTAATACATAGACGTGGAATAGTAGCTAGGAATAACTAATATTACGGCTTTCTTAGTATTTTTTACCCTGTTAAAGTTCGTATGGTTTCCGTTTTTTTAAAATAAATTTAAATCTCGATTCAAACTAAGCTGAGCTTGTATTGTGACATGTAGATAGACTGATAGCATACTTAAATTGATTTTTTTATATATGTATACATATATATTATACATATAAAAACACCCAAACTCCGAAATAAATGTTTGCAGATCATACAAACATTATAGGCGCTCATAGCCCATTTGCAAATAGGTGATTAGAAACAATCACCGAGGGTAAGTAACGACGGCGCGGTCAGTACCTGGATGGGTGACCGCTGATGGCATGTTACCATGAGCGTCTCCGTGATTCGGTCTCGGTTGTTATCATATGGTAACAGTCTTGAAGCTTAGTTTGGGCGGCTTAAAACATCCAACGGCAAGATTACATAAACAACGTAGTCTTGCCAGTCCCCAACCCGCACTTGGCCAGTGTGGGGACGTATGGCCTTAACCCTTTCCTGAGAGGAGACCCGAGCCCAGAAGTCGGACATTATGGGTTGTTGATTGATTGATATGATTGATACAAACATTTGGTTCGACCCGGGAATCTAAAGGGAGACTTCCGGCACAGCAATCGAATACACTGCCACTGTACCCACACACTTATTTATTCCGTGATTCTGTAAGAGTCGGCTAAGAGAGCGAACTACGCCGGTCAACGGCATTTCATAGGGAAGGAAATTTGTAACAAACCCTATACCAATTTGTCTGGCCAGTGGATTGTGATTTGGTTTTTGGATTGGGCCTAAACCTCCTTGCTATGGAAAGTCTAAATCCAGCAGTAGACCATCAAAGTGTTGGCGACGAGAGTTTTATTCGAGAGTACTTGAGACCCGCGGTACAACAGTAACCGCGGGTATCGCCGCAAGGCAAAGCTAGTCTAAAAACAGTAGGCTAAGTTACTTATTATATCAACTATCTGTCAGTCAAAATCAGTTCAGCCGTTCCAGAGATTAGCCGGAACAAACAGACGGACAAAAAAAAAAGAAAGATATTTTGGTATATGTACCGTGTATTCGGTTGTATTTAGTAAAAACCGGTTATTTCTATATTACAAACAGTCACTCCAGTTTAATTTATTGGATAGAAGATGTGTAGGCTAGCTGAGACCCGCGGTTCTTTTAGTACCTTTACAGCCGCGAGTAAGACCGCGAGACGAAACTACTCGAAAAAGTAGCCTAAGTTACTCCTTTTCATCATATCATCATTACATCAGCTCTCTACCAGTGAAAGTCCCGTTAAAATCGGTCTAGCTGTTCCAGAGATTATCCGGAACAAACTGACAGGCAGAAATTGAAAAAAATGATATTTCGGTATATGTACCGTGTATGCGTATGCATTTAATAAAAAGCGGTTGATTTAGCATTACAAACAGACACTCCAATTTATTTGTATAGATGAAATGCAAACAGATTGTATTAATTAAAACCCGTTATTTATTAGCTTAACCGTTGTTTGTTGAGATTATACAGTGTTCTGCACGCCAGTGATCTCAATTTACATAATGTTATTATGTTCCACTACCCTGAACACGTTTTAAGATAAAGATGAACGTCAACTCGTTAATTTTGATTTAATTACATTACGAAATCTCTTCCTGCGATAATATTGTTACTATAAATACTGTGTGTATATTTTAAACGACTAAATAAGCAACTTAAAACTTAGTCAAACATATTTCAATAACCTATCTCTAGTTAATACTGGAGACAGGTTATTGAGAGCCACGCTTCGGCATGAACGGGTCGGCTCGACCGGAGTGACGCCGATGATCACAGAAAACCGGTGTGAATCAGCGCTTGCGTTGTGTATCACCGAGTGAGTGAGTATGGATACCGGGGGCCCGTACCCTAAATCCCTTCCCCTTTCCGCTGCTGGATATAGGCCTCTCCAATTTCACGCCTCTGTGGCGCAGTGGTAGCGAATGCGACTGCTGTGCTAGAGGTAGAGACCTCTACCTCTAGCACAGCAGGCTCTGGTTCGATTCCTGAGTCGGACCAAATGTTTGTATGATCTGCAAATATTTGTTTCGGAGTTTGGTGTTCTCTATGTATGTATATCTATGTATAATAAGTATGTATTTACAAAAAAACAAGTATATAAGTATGAATATCAGTTGTCTAGTACCCATAGTACAAGTTCTGCTTAGTTTGGGACTAGATGGCGTTGGTTGTTAAAATGTTTGAAAATATTTATTAAAAAATATTTATTTATTCCCCTCCCCATCCCCCAAAGGCCGTCAATGCAGTTCTGACGCCTCTCGTGTTGCGAGTGTCCATGGGCGGCGGTAATCGCTTACCACCAGGCGATACGTCTGCTCGTTTGCTCCTTATTATTCAATGTGATTGATTCAATACTTTCATTGATGTGCTGGATCAATTTTTTTTGACGTGAAAGCGTCTTATAAATCGTTGAACCTGGCTGCACCCACGAAAATTGCATGACTCGTTGTCACGTTCCGGTTGAGCAAAGCGTGAAAGCAAGAGCGCGGTACAAGCGATAGAGAGAAACGACCGACCTAAGCGTACGGCTTGTAACGCATATTTTCCATCAATATTTTCTTATGACGTATCACGTAAAATGATAAATGAAAACCGACTTTACAGACAGCGATTATTTCACAAATACTCTTTTTAAGATGCATTTAGACCGTTCTCAATAACCCAGCGTTGTTTCCTTCCTATGCCGAGCGGTCAAAACCTGGAACTCATTACCAGCGCACGTGTTTCCGACCCACTATGATCCCGGGTACTTTAAGCGGGGCGTGAAAAAGCATCTCACTAAGCCGCCATAATGTGGGTCACCATGCTGCATTGTCCTTATTCGCATTGAGGACGGTGACCACTAATCTTGGATTCTGCTTATGCTTTCCATCGGGCAGAGCAGAGTCTCTAGTTAAAAATGGAGATAGGTTAGGAAAGTGGTCGGAAGTAGGCGTTGTTACCATGTACTATCAAACATTAGATATCTCGTTTTACCATTTCTGCTTTTTCTCAACAGTTCTCCCGTTCCAACAAACATGACGGATTCAGCGTCCTGGGATCACTTGCCTTGCTTCAACTCCTCAGCAGCTGATCCAATGGCGTACACCAGGCTGGACCTGTACCGAGTCGCCTTGCTAACATTTGTGGCAGCTATGGGACCGTTTGTGTTTTTTAACGTGCAGAAAACCAAGTATCTGCAACTGTTTACATCGGGCATGCGGTGGTTAGGTAAGTGTTTATTTACTTCTTCATTCCCATTAGACATTATTTAGTAATTCAGTATCTTTGGTGTTGGGGTAAAAATCCCTTCTTCGGATTTCCGATATTCATTGTACGATCCTAATAAACGGTTTTTTATGGGAATAATCCCGCCCACACGCCTACCATTGTAACTGTACACCGGAATGGATGACACTCTGAAAGTTTCGGGAAAAATTAAACTGTCTATGAACCCGCAACAAAATTATTCAGAAGAAAACTGGAGGAGTTAGGAATATAATAAGTGCAGTATAAATGGTCGACGAATTGATTAATATGATTGTGTTCATATTCATTTTAGTTCTCCATGAATATACAGTGACTTAGAGGCTTACCCACCGTTTTAATGACTTTTTAATGTTACCTCGTTTGTAACATACAAGAAATTAGCACCTATTAATCTGTCTCGTATCGATTTTAGTATTTTTTTAAGAACTTGAATATCCATAGGGTAGTAGTGTAGCAGTTGTCAAAGAATTTCCAGAATCGGTTCAGTGGTTTCAAGGTTTACCTCCTACACACTAACTATTTTTGCCCATCTTAATTCCTATCTATAGTATTAATGCGAAAATTTGTTATGGTCTATGGTATTGGTAACTTTTTCGCGCAAAAACTACTTTTATAACCAACTTATGAACTAATTTATATGAAGCTAAGAATAACACACTACTCTATACCGCGATACTCGATATACATGCGGGCGAAGTCGCAGGTTAAAGTTAGTTTTTATTCTTATTTCATATTAAGAGGAGTGAATTTGATATCATTATTATCAATCGACAATTCGAGGGCAATGACATGCATACAGCACAGCAACTGCAACACACAGCCAGATGTTTTTAATGTTATTATTGATATGTCCATATTAATTTTATATCGACGCATATGGAATATAGTGTGTCATTGTAACCGCGTAAAATTCGAATAGGCGAATAATTATATAAATCATCATCAACATCATCATCAGCAGCCTATCACAGTCCGCTGCTGGACATAGGCCTCTCCAATTTCACGCCTCTATGGCTTCTCGCATCCAGCTCCTGCCAGCCGTCCCGCGCAAATCATCGCTCCACCTGGCCCTTGGACGTCCTACACTACGTTTGCCGAGACGCGATCTCAACTCAAGAACTCGTTTACCTCAACGGTAATCGGTTTACCGGACCGTACCGTACCGTAACCGATTATATAAATATTTTAATAATTTTAAAATAATTATTTGTTTATTATTATATGTACTGAAATATTAATATGTGTATTTGTGTATGTATTTTATATAGCATTAATATTATTATTTTTACTTATAAACCCATAATTTTCTATTCCCTTCTCTCTTCTTTCCATCACACATATGTACCTGCCCTGTCCCTTACTGAACCAACTCAACTGGTTGACTGGTATTAAGAGTTCCTAGTGCAATTTTATTTATCGTCTATATTATTTTATGTATCGTATACGTTATCTTTACATAGTATAAAATAAAGTCGTATACGTAGTCTGTTCGCTTAGATCTTTAAACTTATCAACGGACTCCAATGCAGTTGTCAGCAATAGATTGATTCAAGAGGAAGGTTTATATGTGTAATACATGCATATTACGGTAGAGGAAATCCTAGAATTTATGACCTCCGTGCGAAGCTGGCCCGTGTCGCTACTATTTAGTGAATACACGCGTTATAATAGTTAAATAATTTAATGATAAGTTTTTCAAATGTTCTGATTCATATTATTTCTGTTTTGATTACAGTCAGGACCATAAATGTGTTTGTACTTGCATCGGTCCGCACATTTATATATATGAAGAAACAGTTCGAATCAAAATCTTACGCGGATAGTTTATTTATTAAATCTTAGAGATGCACACAGTATAGACGCACACACGTATAGTTGTCGCAGCATTGTGCATATGTGTCAAGATGAGGTCAGCAAAGGCATTAATGCGTTTCAAATGGGTGTGTCCGCACTCGTAATGAATAATTACTATATATACATATATATAGTTAATTTAATACTTTGTCAGTATTGTTTGATATGGAATTCTTTCACATATTTTGCAATGTTATATATTATAAAAAATTGATTTGTGTGATGAAGTGTTTATTTATGAATATGAGGTGCTAGATATTTTTCCATGTCTTTGTACTGAGTTGAATTCAAAACAAATGTTCCATCATTGTGTTCTATCGCTTGGTACACTACAAAATAGTCAAGTGCAATTTAACACTTACTTGTTGCGACAAAGTTCGTCCGAAACTCAAGAAAATTTGTTAGAAAATCAACTGTGATTATAGAATACTCTTAAAAAAGACATGCCATAGAAAGACAACGTATCTATGCAAAAATGCGGATGACCAGTGATTACACGATTTTGATTTATACAATCCTACTAATATTATAAACGCGAAAATTTGTATGGACGGATGTTTGTTACTCTTTCACGTAAAAACTACTTAACGGATTTGGATGAAACTTAACAGTAATACAGCTTTATATATCAGAATAACGCATAGGCCACTTTGCCGCGATAACCGACATATAAACGGGCGGAGCCGCGGGCATGAACTAGTTACTTATAATCCTAATTATAGAACCTAAATACTCCTGTCTGTAAAAGATTTCAAAATATTAATCTTGTTTCTAATTTTTTTACGGTACGATATTTGAATACACATGTTGTTATAATATATAGGTACGTTCATTACAATTTCAATATGGACTGTTACTTTACTATTGTCTAGTTTAGTATATGACTAAATAATTTTTTACTCTCTCACTTAGGAATTACTTGTACTTATGAAGCTGACTGTACATCCTGGGTAATTAATTTTTAGCACATTGTTACATCGTGATTATCGCAATATCAACAAATAATCTAATTGTGTAATTCCTGTGTGATTCACGCTTTACCTATATTTTAAAGAATTCATTGTCATTTTTGATATACTTGTTTTTTGTTCAGCTCGTTGCGTTATTAAAACCTCTGTAGTTTGTACCACGATAATTAAATAATGTATGTTTAAGGAATTGTGAGTGTTACATCCTCATTTTGCTTTGTAAACACGTTACGTTTAAAACTGTGGACGATTTGCTCGAATTACATTTTGTGCCACATACATTGTAAATTATATGTTTCGGTTCCTTATTTGCTGTTTTACGTTAGAACTTTAGTTTGATCACATAGCAGACACATACACAGATCCTAAAAAAAACATTAATTGTTTTTTTCATTAACAACCCATAATGTCCCACTGCTGGGCACGGGTCTCCTCTCAGGTTCCTAAAAAATAAATTTCGAATACCTTACTGTAATACCTACGAACTTCTATTAAACTTTTGCTCGCGTGTAAACTGGTTTTAGCGGTAAAGAGTAGCCCATGTTATTTCTCAAGAAACAACGTATCTCTCTGCCAAATTTGATTAAAATCGGGACAGCGGTTTAGCCATCAAAGCAAAAGAGAGTTACTTTCAAAATTTACTATATTAGTATGGAAGTATAGATTTACATGAATCAATATGACACTCACGCACATATTAAACGACAGTACGTCTATCGAACAACAAAGATAACTTGTAATAAACAATACGTTAAAGATAATATATTGCAGTTAGTATACAAAATTGTTTTAATGTTTGTTTTTGTTACAGCTTTCTCAATTATGATATCAATGGCTATCCACCTGCTTATCGGTCGTGGGCCGCAGGGTCATCCTCCAGCCTTTGACGTGACCGGTATGCCGACGCTCTTCGGTGTCTGCGTGTACTCCTTCATGTGCCACCACTCCTTACCAGGCCTCATAACACCCATCAGAGGGAAGTCACATCTCGGCATGCACCTCTCACTCAACTACGCTATCATAGCTATATTCTATCTCCTTCTAGCGTTTACCGGAGCGTTCGCATTTGCACAACTTAGTGACTTGTACACGCTTAATTTCGTTCCAACAGATAATGAAAATATATTCTTAGAAATAGTAGAATATTTCCTTGCCCTATTCCCTGTGTTCACACTTTCAACTAGTTTTCCAATTATCGCTATTACTTTAAGAAATAATTTACAAAGCCTCTTCTTAGATACGGCGAGATTGGAGTCTTACAATTTTATCCTAAGAAAATTGTTGTTCCCGATTGTAACTGTGGTCCCTCCGATACTGCTCACATATTACCTCGAAGATATAAGTATATTGATTGAATTTACCGGTTCGTATGCAGGCACGGGTATCCAATACATCATACCCACTTTCTTAGTAATATCAGCTAGGCGTCACTGCACAAACTTGCTAGGGTTAGGCGTGGTCAATCATTATAAGAGCCCGTTCTCCCACGTGGCGTGGGCCGTGTTCGTGCTATTATGGTCCGCTATGTGTATCATATTAGTAACCGTACACATGTTTGAAAAGAACTTATGACATTAAAATGTCAAAGAAAAAACATGGTACCTATTGGCAAAAATTCAAATAATTATGATGAAAATAAAATGTAAATTTGAAATTTTGAATTAACGACAATACCAATTTAAGGTTCTGTTTCAACGGTTACAGATAAGTTCCGGATAGGTTATAGAGTTACTTAAAGATAAGCTATCCGAAATTTATCTGTAGCCGGTGAAACAGGGCCTAAGTATATTAACGTGCTTATATATATTTAATATATTGTATATTTAGTCTGAAAACCCTAAAGACAGTGGAGGACAATACTTAATATTAATAAACGAAAAACATTCTAAATGTTAGTTAATTTATTCATTTTATTTTTATAACTAAAGCGTCACAGGTGCAGATGGAATTCATATTTTTATACATCGATATTTAGAATATGTAAATTTAGCCAGTATTAATATAAAAATTTGTATTTTTAAGTCCTGTTTATATTTATTAAAAATGTAAGATTGTACTTACGTGCGAATTTCGACAGGTTCTTTTATGCACTTAAGTAACAATCACTCTGCCCTGAGCAAGGGGACAGTATAATCGTGTATAATGAATCAATAATGAGTAAATAAAAAAATCTTAATAAAATGCAGAGATTCCATGTAGCTAATAATTATCCATTAATTGATTATCTTAGGAATAATGTATCTTAAGAATTTTCTATGCTCTCAATCAGAATCAGTTGATAATAAATCGGAGTTATTCTTTGTTCTCAAAGAAATTGAATGTATGTGATATGTTCCTGCCATGACTCCACATAAAATAAATATTCCAAGTATAAATGTTTCAAAAATTATGTAATTTTAGGCAAAAGTATTTCTGTAAAAGTAAGTAGTCCTGAAATATAGCTTGGTCTCTGTGACAGTTATCACCAGCGTCATTTTAGAACTTATGGGGGGGAACTTACATTTTACGTGTGATTTTTTTATATATTTAATGTTGTAAAATCTTTGTTTACTATGGCTTATATAGCAGTGGGTTCTTTCACTATAAGGTTATTGTTCAATGCAGTGCCCTATGTGCAAGGTGACAAACTAAAAGAGTTACTCCATATATAATAATTACATAGATTGACTTCACACGACAACTAACCTTGGGCAGCTCGCGTTTTTTCGGGCCTACATAAATCTGCAGACTTTGTTAATACATACATTTGTCCCTACAATGTATGGCACTTCATTCGTGATAAAACTGGCGCGTAACGAAATAAGATATACGCGATACAAAATAAAAAGGCTTGTTCAAAGTTACCTCGTGGATTTCGTAACCATCTGTCACAAAAACCATGTATATTTAAAGGAATGTTGATTAAAAGCTATCAGTATTTTAAAAAGCCAAAAGTCAA
Organism: Hyphantria cunea; assembly: GCA_003709505.1. Lineage (NCBI taxonomy): Eukaryota > Metazoa > Arthropoda > Insecta > Lepidoptera > Erebidae > Hyphantria > Hyphantria cunea. The sequence goes on along the minus strand of PKRV01000547.1, from coordinate 383,491 downwards.
AATTACTCTTAGTAAGTAAAAATAACTAAATAATTCTTGGTTGTAGCCATGTTAAGTGATATTTTCAGCCTTCCACACTGCCATTTTCTTCGAATTGCAAGCTATTCAATTATTAATAATTTATGTTACCTTATGCCCCAAAGAATACTAAATAATGAAACGATGTTTTGTTCAATAGTGAGTGATGATTTTGTTATAAAAGTATTGTAAAAGCAAGGAGTCCTATTCTATTATGCAATATTTGTTAAGAGGTTATTTTATTTTTTATTTATTTTGTATCTAAGAGCCTATTGAGTTGCTTTCACTTTGAACTCACCATTGAAACACGACTATACGAATGATATCATAAAAGGTTTCTTGATGTCTAGTTTAATCTTTATTTTTTCAAGACATGTTGCGAAAATTAATTAGTAACTTTAAAATTATTTAAACTAAAATAATATTCTGTAGATACTATTACAACAATGTGCAAGGTAGTGTCTATTTATTTAGAAAAATGAAACAAAACCATACAATCTTTTGCTGTCTCTAAGCAAACTAAAGATGATACGTCTATTCAAAAGGTGTATGTTAACAAAATGTTTAAAAACTAATAATAAATACATAATAATTTTATGGCCAAAATTAAGAAGCAAATATATGCAATTGTATTACCTAATATATATACCTAATTGTATTAAGCTATTTTACATGTTTATATAGCATTAATAATTGTAATCGATCATTCACAACTTAGGACATTGGGATATTCATCACTTAAGTCATCGACCCTAACAAAATCTAAAAACATATGAATATTATGATGAACATATTTGGTAACAAGTCAAAGGACATGTCTAAATTATTTTGAAAAGAAAAAATGAGTATCACCTTTTTTCAAGTCTTTAATAAATAAGGTCGCTGTTGGTGATTTAAGACAATGTGTAAAAGCTGTATAAAAAGAAGCTGGATGCACTTAATATCTACTCGAATTCCTATAGTAAAGACTTCCTTAACGCTCATTGATATTTCTGATCAATGATATACATCTTATGCTAATAAAAATATTCTGTCTAGTGTATCTTATGCTGTTACATATCTTGGTTTCCGTGAAATACACGGAAACCTAAAAAGTCATTGTAATACACCATTAACACAGGTTGATTTCAGGCAGGTATGACATGACATTAATACCTAAAGCTGAACTCTCTTAATTTCACTATGACATTTCGTGAATAGTCAATTAATGATATCAAAAATCTGTCAATTCAATTAAAAACATTTGAGAGATCGTTTTTCGTTTTTGCGAAACACGGTCCCCATTTCATGTCATCCACATTTTTTATATTTTTTATCATTAATTCCATCACGACGAAGACTTGGACTCGAAGACTTAGAATTGAAGACTTGAAATACTTGACATGGCAGAAATAGCTGATCCGGCTGATTGCCATATCATCAAAAGAAGAAGAAGAACATTTGGCGTGCTTTTGCATGTTGTGCACTACGTACGTTAAACGAATCGCGCAAGTGCCATGAAATAGGCTAGTTGACACCTTGGTCAAATCAGTTACTTTTTATCATCTCAAAACTAAAAACTGACAAATGTACTAATAACTGACTTGTGACGTCATTGTTTTAGACTTCTCAATTGAGCAATATATTTCGATGTTTATTTGATTAAAATTTGTAATAGAATTGAAAAGCTGTAATAATTATATTTTCCGAGATGTTTTGTAATATTCGTTTTAATGAAGGAGACATCGGTATTTTTTACGACACAGTCAACTAACTACCCCATTCACTGCGTTTACGTTATTTTGACCATGAGAAAACTATACCTATTAATAAAAGCGTTCTAGCGCGGTTGTTTTAAAAGTTTGTTAGATGGCAGCTAATAACAAAGCGCTAAAGCATAACGCCTCTTAAACTTCTTGATAAAATTTTCATGCTATGACGCGGGCGATATATGAATGGCCCAGTTTTCATTACGTTTAATACCCAGAGCTAGCTCGAGTCCTTTTTGTAAAATGCATGTTATGTGATAAAATGTGTTTTTGATTGTTGATAATAATTATTCAATAAACAAAATACTTCCAGGTGTTGTGACATTCAATATTTATTTTTGTTTTATATTTACCATTTTAGATCGGAATCGGCTATATTTAATATTTTTTACTTATTTTTTAAGGATATTCATGAGCCTGTTTTAAAAATTATGTTAAAATGAGTTTATTAGTCTTTGTAACTTTTTATTTATATTATTTTTTACCATTAACTTTCTAGACAGCAATTTGTTGTTTCAAAATAATGTAGAGATCAATCAACCAAATCAATGTTTGAAATGGTGTTATTTTCTTGCTGCGATAGGAACACTGTTTGTTTTTGTTTTATTGTTTTTAAATGAAGTAGAAATGCGCCCTGACTTATTTTTAACAGTACAAAGTATTTTTATAAAAAATAAATTATTTGATTATATGTATATAATTTATTCGTTTTATTTTAATCAGAGGATCGAATCAAGTTACGTGTAATTGGAAAAGCCTATCTTCATCGGTGGCTGATGATTTTAACGGAAACAAATGTCACCTTTTTAAACGTAGGTTGGATAATAAACTCCCTTTCACCAACTGACATCCATGTTTCGACAACTGGTCTTATGAAAATATGTAAAATATAATAAATAAATATTATGGAGGGACTACAAAACAGCCTTGAGGGCCTTGCCTTCCAGAACATGGTCTATCTCAGCCTTCCATTGCTATTTGGATTTTAAAGTTTCCTAATCACACCATCATGAAAATTACAGCAGCAATTGTTTAATTTGTTGGACGTCTGTAATATTTCTGAGATTCTCGATTAATCATACTTTGTAAGCCCTTCGATTTAGGTTTTAGATTATATTAGGGCTGCCATTCGTCCAGATTTTACCGGATTTGTCCTAGTTTGGTGTCCGGGAGAGGTTTCAGTTCCAATTCAGCTTAAACCCGGATGCTGCAATTTTTTTCCTTTATATTGTTGTATATGTTTGTGTAATTTATGTTTGTCAAAAACATACTGCTATTTTAAAAGCGTTTCTTAAAACTGAATTATGATTCTTTTTGTCACCGACTGATAAATTTAATTTTAAGAATGTTTTATAATAAATATTTAAGGGCCATTTAAGCAATTATTTCATATTAACTAAGCAAATAAAAAAAATTAACTTGTCCGGGTTTTGCAGTGCAAAGTCCGGGGAAATTGCACCGCTGTCTTGGTTTAAAATTTTAGAGATGGGATCCCGAGATTCTTATCTTTAAAAATTTATTCATTATGTCTTCTAAACTACCACCCTCATAATGTGTGACTTACGTACAAATTCTAACTGGATTACCCTCCGCTAGATGCCCTAGCTATTGAGATAGAAACATGGCCAAGATGAAGAGATTCGACTCCAGATTGACCACCCATAGAGGTTTATAACTTATGACCCAGTTGTAGAAAAAAAAATGTTTAGCATCCTTTCGAAATAGGTTACATCCGGAATGTCATTAGTAATTATGAATGGGTGTAGAATTATCTGAGATGTCGGTGTATTATTGTTATTAAACGGGCTAGACATAACTTGCTTACACGTGTAATTCATATCCAGCCATAGTTTTTATCGGTTAAGTAATCTATATTCACACAGACGGCCATGGGTTTTACGGCCATTAGTGGCGTATAGAAGACGAACCATTGACACAAGTATTTCAGCACATAAAATGTACTTACCTGCCTGTAAAGTGGTGATGCTTGTTAGCACTTAGCAAATATGCAATGAGATGTTGATTACCTCTTTGTAAGGTAGAAGAGCCACGCTGATTTCGGCACTAATGGGCCAGCTCGAACGGGGCGGTATTACCCGCCGCTCACAGAAGAGCAACCTAAAATGATAGCATTTTTGTCGTGTTTTGTCGGTGTCACGTCACATTGAGTCTCTTTGGCGAGTTCATACATAAAAAATATGATTTTTAATGTCCGAGTGTCGATAAGAATGCCTTGGGCATTAAGTCCACCAATGTACAAATGTGCGTGAAGTTGAAATAAATAAGCTTAAATTCTCTACACACGAGAGGACAGACCCTGAACTGGATATATTTTGATACGATGTCATTTAGTAAACTTAAATCTAACACTAAGAGCACGACTGTGCGCACAATCAACGTCCAACTATATACATAAGACTAGTATTTAACACTCTACATACACAAGCCAAGAATTTAAGATACGTGATTTCCCGGAAAGCTTTAGATATGAAGTGATTTCTTGTGATTGTTGAAATTAAGTTCTATAGCTTGCCTTGTGTTCAAAAAATTAAGCTGTGTAGAAACTTTACCCTTGGTTATAGTAAGAGAGCTATTAACCCTCTGGGTAACGGTATGTATGTATAGAGATGAGTCACAGCATTCTAAGTACGGTAACCAACATCTGGCTCGCATCAGCTCCCATAATCGACCCCTTTATTTTTGAAGTTGTAAAAAATCTTGTTCCTGTAAGCTTGAAGTTTTTACACGATTTAGTTCATTCATTGAGAAGTGCCAAAAAATTTACAGGAGTTTTAGATAATCACAAGTACTTGACAGTTGAACCGAAAAGTGTAAAATATGAATAAAATTAACTTTATTCTGTGAGTCGTGGTTTATGTATTGTTTCTCTAAGCAATTTAAAGAAAGTAGGTTCAATGACAGGCGGTTCTGGCGAGCATAAATCTAACTCCTAGACAGGTGAGAAGAAACATACTATTAGAGTGCGAATAAAAATGTGTCTGTGCACACTCGGCCTCTCCAAACAAGACGAACCTCCCATTATTAGTCATAAAAAAAAATGTTGTTGAAAGCATCTAAATCCATACTGTACTTGTATATTGCAAGTAATCGATATATTCTATTTTTAATTATTTAAAACAAATTAATTTCTTTAGAAACAGTGAGTAAACAATTACTTATTAGTAATTATTAATTAGTCAAAAGCTATTAGGTTATAAGTCAATATTATTAAAAAATAAACCGACCGCGTATATATTTTTTGTTTTATTTTTAATTTTGATGTACCCAGTGTCTCTCTCACGACTAAGACGAATCTACTGACGCCACTCCCATAATAATACGACAAGCCGTTTCGGCTCTAGGGCGTGCTAAAGAAATATACACACATACATACATTCGAAAACCGACTTCTTTCGCAGTCAGTTATAAAGAGTGAGATCAAATATGGTATTGGAAATAAAAATGATTGAATCTTGAAGAATTATTTTATTATTATTTGTTATCATTATACATAGTTGTCACTTATCTCGCGTACACAAGCGACAAAAGCCTTCCATAGCTCAATTGACTTTGGCATAAGGTATCATTGTATTTTTGCTGAGTTGTGCCGGCGCTTGCGCCGAGTTAACACTACAAGCACTATCGACTGGAAAATTTCATTCTAAAATTAAAGTGAATAGAAAATTAAAACTAAATTTAGAAAATATCACTTATAAGCGCCAAATCACTGGACAGCACTTATTATTTGTTAAACCAATTTAATGTTTGCAAAATATAATAGGTTACTACTCCAGGGTAGGTGACCTCAAGTAATAATAGAACACTTTTGTGACGTGACTATATTTGGCTGTGATTAGGGATGCCCGATGCGGTGCTATATATTGAAATATCGACCAATACTATACCAAAGTACTCGATTATGGACATACAAAAATTCAATATACCGTATTGTTAATGTATCGCATACGTGCTACTTCAAATTTGACATAAGTTTACAGCAAGGCTATGTGTATAGTATATATAGTGATGTTTTAATTTTGTATGTGACTTATAGAAGGAAGAATTTATGTGTGTGTGATCAGATATGTACGAGAATTTTATGATCAATAATATTGATCAGCGTTTATAATTTTACCGTTTGCAAGTTTTTGCTATTGTAAAATGTAAATTTTGTAGATCGAACTTAAGCGGACTAACACAAAATAGGCTTTCATTAATCATATAATACTTAGTATACATTTTCAATAAACAGCGCTTTTCCAAATTATTTATGTGCAGTTTGGGCGATAAATGGTAGTAATAGAAAGATTTCAAAACTTTTACTAAAAAATGTAGTAAAAATGTTGAACTTTGTTTATTTAAAATTAAGCGATATAGTTACGTATATCGATATAAACTGACAATAATATCGCGTATCGATAAAATCGTTTTTCTGGGCATCCCTACGTGTGATAAATTAAATTATCAACAGACTTCTACCACTAACCTAATAGTGTAAATTATTAATTAATTTGAAACATCGGTAACGAGAACGAATACAATCTATCAATGGGGTCACCCCATCGAACTAGAACATTGCACGTGTGCGAGTGCGTGCGACGACTAACGAAGCTAGCGGTATCGCGCCCACACATCATCGTCACCTCTTTATATTTTCCACAATATAAAACAAGAAAAAATAAAATAAAAACAAAACTATAATTACATAAAAACGAGCGAACGCATATTTTTACACACAACATTACATACATAAAATGAACATCGATGAGATACTCGTAATATTCGCACACACTCTAAAATGGACAAACGGTTTCCGTCGCGAACGTTAAACAACATCGGAATTAGACAGTCTAGAACACTCGTATAACAACATCGGACAGCGAACGTTCGAACGCCAGCGATAAGCTGCAATTTCAATAAGTACTCATAACGTAAACATCATACCGTCGAATCAAATTGGGCATCAACAAATAAATAATATGAATCTAGGCGTCGTCCGTCATGGGCTATAAGGCGGGCGGGTCGGCGGGGTCGGCGGGGTCGGCGGGGTCNCGGCGGGGTCGGCGGGGTCGGGCAGGTCGTGGCGGCGCAGCGCGGCGCGGAAGGCGGCGAGCGAGGAGCGCAGCGTGAGGCAGAAGCCGCGCGAGGCGGGCACGAGCGGGAAGTCGGGCGGCGCGGCGCCGGGCGCCACGAGCGCCTCGAGGCGAGCGCAAAGCGCCGCCGCCGACGCGCGCAGGTGCGCCCGGATCTCCGCGCGGAACGGCTCCGGCGGGCTCGCCAGCATCTTGCTCATCGACTGCACCAGCTTCAGCAGCACCATCTCGTTGTACATGCGCGAGTTCTCCTTGCCCTGCTGGGTACCTGGCCGAAGCGAAACTATCAACCGCCGCTCACTACATGGGACAACACTTTGTGTGATCTACAAATTGTTATTCCAAATCTAGTTATTTGTGTCGGTTTCGTGTATATTTATGGAATGCTTTTATACAAGCATTCCGAACGTCGGAGTTGCTTTTTAAAAAAAAATTAAACTGATATACAGCCTAGATATAGGCCCTAATGAAATAAATTACAAGTTCTTCTTGCCTTTTCCCAAGTTCATTGGAAGCAGTATATTAAACTTCGCTTTCCATTCACCTCTATCGTTCCTTAATTTACTATTTCTGCCTATCTGGTATCCAGACCTAATTTCATACCACAGCACACCCTTTAATCAACCTTTAAATGCATAAAACTTCCTTCATCAAATTTTATTTATCATCCTATAACTATACCCAAAGGTGTGTAGTAACACAACTTTTCATCCATTGGTTGGTTTTTTACAATGCAATGAATTGTTATTTATTCCATTGTCTTTAATTTACCTTTTTGTTTCTCATAGCCAGCTTCATTGAAGTAGGGTTCAGAATTGAGGATGAGCCCCTGTAGGGACACAATCACTTGAAGCAGTGAACTGTCTTTGCCCCACACCTCCACTCCGCGTCCTGACCACGTCCCCAGCAATGACACGCAAACCTATAATACAAACCTTTAATGTACTAACTAATCAATAAACTATGTTCTTAAATAATGAAATATTTCACTCTTACTTTTTATATTGTTTTGGGTAATAATTCGACTAAACCAATATTTTTTTACCAATAAATTATTTCTATACAACGACTACGTCAGTGGCATATATTTAAAAAACACCACGTCATCATCCACACAGCCTTTAATATTAACAGTCTAGTTTTGAACATAGGCCTCACCTTTGCAAGGAGACTTCAGCTTAACACTGGTGTACAGCAATTATTTCGCTGTGTTAAATTGAGTGGGTGAAATTACCAAGGGTTTAACATAACAACAACTGCAGGCCTCCATGAGTAGAGGTCATAGAGGAACTCGTTAGAGAGTAGCCATACGCTGGAATTCCATTCTGTCAAACTGTAAGCCCAAATGGGCCTACGATTACACTGTTATCACACACAATGAGTTAATGGGTGTGTTAGTGCGAGTGTTTTAATTGTTGTGTGTGTTCATAGTAAGAGGCGATTGTTTTTGTATGCGAGTCTTAAATGTGTATGTGTAAAGATTTTCTCTCTCAAAAATTTACAGACTATTTTGCACCGAAAAAGGACAGACGCTACTACCGTCCTGTCTGCCAGCTTGTGTTGGTATATGGCCTCATTTATATTAAAAAAAAAAGAGTTTAGAGGTAGTAGAGCCACGCTGTTTTCAGCACGAACGGGCCGGCTCGTCCGGGGCGGTACTACACTCGCTATAGAAAGTCAATGTAAAATGTCAGCAGAAGCTGGCGTGCTTCGTTGTTGAATGCGAGCCACACCTTTCTGTATTGTTGCATTGTCTGCATCCGCAATGGGTATGATAACCACCACTCTTGAATTCTGCTTATGCTTGCCATCAGGTAGAGTCATTTCGGCAGTGCCATACATAAATAACGCTAAACTCACACATTAGTAAGAATATGTATATGCACTGACCTTGCCGTCTTCATACAAGTTAGGGTTGAGCCTGTCAGTGCAATAGGAGTGGTAATGGCAGAGCGGGGGAGCTCGCGGGTACTCTCCGCCGAGCTGCACGTCGAACACGAACAGACCGCCTTCATAAGGAGTCTTGGTAGGTCCTGCGATCATCACCGAGAGCAGGTCGATGCGGTCCTCGTAGCCACGGACCCACACCTAGGAATAAAACTCATTATTATATTTATGACACGTGACATTATTATTAATATACCCTTACTAACATTTTATCAAATCTTTTTATGTAATTTTTCAGTTGAATTGGTGAGGTAATGTTTACTCTTTTATATTTGATCAATTCATTAGTCCTCAAGTAGCGTGAAGCTTGGAGGTTATAACGCCGACTGAATTTAACATGAATGTAGAGGTTTGTTGGTAGTAGTAGAGATACTAAACAACTTAGAAGTTACTTTATAAAATACAAGAATACCACGGGCGTAGTCAGGTTTTAGTTTCGGGGTTTGGTTCGAGATAATAAAATGACTATGTCCCTTTGCCGTAACATTATTATGAAAAAAAAAATGAAAGGTGTAAAAAATTTTAAGAGTGTAG